>CM034623.1:17214927-17628135 GCA_020080225.1 Gynochthodes officinalis
ACTCTAATTAAAAAGTAAGAATAAAAATATAAAATTATACATTTAATGGTATATTAAATGTGTTGGACATTGTAATTTTAAAAAGTTATACTAAATCTAAAGTTGATTTTTTTTTTTTTTTGAGATGGAAGGAACGATAAGTTAATTTTTCATAGTATAATTCTAATTATGAGATAGACGGAGTACTATAATCAACAAACTAAACACCTATCCTATTTCATTGAATTTAAGAAAACATAGAAAATTCATTGAGTTTTAGATTTATATTAAGAAAAGAAAAGTAAATCCATTCATCATAAGTTCAGCCTGGTGAACTTAAGGTGACATGCTGATGGAGAAGTTTATGGTGTAATGGTTGAATTGGGATATGAATAATATACAGAAAATTAATTTTTTAGATTTGCGCATATCATAAATACATTTATAACTCTCAGCATACATAAGATAATATCAATACCATACATGTTTAGATTTTTCAATTCAATAAAATAAAATATCAATCGATCATAAAATAGGAAAGTTAATTAATAAAATAATCACTGATATTCAAAGCAATCAAAATTGGAATCATGATATGGCATGAACGTGAAAAGTTGATACTACCATTAATCAATCATAACTTGAATAAACACCGTGTATTCATTCTTTAATACTAAAGACTATTTGTTTAAATTGAGGTGTATTTGGTTGTTCATTAAAATTTTGAAATTTTATATTATATATTGAGAAAATACCCAAAATCGTCTTCCACATTTCACCGAATAATCTTTTTCATCCTCCACTTTTAAAACGGGAACAAATAGTCCTCCAAATTTCAAGGACCAAAATTTAAAAAAAAAATTCAGGACTAAACGTTCCCGTTTATGAAATTTGAAGGACTAAAAGTTCCCATTTATTTTCACAAATAGTACCAAAAGTTTCAATTTATGAAATTTGAAGGACTATTTGTTCCCGTTTTAAAAGTGGAGGATGAAAAAGATTATTTGCTGATATGTAGAGGACGATTTTGGGTGTTTCCTCTATTATATTTAGGTTGAATTTTATAATTTTTCTTTTGTTTCAACTCATTTATATTGTTTATTTGATAATATCTTTAAATTGTTAATTTTTTTTTATAAAATTCAAATTAAAATCTGTATAAATCTTAAAAATTTTAAAACACAATTAAAACCTTGAAAAAATGTAAAAGCCCCAACTTTAAAAAGATAAAAGTCATTATTTTAGTGGGATTTGCGTTCCGGATAAACTAAATGGAAAAAAAAATCAAATAAAAAGTTTTGATTGGGAACTAAAAGTCAAAGTCCGAAAGTGGAAATCAAATCATTCCTAATGTATCGAAATTCAAGTGCATTAGGTAAAGTTATCAAATCGCACTATACAATTAATGATAGTAAAATATTACCCGTTGTAGATTGAAAAAGTTAATCTAAAATAGAGTTTTATATTTCTTCCGACCTTAAAATAAGAAAAGGTCAACTTTTATATGGATAAATTTTTTTAATTATGAAATGCAAAACAAAAAATTAAGTGTATAGTTATTTTTTTTTATCTTTACTTTTTAATCAAGGTATGACACAGTTATTGTTATACTTAACAATAAACTTCTATTAGACAAAAAAATAAATTTAGAAAATACGCCTTTTCTTTGAAATAGAGGGAATATGAGTAAGTTTCACTTATTTTGTCTGTGATAATCTCATTACTCTCGAATATGCAAAAAAAAAAAAAAAAAATCTTTAGTGTAAAACATGTTTATTCTAATACATCATTTAAAATTTTACTCTTTGTAAAAATAATCTTTCATAGTAAAATTTTGTGAAATTTGTTGTCCCACACTATGAATACTATATGTTCATAAGCTTCATCCGTATGATTGATTTTATGGCTACCCTATTACTAGTGGTGATCATATTGATCCGTAGATTGTATTGGATTCATTGATTGGATTCAAAATTGATCGACTTTATATTTCGAATCGGATTGATCTTGAATCAATTTAATTCAAATTGAATCCAAATTGATCGGAGTGAAAAATTAAAAAAAAAATTTATAACTTTTTTTCTCCAAAATAGTTAACATTAGTTATAAAATGGGAATTAGTATAGTTTTTGATAATTTAAATAATTTTTTAATTGAAGTTAGGTAATTTTTTGACAAAATAAATTAAAATATTTACATAAAAATTATTTATTACCTTTACATAAAAAAATAAAAAAAAATTTAGATGAAAATATTAATTTCAAATTAATATTGTGTGTGGAAAGGAAACCGATACTAAAAAAAATGAATAAATAAAAATTGGTCAAAATAGGATAAAAATTGGTTTAATCCAAAATATTTAGATCGTGGCGGATCGCAATATGCCCAGTGCGATTTGGATCGGATTCACATGGTTTTAAACAACTCTACCCATGAATCCATTTGAAATATTAAATTTAATTTGGTGAAATTTGGCCATGCCATTTTTGGGTGGAAAGCATAAATTAAATTTCAAATCTATTGTAAGGAAATTTTGCAGCAATGGACTTAGATGCTTAACACACAATTTATCACAGTTAAAATTTTGCCTAAATGTTCCTCAATGCAAAACAATCCATGTGAAGAACGACAGAAACCTTTGCCATCAATTTTATGAGTAGTTTACAAACCAAAAATGTGTCGTCTGTTGGTTTGTAACTAAATCCCTATAGACAGAAATCGTGTTTGTCACAAAAAATAAAATAAAATAAAAAATACTTGAAAAGCTTAGCCCCATTAAAGTGTGCTGCTTTAAAAGATGTTCAGTAAAATATTTGACAAAATTGGCTGATTGCCCAAAACGTTGCATTTAATTAGCTAAAAAATCTAAGAGGGCCTAGGCCTAAATTAACAATTAATTTATGGTAGGTCACTTTATGGTGCATATGAATCCAAAATGCATCTTCTTCTCATTGCAAATATGTCGAATTGTGCTATTAATAAATAACACAAATCACATGCTTTGTCGACAGTGGGACAAGGAAAGTAGGTACATTCGTCTAATTAACACTGAATTAAAAAAAGAAAATAATCTTAAATGATAGTAACAACACGGCTTCATTTGAAGAGAAATGTGGAAGGAACATAGCAAGTTAAGAAAAAAAAAATTATGATACTCACACCAAAAACTTTTGAAAAGAGTAATGATTAAAATAGTGACAAATTATAGTAACTTTGTATAGTGACTAACGTGGCAAACATGAAAAGATAAAATTATCTCTAATTATTTTGTGTTTTGTAATGAAGATAAATGGATGATTTTACCTTTTCATGATTACCATGTTAGTCACCATATAAAGTCATTATAATTTGTTATTATCTGTATCATTACTCTTTTGGAAAATTCTCACCTTAAATGTTGATTAATTGAAAGCCATATAAATGATTTTATTACTTAACTGTTTAACTATAAATATCGTTAGTTAGTAAAAATATATAGTTCCCCATCTTTGAATTTTCTAGGAGTAGAACGTGAACTTTCCTATAATTTTGCTACATGGCTCCATTTGATCAACTAAATCAGAACTTAAAACTTAATAGATTAATAACTTAATTTAATATTAAATGTATTTGATGAGAAAATATTCTATAAATCTCCTGCACCACATAAAATGATACCGTCTGAGACAATTAAAAAGATATCTTATTTACTTATAGGAGGCAAAAAAAATTTATCAGCTACAATTACTATACTAAAAATAAAAATATAAATTTATCAGCTATAATTACTATACTAAAAATAAAAATATAACAGATATAGAAATTCTTTTTTTATATTTGATAAATGTAGTTGATGAGAAAATATTCTAGGGAAATTTACAAATATAACACCTTTGACCGTTGACTTTACAAAAATAACACCCTCCTTTTTTTGTTCTCTGTTATAACACTTTCATCCGAAAAAAGACTACAATACCCCTACAGCGAAACAAAGCACTTCCATCTCTTCTTTTTTCTCAAAACCCATTTGATTGATAAAGAACAATCGTGGAGAAGAAGGCCGCAAGCAAGAGAAGAAATCGTAGAGAAGAAGGTCATAATCATAGAAAAGAAATCGCATAAATTTGATGTTAGTTGAAATTTGCAGTAGTTGAACTGGGTTTCTGAATTCAAAAGAGCGAATGGTCGAGCTTTATGTCAAATTTTAGGTCGAGCACAATATTATGTCAATGTTGCTAGGTCAACTTTTAGGTCGAGCACTAAATTTGGTCGGGTTTTAAATCGAGTAGGTCCAATTTAGGTAGAGCTCGACCTAAAACTCGACCTACTACTAGATTGAGTTAAATTTTTAAAAAGAAAAGAAAAAAATTTGATTTTTTTTTAAAAAAACAAGTTTTAGGGTCAAGTTCGACCTAATGCTCGACCTAATACTCGACCAAAATATATATATATATATATATATATATAAAACTTAATTTTTTAAAAAAAAATTTTAAGTCAAGTATTAGGTCGAGCATGGAGTTGAGCTTAACCCTAAAACTTATTTTTTAAAAAAAAATTCAAATTTTTTGCTTTTTTTAAAAAAAAAACAAGTTTTAAGGTCAAGTTCGACCTAATACCCGACCAAATTTTTTTTTTTTTAAAATTAAGTTTTTTTTTTTATAAATTTTGGTCAAGCATTAGGTCGAGCTTGACCCTAAAACTTGTTTTTTAAAAAAAAAAATCAAATTTTTTCCTTTTTTTAAAAAAAATTTAACTCGACCTAGTAGTAGGTCGAGTTTTAGGTCGAGCTCGACCTAAATTTGACCTACTCGATTTAAAACTCGACCAAATTTAGTGCTCGACCTAAAAGTTGACCTAGCAACATTGACCTAACCTTGTGCTCGGCCTAAAAATTGACCTAGAGCTCGCCCATTCGCTCCTTTAAATTCAGAAACCCAATTCAACTACTGCAAATTTCAACTAACATCAAATTTATGCGATTTCTTCTCTACGATTGCGACCTTCTTCTCTTGCTTGCGGCCTTCTTCTCTACGATTGTTCTTTATCGATCAAATGGGTTTTGAGAAAAAAGAAGAAGATGGAGTGAAGTGCTTTGTTTCTGCCAGAGGGGTGTTGTAGTCTTTTTTCGGATGGAAGTGTTATAATAGAGAACAAAAAAAGGAGGGTGTTATTTTTGTAAAGTCAACGGTCAAAGGTGTTATATTTGTAAATTTCCCAATATTCTATAAATCTCCTGCACCACATAAAATGATACCGTCAGAGATAATTAAAACGATATCTTATTTACTTATAGGAGGCAAAAAAAATTTATCAACTAGAATTACTATACTAAAAATAAAAAATATAACGGATATATAAAATATTTTTTTATATTTGATATCAAAAAATTAAACATCTAGACAAAGTAGTGGGTCTGAATCTATAACTACAATTGTGTTTCCAAATTTAACTTGTAATATAATTGTGATCCCAAAATAGTTAATAAAATTATCATCAGTCACATTGAAAATGGATTTTTTAAGTATTTTTTTTGAGTAATAAAATTTATAATGAAATTTTTTAATAAATTATCTCAGTTATAAACATGGGGCTACATGGATTTTAATGATTGAATACTCTTAACGATTTCTGTTCAGTGCTTTTTGCCACGTAGATACTAATTTTTTTTCATTGTGTATTTCTGACTATATGGTAGTAAAAAGCAAAAAAGCAAAGTGACATAAATTTTTTGCTTTTTTTTTTTAATTTTATTTTAAGAAACAAGTATTTTCATGCAGCGTAGGGTAAAAAACTAGTTTTATAACAAGACTCGACAATGGAGCCCAAGGGAACGTGAATATTCGCCACTAGTACATGACAACTGACCATTAATCAAGAATTATGAGATTTGAAAAGTTTTCCCTGCTATCCTTTAGCAAATTTCATCGGAAAATATGTGGAGAAAAAGGATGAGAAAAAGTAGATCAAATAAGAACAAGGCCAGAAAACAAATAAGTCTTTGCACAAAATCAAGAACATAAATGTGGAGATTCAATATGGATGAGATTATGACTTTTTTTTAAAGTGTTAATTACTCTCACTATACTTGTTTACTAGGTTGAAAGACAATATACTTGTTTACTAGGTTGAAAGACAATATACCTCTTTTTTATTATTATTGAAATTTGGACATGGACCCTTATTTAGCATCAACGTCAATGAAACGTTTAGACAACTAGACATCAAGTTTGATATGTATCTTTTCAATTTATAAAATAATTTTTCATGATTTTATTACAAACAACTAGACATCAAGTTTGATATGTGTCTTTTCAATTATAAAGTAAATTTTCATGATTTTATTACAAATTTGAAAAAGTATCAATTGAATCGTATTAAGGGATTGAAACCTTAACCGCTATCATGATTTTATTACAGTCAACTAGACATCAAGTTTGATATGCATCTTTTCAATTTATAAAGTAATTTTTCATGATTTTATTACAAATTTGAAAAAGTGCAAATTGAGTCCTATTAAGATATTGAAAACTTAACCACCAAATCTTAGCATGCACTAATTTTTAAATTTTTAGGTTGGTGCCAGATTTCAACCTGGACCAACCCAACATTGAATTTAAATACTCTTATTGGTGGCTAATTTAATTTTTTTTTTAACTTAAACTATAAGTTTGGGCTGACTTATGTCATGACATGATATTTATCTTGTTCTTTATCCTTTAAAATATATTACAAACTATTTTCTAATAAAATATTCAAGACAACACTTATACTGCTTCTAATTGTGCAGGTAGCATGATGGGTGAATCAACAAAATTGACTAAAAAATTTAAGGGTTAAGAAAACGGTCAAATTTTTCCTTCGTTTGTTTGATTAATGCTTAAGTGCACTTCTACATGCTTAATTAACCAAACGCTGACAAAAAATTGAATTATTACCAAGTTGCTAAATTTTGTCTTCTTGGTAAGTCTCAAATTACCAAAGTTTCTATGTAGAATTTTTTTATTATTATTAATACTTACCCAACTTGCGGTCAACAATTACTGTATAACGCTATAAGCAGTATTACCTTTCACTATCGATTGCTAGTGCCATTCTCTTTTCATTTTTAAAAAATAAAATAAAATAAAAAGTTTACTTTCAATTTTTTTTATTAAAAAATCTACTTGAATTGAAATTTTTGAAGTATTTTTATTGATAAAGACTATGTATAAAAATAAAAGGAAAAACATTTTATAATTAATAATATAATAAATTTATTGTATTTTTATAATTAAAAAAAATTATATTAAAAATAGAACATAATTTTTTTTTAATGGCAGGAGTTTTTGATTAAATATTCTTTACCAGAATTAAAGGCAAAAACAATATCCTGATGTTGTTGCCAAGTTAGAGCGAGGCGACTAAATTGATATTTTTCCCCTCGTTGGTTTTGTCTTGGCTATAGCTAAGGCTATCCCAATGTACTTTTGTTAAAACCTTGGGCCTTGTGCTCAGCCCATGTAGGGATTTGTATAAAACTGGAAGGAAGAATGAAGAATAGTGAGATTATGCCTTGTGTCCAAATTGAAATGGAATTAGATGATTTTATCTAATATTCTAATTTAGTGTTTTTTATAATTCAGTTAGGATTTGGAACCTTTAAATAATTTTACTGTATTTTGGAACACTAATCTAATCCGATTTGGATTGGGTATTTACTTGATGCTTATAAATATAGACGTAGTAGCGGTGTTTTGATAGAGAAATAGAGGGTGAGAAGTTTTGGTGAGATTTTACCATCTTCATCTCTTTTTTTTTGGATTTGCTTTGATATAGATTGTTTTTGCTATATTGTTGATTCAATTATTTATGGAAATTGTGGTGCTCATATGTTGAGTTGGAATTAAATTTTGTACCTAGAATTATATAGTGAGAATTTGGGTGGACTCCGAGATCGATCCCGTGGTTTTTATCATTCACATTGAGGGAGTTTTCCATGTTAAAATTGTGTTGTGTTGCTGTTGCCAATTTTTGATATATTTTTATTGTGGTTAGATTGCTGTTTTATTCGTTTAATCATTTCCTCACCGGTTCACAAGATTGTGATATCATTTTTTCCCAACAAAGTGGTATCAAAGATTTTGGAATTGAATGATGAAATCGAGTTTGAGCAGAATGGTTAATTTAAATGAAAATAATTACCATATTTGGAGTGGTAAAATGAAAGACCTTCTTTATGTGAAACATTGGTATCTACCTATGTTTGCCGATTCAAAACCAGAAAATATGTCCGAAGCTGATTGGGTTATTGAGCACAAATCTGTGTGGTCTGGACTGTTGGGAGACGTTTCGTGTGTCATTATGTAATTCTGCTCCCAATGGTACTGTTATCATGGATTTTGCGAAAAGTGGTATTCTAAATAAAGAGATGAGAAGGAAAAATCAGGATTTCTTCTTCTTTTTTTTTCTTCAGCTTTAGTTACAGAAAGTAGAGGGAGGAGTCAATACAAAGGTCTGAAAGGTAAAAACAATAACAGCAGCAAGTCACGATCATGGCACAAGGATGTGGAATGCCAACACTGTGGCAAAAAGGGTCACATTAAGAAGAATTGCTTTCAGTTGAAAAGAGAAAAGCGAGATGACAGTGAAAATAATGAGAAATTGATCATACTAATAATGATCGGGTTGCTACAGCTACTGATGATCTTGTTATTTTATGCTATGATGATAATGTGAATTTGGCATGCAATGAGACAATTTGGGCAATTGATAATGGAGCTTCATGTCATGTCACTTCTAAGGAGTTTTTTAGTTTCTATACTTTGGGAAACTTTGGCACATTAAAGATGGTCAACAATGGTGTGGTTAAAGTTATAAGTATAAGAAGTGTGTGTCTGGAGGCTACTAATGGAACAAGATTGGTTCTTAGAGATGTTAGACATGCACCAGATATACGATTGAATTTGATTTCTACAGGAAAACTCGATGATGAGGGCTTCTTCAATATTCTTCATAATGGACAATGAAAGCTCACAAAAGGCTCTTTAGTTCACAAAAGACTCTTTAGTTGTGGCTATAGAAGAGAAAGAATCTTCTTTATATTTGTTGCAGGCCAAAATTTCTAAGGATTTCTGTAATTTTGTGAAAGATGGGAATGCAACTGAGTTATGGCATAAGCGATTAAGTCACATGAGTGAGAAAGGTATGAACTTATTGGCTAAGAAAAATTTACTCACTGGAGTAAGGAGTGCGAAGCTTGAGAAGTGTGCACATTACTTAACAAGAAAACAGAGAAGAGTTTCATTCAAAAGTCATCATCCTTCGAGAAGGTCAAATTTATTATCTTTAGTACGTTTAGATGTTTGTGGTCCAATCAAACCACTAACACTTGGTAGTGTTGCTTATTTTGTGACCTTCATTGATGATCATTCAAGGAAATTTTGGGTTTATTTCTTAAAGATAAAAGACCAAGTGTTAGATACATTTAAACAGTTTCATGTTCTAGTGGAGAGATAGACTGAAAAAAAGTTGAAATGTATTCGTTCAGACAATGGTGGTGAATACATTGGACCATTTGATGAGTACTATAGACAGCATAGTATTCATCATCAAAAGACACCTCAGCTGAATGGCATTACTGAAAGCATGAATTGAACATTAATTGAGAGGGTCAGATGTTTGATTTCAGATGCCAAATTACCAAAATCCTTTTGGGGTGAAGTATTGAATAGAGTTGCTCATGTTATTAACATGTCACTCATGGTTACTTTAAATGGTGATGCGCCAGACAAAGTTTGGTTTGGTAAAGATGTTTTCTATGATCATTTAAAAGTATTTGGCTGTAAAATTTTTATTCATGTCCCTAAAGATGAGATGTCCAAATTAGATGCCAAGACACGAGAATGTATTTTTCTTGGCTATGGTTCTGATGAGTTTGGCTACAGGCTCTATGATTCGATTAAGAAAAAGATCGTAAGGACCCGAGATGTTGTATTTGTCGAAGGTCAAACCATAATGGACATTGATAGGGCAGAGAAGACAGTATCCCGAGATTATGATTTAGTTGATATTTGTTGGATTCCATTTAGTGAGCCGCAAAAACAATCACTTGATCAGGTTGATGATAATACTCAGCATGATGTTCATGATCAGATTCACAATGACCATCAGGGTGTAGAAAAAAGTAATACTCAGTAGATGGGGTTGTTGATATTCAGCAACAGGCGGTTCCACCAGTTGTTGAGTTGAGAAGGTCTACCAGAGACCGTCCTCCATCTACCCGATATCCTTTGAGTGAGTATGTTCTTCTAATTGATGCAGGTGAGCCTGAAATGTATGAAGAAGCTATAGAGGACGTGAACAAGGAAAAACGGATTAATGCTATGCAAGATGAGATTAAATCATTGCATTACAATCATACATTTGACTTGGTCACTTTGCCTAAAAGCAAGAGAGCTTTGAAGAATCGATCGATTTATCAATTGAAATATAATGAAAATGATTTACATCATCGATACAAAGCTAGATTGGTTGTTAAAGGTTTTATTTAGAATAAAGGAATTGATTTTGATGAGATTTTCTCTTCTGTTGTAAAAATGTCTTCAATTCGAGTTACTTTGGGAATAGCAGTAAATCTTAATCTTGAGATTGAGCAAATAGATGTGAAGACTGTTTTCCTTCACAGTGATTTAAAGGAAGAAATATACATGGAGCAGCCAGAAGCGTTTAAAGTGAAAAGTAAAGAGAACTATGTTTGTAGGTTAAAGAAAAACTTGTATGGCTTAAAATAAGTGCTAAAGCAATAGTATAGAAAATTCGAATCTTTTTTGGGGGAGCAAGCCTATAAGAATACCACTTTAGATCATTGTATTTTCGTATAGAAGTTCTTTGAAGATGATTTTATTATTTTACTGTTATATGTTGATGACATGTTGATAGTTGGTCAAAATGCTTTGAGAATTGAAAAGTTGAAGCAAGTTTTGAGCAAGTCTTTTTCAATGAAGGACTTGGAGCCAGCTAAACAAATTCTTGGTATAAGAATCAATTGTGATCGAGAAGCCAATAAGTTATAGTTGTCACAGGAGAAGTATATAGAGAAAATACTTCAAAGGTTCAACATGGACAAAGCTAAAGTGGTAAGCACACCTCTTACTACACACTTTAAGTTTAGTAGGAAATAGTGTCCATCTGATAAGAAAGATGTTGAAGATATGGAAAAAGTTCCTTATGCATCTACAGTGGGTAGTTTAATGTATGCGATGGTTTGCACAAGACCGGACATAGCTTATGTAGTTGGAACAGTTAGCCGATATACTTCTAATCCTGGAAAAGAGCATTAGAATGCAGTGAAATGGATCTTTAGATATCTCCGTGGCACTTTTAGTTTGAAACTTTCATTTAGGAGTGAGAAGCCGATTGTCATTGGTTATACCGATTCAGACATGGCAGGGAATATTGATAGCAGAAAATCTACTTCGGGTTATTTGGTTAACTTTGCTGGGGGAGCTGTGGTTTGGCAATCTAAACTATAGAAATGTGTTGCTTTATCCACAATAGAAACAGAGTTCACTGCTGTAACTGAAGCGTACAAAGAGTTGCTTTGGATGAAAGTTTTTATGCAGGACTTTAATCAAGAGAGGTATGTATTATTCTGTGATAGTCAGAATGCCATACACCTTTCGAAAAACTCTACTTTTCATGCTAGGTCTAAGCATATTGATGTTAGATATCACTAGGTACGTGATAAGTTGAAGTCTAAAGAATTAGAATTTCAGAAAATACACACTGAAGACAATGGCTCAGATATGATGACAAAGGTACTTCTAGAGAAAAGTTTAAATTTTGTCGGCATTTGGCCATCATAAATTCTAATTGAGGAGTTGGAATTTGTAGTCTCTCTCATTGGGCTGGAGGGGGAGATTTGTTAGGCCTTGGGCCTTGTGTCCAGCCCATGTAGGGATTTATATAAAATTGAAAGAAAGTATGAAGAATAGTTGGATTATGCCTTGTGTCCAAATTGGAATGGGATTAGATAATTTTATCTAATATTTTAATTTAGTGTGTTTTCATAATTCAGTTAGGATTTGGAACCTTTAAATAATTTTATTGTGTTTTGAGACACTGATTTAATCCGATTTGGATTGGGTCTCTACTTGATGCCTATAAATATAGATGTAGTAGCGGTATTTTGATAGAAAATAGAGAGTGAGAGGTTTGGGTGAGATTTCACCATCTTCATCTTTTTTATCTTGGGTTTGCTTTGATATAGCTTGTTTTTGCTATATTGTTGATGCCATTATTTATGGAAATTGTGGTGCTCATTTTGAGTTGGAATTAGGTTAGTGAAAATTTGGGTGGACTAAGAGATCGGTCATATGATTTTTATCCTTCACATTGAGGGAGTTTTCTACGTTAAAATTGTGTTTTGTTGCTGGCGTGAACCCTTGGATAACTTGTTCCAAAAACTCACGACACAAGTTGTGCCCCTTGGATCAACCCAACTGAAATCTTTCCTTGGAGATGGTATGTTCCTTGAAGGTGGAATAGGTCCTCAACCCCTAGATAACCTGTACCTAGAAACCTTGGAATCAAATGAATGGATGGAATCCGAATTTCCTAGGGAACAAATCTAGGAAATCAAGAACAACAAACACACAAATTCCGAATTTGTGTAATTTGCAAGTAATTACAGAAACTAGAGAGCAATTCTCTCAAGCTTGTAATGTCAAGAACCAAATTTTCATTTCATCAAATCTGCCCTCAAGAATGGCCGACGGCCACTATAAAGATACAAGCTAGGGTTCACAAATTAGAGTTACTCAAGCTAGGGTTTCTTTAGGGCCAAATGGGCTACATAGCTCCTTGGGCTACATGACTCAAATTACCATATAATTAAGACTAAGCCCAATGTTCCTAAGGGGTTCTAAGAAAAATAATAGTCAAGCCAAACCCATTAACAAGACCCAATTACATTTAGTACATTAATAAACATGGCCTTGTCAATCTTGGTCTTCTCCCCATCCTTTTGGGCCGTTTGGATGAGTCCATTCAAGGCTTCCTTCATTTTCTTTGTTCTTGCCCTTGTCATCATGCTTCGGGTTCGAAGTCTCTTCAATGCTTGTTGGATTCATATCAGTTGCTGTTGCCGATTTTTGATATATTTTGATTGCGGTTAGATTGTTGTTTTGTTCGTATTTAGTCGTTTCCTCGCAGGTTCATAAGATTGTGATATCGTTTTTTCCCAACAACTTTAACCATTTTTTTTTTCAATTGGTAATTTTGATAAGTCAAAAGTTTTGAGGTTGCTTTTTTATATTATTGTTTGAAGAAAAAGTTTGAGTGATCTATGCTTTTGTTGTAATTGATATTCCCACATTCAATAAAATTTGAACTACTTCTTTTCACTCTAATTCATTCAAAGAAAAATAAAAAAATTTATTTCGAAGTCTTCAACAGTCTCTCCAGTTAACACATTCTAGTGAATTTAATTAACAATAATTTCCACACAAATGAAACTAAACCCATAATTGACTGGTATAATTATAATTATAATTATATATATATATATAATTATAATTATAATTATACCAATCAATCTCCATGCACTTTTGCCTTGTGACTTATTTATAGATTTATTTAAAATTTTCCTCCTACATTTAGAATTAATTCTAACTTCAGACTTTTTGGGCAGATTTTTCACAGACAGGAGCAACAAAATGTTGCTTTGATAACCGTTTTGGGAGATGTGTTCCGAGCAATGTTCTTGCTCCAAGAGTGGCCCATGCCAAATTATTTATTTCTCCTCCACCTCCAGATCATTATTGTCTCTGCTTCTGCTATTCTTGTTCAGTCATTTTACCTCCATAAATAAGATTTGTTAATTGGCATCTCTTGATGTCAAAAATAACATTCTCCTAAAAATCAATTATATTAATTTATATATTTATAAATTATACTAAGAACATGGTTCAATTTGCTTAGGTTTAAAACCTTCAAGATTTTGGAGGCTGTGCAACAATTGCACTCGTTTATTTTGTGCCATGAATTATAAGAAATAAAATGAAAATTGCATCTTCATTGATATTTTGCTTTCGATTTTGAACTAACCCTAAGGCTTTATTTGGTTGCATGGAGTTGGGGCTTAGAATTGGAATTGAAAGCCCCAATTCTAATTCTAGTGTTTGTTTTAACAAAAAGTTCAAGAATTACAAATCTATTTCAAATATATTTCCTTCCAATTCTACAAATTGAATTCTTTACCTACACTCAAATTTCCAAATCTAATCCCTCACCAATTTCAGAAAAACATGGATCTTTCAATCGGGTCAAATATTTAATTTTCGGGTTATAATAAAACGGGTAAATTGGCCAAAAGCACAGCTCCATCTTCTTCTCCGTCTAGTCCTCCTTTTTCCTTTCGACCGTGTCATCATCGCCTCTCTTCTTCTTCTTCCTCCAGGCCGGAATTTTTTTTTTTTTTGGGATTTGTTTCCATCCAAACCCAGAAACCTAAAGACAAAGAAGCCAAATAGGAAAATCTTCAATACTTCTGCTTTTGAGTTTTGGAGGAAGAGGAGATTTTCTCAGCCTCTCCCAAATCGGTCATCTTCAATCTCCTTCAAGATTCATAATATGAGGTATATCTGTCTTTAAACTCAATTCTTTTATAGATCTTTGTGTTCTCTATCAACGCTTGTGCCTTTTTGCTATCAGATTTTCCATAGGCCCTGATTATTCAATGTTGATTTGTGTCAATTATTTGTTTATTTATATATATTCAATGTTGATTTCGGGGCACTTAGATTAACACTACGGCATAGGCCAGTTTTCAGGGATCGATTGTTCGTTGCTGTTTTGGCTGGTGCATTTGCTCTTCGCTTTTATTTGGTGTATCATTCATCTATTAAAAAGTACAGATAAAAGTATAAAATTATGCATTAAATGTGTTGTACATAATAACTAATAAAAAGTTGTACCTAAACCAAAGTGGACTCTTTTTTTGGGATGGATAGAGTAATTATTTCTTAAAATTTATAGAGAGAAAAAGGAATAAAACACACTTATTGGGCTGTTAGTGGTAGATTAGTATTGAAGGTATATAAGAAATTTAGAAAGTAAGTTTCAAATTTGATGATGATGAAATTGTAATATGGTAAAAAAATATTTTTTTTATTAATTTTATGATTTAGTTTGGGAAATTTGCATATATAGCAGTGTTGACAGTTGACTTTGCAAATATAGCACCCTCTTTTTTTCCCTTGCAAACATAGCACTTCAGGGTTGAACAAAGACCAACATACCCTCATCTTCTCTTCTGAAACATAAAGACACAGCACTTCATCTTCATCTTCATCTTTATCGATTCAACAAAATTTGCTCTCACACCCTATTATTTGCACTTCTTATTATTCTCACACCCCATTGGATCATCATCTTCAAACAAGAAGACCGCGACCGTGGAGAAAATATCGCAGCGGGGAGATATTAGTTGAAATTTGCACAAGTTGAATTGGGTTTGTGAACTTCAACGAAACTGGTCGAACCCTAAGTCGAGTTTTAGGTCGAGCAAAACGTTAGGTCGAATACAAGATCGAGTTTAAGGTCGACCAGTAAGTCTGAGTAGTAATTGGTTGAATATTAGATCGAGCTCGACCTAAACTCGACCTACTACTAGGTCGAGTTAAATTTTTTTTAAAAAAAAGAAAAAAATTTGATTTTTTTTTTAAAAAAACAAGTTTTAGGGTCAAGCTCGACCCCATGCTCGATCTAATACTTGACCAAAATTTTAAAAAAAATTAAATTATTTTTTTAAATTTTTAAATTTTTTTTTTAAATTTAGGTCGAGAATTAGGTTGAGCATAGGGTCGAACTTGACCCTAAAACTTTTTTTTTTTTTTAAATATTGTGAGATTTAGGACTTGGGCTCTCTTATACTCTTCTACTCTACTTCACTTAGTCTTGTTGTAGTCTTTGTTGCTAGTGGTAGTGTTTGAAAAATGTATATTTCTTTTGTACTAAAATTAAAATTATCATTTTATTTTTCTAGTACAGATGCAAAATTGATTTACGTTATACCAAGGAAGATTTTTCTAACAGAATGAAGAAATACACTTACGCAGTACTAAGGACATCTGCATGCAAAAATAAACGTCAGGACTCGTATATATCTCAAAGCTTCTTGGTTATTTCCCTAACTCGTGATATCCCTTTTTCTCTACAGTTTATTAGAGCAACAAAGTTCATCTCAAATATAAACGTCAGGCCTCGACCTGGAAAAACTCACAACCCAAAAAGTGCGTGTTGTCTAGTGTCTGAATAGCTTGAAGGTGGTACTTTGGCATCTTTTATTAGACATCACAAGAAATTGCATCTCCAAAAAAAAAATTTAAAAAAAAAGAAAAAAATTTGAATTTTTTTTTTTAAAAAAAAGTTTTAGGGTTAAGCTCGACCCCATGCTCGACCTAATACTCGACCTAAATTTTTTTAAAAAAATTAAGAAAAAAAATTTAATTTTTAAATTTTTTTTTTAAAATTTAGGTCGAGCATGGGGTCGAACTTGACCCTAAAACTTGTTTTTTTAAAAAAAATTCAAATTTTTTTCTTTTTTTTTTTTAAAAAAATTAATTCGACCTAGTAGTAGGTCAAGTATTAGATCGAGTTTAGGTCGAACCTGATCTAATATTCAACAAATTACTACTCAGACTTATTGTTCGACCTTAAATTCGATCTTGTATTCGACCTAACGTTTTGCTCAACTTAAAACTCGACTTAGGGCTCGACCAGTTTCGTTGAAGTTTACAAACCGAGTTCAACTTGTGCAATTTCAACTAATATCTCCCCACTGCGATTTCTTCTCCACGATCACGATCTTCTTGTTTGAAGATGATGATCCAATAGGGTGTGAGAACAATAAGAAGTGCAAATAATGGGGTGTGAGAACAAATTTTGTTGAATCGATAAAGATGAAGATGAAGATGAAGTGCTGTGTCTTTATGTTTCAGAAGAGAAGATGAGGGTATGTTGGTCTTTGTTTAGTCCTGAAGTGCTATGTTTGCAAGGAAAAAAAAGAGGGTGCTATATTTGCAAAGTCAACAGTCAACGCTGCTATATATGCAAATTTCCCATTTAGTTTTCAAAAATTCTAAATGTAAGTATTGATATTATATTTGTTTGACCTTTTTAGTTTATTGGCTTAAGATATAAAATAAAATTATAAAATTATTCTTCAAGGAGAAAAAAGAAAAAAAGAAGAGAAAAATATAAATATTTAAGGGTTATTTCGTAATTAAAACAAATCTTAGGGGGATTGTGTTATTTTTCTAGGTTAGTTTCCTTGTCTTTTCACTTATTCCGTTAATTAACTTTAATGGTTGTTTGATTAAAGGGAGTATTGATAGTTTTTCTAAATGTCAGGGTTCATTTGATAGTTTTCTTAAACCTCAAGGGATAATTTACCCCCAAAAAATTGAATTTAATATTATTCTATCATGACTAATAGTGAAATTTGGTGGAGAGAATAATAGTTGCCATTTTTAATAGATAAATGGCCAAATGTGTTAAAAAAAAAATTAGATAACCAAAAGTATAAGATTGTAATAGTTTAGTGGCCGTCAATATTTTTGACCTTTTAGTTTTTGACTGGAAACATTTTTTTTGCACAAAAAGAAAATCTATTTTGGATTCAAGACAAAATATGGAGCTATAAATAATAAACTTGCCCCTCATGATTTTCACCTTTTGACCTAACGTATGAAAATCCATCAAGAGCATAAAGTTGGTTGATACTTGGAAAATAGTAGTAGGAAAAAAAATGAATACTAAGAAATAATAATGGTTAAAAGCACTTAATTGGCATCATCTCGAGTTAGTTTAAACATAGGTATCCTTGATATGATTTTGCTTTGTCCCACTTTGTTTACAAGCTGTCAATTAAGGGTTTTGGAGTTCAATATCATGTATGTTTCAAAAAAATTTATACCCTTGAATATTATACAAAATATATTATAAAAATAATATATTAACTTCTATGTGGAATCACTAAAACATTAGTAGAATTGATCTCTATAAAGTGGTATTTTAAAAGTGAAAGAGAAAGGAAGCAGTTATCTTATTCAACACAAATTTCTTTCAAATTACACCATTACACAACTTAAGCTAAGCAATGCAGATTTTAACAAATTCAAATATAATTCTGCTTAAGCCACTTCACTAAGTAACTAAATTGTCATAAGAAAAGATTAAAAAAAAAAACAAAAAACTAGCTTAGTAACCTATATCATGCTAATCATCATGATAAATTTTCTTCTTCAAAATGAGTCTTGTCCCCAAGATTGAATTGAATATGCTGTTGAATGAAAGATTGATCCTCCCAAGATGTTTAAGAAAGATTAAACCAAGGATAAAATGCCTCTAACTAGTGATGTTTAATTAATCGTTGAAAATAAAATTAATATTCTATACGTGTTTTCCATTCTTCTTCAACAGGCTGTTGTAAAGCAATTAAAGAAAGATTTTCTCTCTCAAACTCTCTTTTAATGATAGTTTAGTCATTAAATTCATAATAATTTAGTGGTTAAGAGTCGTTCCCTAAATGTTTAACATCATCTTCAGAATTAATGAAGCCTTTTCTCTTGTTTTCCCACATAATTTACCAATTAAAGATAGCCATGGAAAAGGATATGTCCAAATAATAAAGTTTACCGCTTTTTAGAGTAAGAACATCAACCATAGCCAGTTAATTAAAAACTTGGATTATCCACAACATGATATGCACCCCTGATAACAATAGAATTATAGGGAAAAACTTGACTTTGGATGTAAGTATTCAGCTAATAACTTGGTTATTATCAAGAGAAAATAGAGTATGAATATATTCACCTATATAAATCGAAGAAGGCAAACTATACAGCATGAATATATATATATAACTTTGAGTCACTTAAAACCCAAAGAAAAAAAGACTTAAACTCTACATAAAATTCTTGTGTTCGTATATGAAATAATATGAGCTCTTGACATACTATATATGCTTGACAAATAATCTAAGCTTCAAAATAATCAAGCCAATCAACAACAACAATCTTCTCAACGCATAACTATACAGTAGATTCAGTATTTTCTTGGCGTTGTGTTTGTAGAAGAACTCATACTTTAGTTTTCCCACAATCTTGTTGCCCTTTGGAACATAGTCATTTTTCTTAATTTATAACTTCGCAAGTATCTCCTTCTTCCTATAGAATACTCGTCTTCTTCCCAATTAGATGTGGGCAATTTCTCCAACTCTTTTCGCATGCTTAATTTCCTCAAAATTTCTCTATCCGATTTTGTCCATTGATGAAGCTCTACTTCTTCCATGTATCAATTGTGAATTGAATAATTTCCAACTTGGGTAATTTGCTGAAATTTTTTTCAAACATTTGTTGTTTAAATGGTGATGAATGGGATTCAAAATTCTTGGTTGAAATAACTACTATTTATATGAATGAACGAGAGTTGCTTATTAACGGTAGATATATTATATACATGACCTAAAAAGTTATTTAATTTAAAGGGCATGAGTTACTATAGGAAACGTTATATAAAAAGAGTAGAAAAAGCCAATTTAGTGCAAAGGCCTTAAATAATCCTTTGCTGGAAAGGTAGAAAGTAGAATTCAATAATGATCTGTTCGCATAGAATCCATCATATTTATGTAATTAAAAAAAAAAACTTAAGATTTTTTTTGGTTTATTTTTACAGCCACACATATCATTATATGTTTTTTTTTTCTGACTTGAGAATAATGAAGGAGATACACAAGAAAAAAAAAAGATCCAGTTAAAACCAGTTGTATTTTTAAAAGAGTATATATTTTAGTCTATATATTTTACAAATGAGGTAATCTACAAAATAGTCCCTCACATATTTGAAAAAGAACTTTTTAATCCCTCACTTTTAAAAATAAACAGATTAATCCCTCACTTTCATACACTTAAACCAATTCGTCCTTCCGCCTCATTTTGTCAAATTTTCCGTCAAAAAAGAAAACACATGCCATAAGCATGCTATTTACTAAGGGCTTTTTTGGAATCACAGAAAAATCTTCTTCATTGTGCTAATACTCTTTGTTTTTTTTTTTTTCTCTTCTCCATTGTTGTGTAAATCTCAATGAATAAATTTCCCTTACTTCCTTCTAATTCCCTCTATTTGGATCTAGACAAGGCTGTGATGAATTTTGTAATTTGGTTTCGAAAGAAAAAATCAGACCTTTAAAAGCTAATACCATATCTTGAAAAAGCTACATAATTCCCAAGTTTATTTGGTTCCAGCTCAAAGAGATGATTTGCAGCAAATTCTCCTTTCTCTACATCTAGGTTAATTCGGCTGGCATTCAGTATAGCTACCCATACTGCAGGAGAAGTCTTAATATCCTTCTCTACCATACTAGGTAAAAGAGACCATTTCTTCTATTTGACCAGCTCGCCCTAACATATCTATGAAGTAGGCATAATGCTTTGGACTTGGCACTAAACCATACTTCTCCTGAAACATATAAAAGTATTCCTGGCTCTGTTCCACTAAACCTGAGTGTCCACAGGCTGATAAAATAGCCAGAAATGTCACATAATTCAACAAGACATTGCTTACTTTTTCTTCCATCATCTCAAACAAAGCAATAGCTTTAGCCCTAGTTTTTTGCACTCCTCGTATGCCATCCAGGTTTGCCCCACCAAGGTAAGAGCCGGTGCAACTCAAATGCCCGGTTTTGTTTGCTCAGAAAGAATATGACAAAGAAACATCATCACATCCCCTTTTTCTGATTAAAAAAAAACACTAGTCCAAGGCAAAAGCCTCCACCACTGTACTCCGAGCGTTAAAACAAAGAAAAAAGAAAAAAAAAGAAACAGATTAATTTTGAAGAGTACCCAAGCTTGAGCTCCAATCGATCAGCCATAGAAATATATATGTATATATATACATAGTACTCCCATTTTCGCTTAGAAAGGGCTGGGCTGTTGGTTTTTTTTTTTTTAATTCTAAAAAATGGAGAAATCATTGGCCAACAGAGAGGGGCAACCACCCTTGAAGAAATCCCAAACTCCACTACTGCCTCATTCATCTCCTTTTTGAGCCTTTCATGAAATCCCACGTTACTGGTGCTCTTTTTTCCACCCAAAAGTGAAAAAGGAGGCTCAGATTCACCTTACATTAGATAAATGTTAAAATTGCTAAACCACCATTGCTGCAAGCAGCAGTTGCCTCCCCATAGACCCTTGAGCTGCCCTAACAAGATATGGAATTAGCTTTTAAAGGTCTGATTTTTTCTTTCGAAAACAAATTACAAAATTCATCAGAACCTCGTCTCGATACAGATAGAGGGAACTAGAAGGAAGTAAGAAAGAGGGAAATTTATTTATTGAGATTTACACAACAATGGAGAAGAAAAAAAAAATAGAGAGTACTAGCACAAGGAAGAAGGATTTTCTGTAATTCCAGAAAAGCCCCTAGTAAATAGCATGCTTATGGCATGTGTTCTCTTTTTTGGCGGAAAACTTGGTAGAATGAAACGGAAGGACGAAACGGTTTAAATGTATGAAAGTGGGGGATTAATCTGTTCATTTTTAACTGTGAGGGACTAAAAAATTCTTTTTCAAATATGTGAGGGACTATTTTGTAGATTACCTCTTTACAAATTTTAAGAGTTCTCACATAATTTTCTCCGCTTCAATTTTGTAAAATCTTTTTGTTCCTTCATATTGTCCCTTATATTTGTGAAATCTCATCTCCTTGCATTGTTCCCTAAATAAAGAAATAATATTAGTTATTTCTTATAATTTTTTTAAAAAATAGTTGAACCATTAAAAGTTTAATCTAAATATTACTACATAAACAAAAGCAGTCCCAAATTTTTTTATTATTTGGCATTTTATAAAATATTTTATAACAAGTAATTTTATTTGGAAAAATTATTTTAGATTTTTTCATCCCTAAACCTTGGGTCATTTGATCTCCTATTACACTTTTTGTATACTATTCTATGGTACATATTTTAATAAGTTAGCATAAATTTTGTAATTTATACTAATATATGTATATACATATATATTGTTAGGATCCACTTTTATTTTAGTTAGTTTTAATATTAACTTTTCTATTTTTGTATCAACCCAATATTTTAATTTCTGATTTTTTGTACACTAAAAATTTAAATAAATATAACCTAATAACAAAAAGGTGAACACACTTATACTAATTTATTATAATAAAAATAAATATTGATGGTATAAATACTAACACAAATTACAAGATTTATGGGATGGAGAATGGCACACAAAAAAATATAACAAGAAATCTTTTATGGTCTAAACTCATCCCCTATTTGGAAGGGGGAAACTGTTACATTTTGTATAGCTTTGGAACCCATACCTTCGGAGTGGACTTCTAAATTCTTTGCCATTATGCAATAACTTATTTTACTAAAAGTTATGAATGTAAGTTAATTAACTATGAAAGTAAATATGATTTAAAGTATAATTGTGTATTATGCATTTAAATTAACTATAAAAGTGACTATAAACTAAAAATATAATTGTGTAGAAAGAAGATGAATATACTCACAATACCTTTGTAGCTTATCAATGTTATGTAACTTTAGCTTACCTTTGCAAGTCTGTAATGTTATGTACTCTTTCCATCCTAAAAAAAGAGTCCACTTTTGAAATATCTTCTTGTCCTCCAAAAAAATAAATTCCACTTTTAGACAAAATTCCTAAAATATTATTACTAATAATAATTGTGTATACTTACAATTAAAAAGTAAGAATAAAAATGTAAAATTATACATTTAGTTAGTGCATTAAGTGTGTTGTACCTAATAACTAATAAAAGGTTATACGTAAAACAAAGTGGACTTTTTTTTGTGGGGGATGGAGGGAGTAATATTTTTGGATACATAATGTTACATAACATTACAATAACATTAGTAATTCTTATGCTACACAATTAAAAACTTTCATTGACAAATTGTCAATGTTATGTAATAATAGCAAACCTTTGCACGTACTGTGAACGGAAATTTTTTTACTCCAATTACTTCAACTGATATTAACATCTTTGATGATTTGTATAAGACTTGGTCCGAGGTTTAATAGTTAGTTTTAGTGTATGTAATAATACTACCGATCAGCTTTTTGCTACTAATAATTCATTTTCATTGCAACTCCAAGTGATAACATTTTCATTGGAGTACATATAACAAAATGTATACTAGATATAAAAAATGTACAGCCCTTATGGAATTGAATTATTGAAAATGATAGTATGTTTCCTACTAGAAAATCACCACAAGATTTGAAACAAACTGAAAAATATTATTTGTTTTCATTCAATGTATGTGATATATCAATTCTATAACTATAGATATAATTTTTTTTCTAAAAAAAAATTGAAAGATTAATCATCACTAAGGGAGATATGGAGCCCAAACATCCAAAGTTATAGCAATGATATATATGCCAAAATTAGAAAAATCATATCTATCTAGGGAGGTCCAGTATGATTCGATCACATAGGTGGATCTTATGATTACAAATCTTGATTCAGACTTCCCTTTCCAAAAATATCAACAAATATAACTGAGAATGAATTGCATAAGCAATTTATAAATTCTGCTTTTGAGCTTTTACAACCAACATTTGAGTGGTCTTTCTCGAATTCCATTACCACCAAGTGGTTCTCCTCATAGATAGGAGTAAACATCATACAACTAAGTTGCCACTTGACATCCTCAGCATGTGTTGTATTGATTATCTTTCAAGATGAAGGCAGGACCAGTATTTTGATAGTCTAGTCACTCTTATCATCTTCAAACAATCGTCGCTAGGTAATTGGTTACACAGACAACTTTGAATTGACTTTGATTCTTCATTCTTCCAATTACTCAATTTATCGGTCGATTTATAATCTATCATTTAAATAATCCTATAGATAAGTTAATTTACCTTAGTTAGTCATCAGAACAAATTAATTTAGAAAAATGTTGCATTTTCAATTCCCAAAATTTTAGACAATTTCAATTTCTATTTCAAAATTTTTGTATTGACAAATGCAGTCTTAATCAATTTTTATCAAAATCTAGAATATGATAGAAACACTATAGGGCGTAAAGAATTTAATCACTTGACTCTTAATCAACTAATATTTTACTATTTTTACTCTTTTACTAAACAAAAATAAATTTTAGTTAACAATAACAATTTTAATTCTTAAAATTTGGAAATTGACAAATCTAGTCCTTAATATTTCAATTTATTTTTTTTGAAAAAATTGCACTTTTAGTTCATAAAGTTTAGACATTCGACACTTTTAGTTTTTAATATTTGAAAGTCGAGACTTTTAGTTCTCAAAATTAGAAAAATATATGGGAAATTTACAAATATGACACATTTGACCGTTGACTTTACAAAAATAGCACCCTCCTTTTTTTCCTTTGTGTTATAGTACTTCCATAAAAAATATGACTACAATACCCTTCTCTTCTTCTCTTCTACTATAGAACACAGCTGCAATAGGTGAACACAGATTCTTGCACTTCTGTTCTTTTGCTACTCTTCACTTCAACGTTTTAGAGCCCTTTTGGTCGATTGCTCAGTTATAGAGTACTCTTCACTTCAGGGATTTAGAGCTCAGTATCCACTACTCTTCACTTTAAGAATCTGTTGCCACGCCCCATCGGATGTTTACAAAGTTTATTCTGTCACACGCCATTGTTCGCACTGCAAGCAATAGCATTTCAAATCGTTTGCAAGCAATCGCACGTGTTTTCGCTCATCTTGCAGGTTAGTTTGATTTATTACATTTTTTTAACTGGGTTTGTGAATGGTACAGATAAAATAGTCGAGCAATAGGTCCATCATTAGGTCGAGTATAATGTTGCGCACGTAGTTGGGTCGAGCATTAGGTCTAGGAGTAGGTCGAGTAACGTGGGAAGTCGAGTATTTAGTCGATATATTGGTTGAGTACTCTGATAGGGCTTTATAAAGTGTCCAGCATTATAATAGGTCGAGTGTAAGGTCGAGTAATGGGTCGAGCACCGTGCTGGAATTAATTTCTCATTTATTTACAGCCCTTTCACAATCCTGCTACTTGTTTATGGCCTTAATGTTCTTTTGTATGGCCTTATTGATTGTTTTGGTTTTGAATGTAGGGATGTCATGCGGAATTACGTGGTCTGTACACGTTTTTTATGATGGAAAATGGCACGTTGATTCTAGTACAAATGAACGAAACTTCATTAATTACAAGAGGGTTGAAACTCTTTTGTTGAACGAAGACACAAGTTTCAAGGAACTAGTGAATCTCATCATCTCTGTTATACAATTGGATATGGAGATTGAAGACAGTTCGGTCCTTGAATATGTACCCAAATACTTGCCAAAAATATCCCCTCTCCTCATCAAGACTGATTACCATGTCAAATGTTTTTTGAATGAGATTATTAGACGGTCCGAAAATGCAAGGATTCCAATATGTGTTACCCTTCGAGCTGAGACCGAAGCATCAAGTGCTGAAGATGGTGCTAGCAATTCACCAATAAAGCGATTGGGTGGCTACAGTCCGTTATGGACTAATGATACTCTTCCTCCGAACAATTTTGTTGAACCAATTTTTGAAGAGGCAGTTCATCATCATGGACCTAGGATTGATGTAAATGCTCCGGTTAAGAAAACCATAGTTGGGGAAGATGTAAATACTGTTTCCAAACAACCGGAGACAACTGTGCCTGTCAATCCAGTTCAAACCCATGCTCGAGCAATCCCCCAATGCCAAACGCTGACAAGGTCATCAGATGCTAACAGTGGGACTTCTTCTGATAGATTAGCCGCCATCGTCGATGTTGCGGTAAATGATGTTTTCAAAATGAGGGAGCAATTGCAACTGAGAATGAGTATGCTCGTTGTGAAATATTTCTACAAGTGGAAGGTGGTCAGAGTAAGTCGCAAGTACTGGTACATATAGTGCACGCACAGCAATTGCGGATGGAAACTAAATGCATCTTCCATTAGAAATTCGGGTGCGTGGAAGGTCAATAAATTTGAAGTACCCATATATGTCAGTTATCGCTTGTGCATTGTGATAATCGTCAGGAAACCAGTAAAGTAATAGGATATGGATCAAATGTAAGTACCAGGAAATTTGCCGACCGTATAAACCCGCCGAAATCGTGGCAGACATTCGTCAAGAGTTAGGTGTGAATATACAATACCAGAAGGCTCGGAGATCAAGAAAATCGGCACTCGACGAAATAAGAGGTGGATTTGAGGATTCATATAGAACACTACCATCTTATTTGCACATGTTGAGGGCTTGTAATCTGGGTACATTTATTGATCTCGAGATGGATGAAGATCATAGTTTCAAATATGCCCTTTTTGCAATGGGAGCATCGCTTCATGGGTTTCGCAGCTTTATGCGACCGGTTCTTGCCGTTGATGCCTGCTTCCTGAAGGGGAAATACCCTGGCTCTTTGCTTGTTGCCACTTGCATGGATGGTAACAACCAAGTTTACCTGATCAGCTGGGGTTTGGTGGATTCAGAAAATGACGTCTCGTGGGAGTGGTTTATGGAAAAGTTGAATGCTGCAATAGGTGTGGAAATCGATGGTTTGGTGTTTGTGTCCGACAGGCATAAAAGCATTGCAAAAGGTATCACACGTTTTTTCCCCAACGCCTTCCACGGAGTGCGTATCTATCATCTGAGCAACAACTTGCGAGGAACGTTCAAACACAAAGAGGTGCTCATTTTATACTTTAAGGCTGCAAAGGCATATACTCTTGCCGAGTTCAATGAGATGTGGAGAATTCTTTCCAAACAAGATTCACGCGTCTGCAAGTATTTAACAGAGGTCGGCATTGAACGGTGGTTAAGGGCACATTCTGATGGGAGACGATACACTATAATGACCACTAACATTGCAGAATATCTGAACGCATTGTTGAAGGATGCACGGGAACTACCAATTCATTGTTTGGTCGAGTACATTCGGAGTACGCTTCAGAGATGGTATTATGAAAAGCGCACAGCTGCGTCCGAAATGAAAACACATGCGACCCCTTTAATTGAGAATGAGCTTTTAACTAGGATACAAGCGGCACAATCTCATGTCGTTGAACCAGTCGATATACACCGGTGGTGTGTACGAGACATAGCAAATTGTACTTATATTGTCGATTTGCTTCAAAGAACGTGCACGTGTCAAGTGTTTGACATGGATCAACTCCCATGTGTTCATGCGTTAGCTACAGCCTATCGCCGGCAAAGTGACCATTATTCGTTATACTCACCATTTTATTTGACCGAAACACTCAAATCCGCTTATGTAGATCCCATTATCCCAGTTGGTGAACCTCAGGATTGGCTTGTTCCTGAAGAAATTCTGCCTATTCAATTAGCTTTTCCTGAACCAAGGTCTAAAAGTGGTAGACGCAAGAAACAGAGAATCCCTTCAACAGGTGAGGAGAGAGTTCCAAAGAAATGTGGTCGGTGTGGAGGGAGTGGTCATAACCGTAAAACTGGCTCTAATCCATTCCAATCTAGGGCAGAAAAGTGATTAGCTTGCATACATTGTAAATACACTTCGGCAACAAGCCCATACATTGTAAACTGTCTTGTGTGATTTCTATATTTAATTTATGCCATATATTCAATTACTATTTTCAATTATTATTTTGTAATTTATGCCATATTATCGACCTTAACTTGACCAAAATGTATAAAAGCAGAATTGTTGTAATTTATGTTTCCTACTCGACTATAAGATCGACTAAAAACTCGACTAAAATTTACTAAAGCGCATTTGTTGTTTTTTCTGTTTACTACCTGACTGTTTGATCGACTAAAAACTCGACTATTTAAAAGCTGGACTGCATCATTGAATTTTACTCGACTATAAGATCGACCAAAAACTCGACTAAAAACTTTTCAAGCCAATTTGTTGTTTTTTTTGTTTACTGCCCGACTGTTTGCTCGACCAAACCTCGACTTTTTTAAAGCTCGACTGCAACATTGAACTTTACTCGACTATACGATCGACTAAAAACTCGACTAAAATTTACTTAAGCTAATTTGTTGTTTTTTCTGTTTACTGCCCGACTTTTTGCTCGACTAAAAACTCGACTTTTTTAAAGCTCAACTGCAACATTGAACTTTACTTGACTATAAGATCAACTATAAACTCGACTGCCCGACTCTTTGCTCGATTAAAAACTCGACTTTTTTAAAGCTCGACTGCAACATTGAACTTTACTCGACTATAAGATCGACTAAAAACTCGACTAAAATTTACTCAAGCTAATTTGTTGTTTTTTCTGTTTACTGCCCGACTATTTGCTCGAGCAAAAACTCAACTTCAACATTGAATTTTACTCGACTATAATATCGACTAAAAACTCGACTAAAATTTACTCAAGCTAATTTGTGTTTTTTCTATTTACTGCCCGACTGTTTACTCGATTAAAAACTCGACTTTTTTAAAGCTCGACTGCAACATTGAATTTTACTCGACTATAAGATCGACTAAAAACTCAACTAAAATTTACTCAAGCTAATTTGTTGTTTTTTCTGTTTACTGCACGCCTGTTTGCTTGACTAAGAACTCGACTATCGACTGCATCATTGAATTGTACTCAATTGTTATATCGACCAAAAACTCAACTAAAATTTACTCAAGCTAATTTGTTGTTTTTTCTGTTTACTGCCTGCCTGTTTGCTCGACTAAGAACTCAACTATCGACTGCATCATTGAATTGTACTCGACTGTTATATCGACCAAAAACTCAACTAAAATTTACTCAAGCTAATTTGTTGTTTTTTCTGTTTACTGCCCGACTGTTTGCTCGACTAAAAACTCGACTATCGACTGTATCATTGAATTGTACTCGACTGTTATATCGACCAAAAACTCAACTAAATTTTATTGTTATTTCTGTTTCCTGCTCGCTTGTATCATAAACTAAATGTTTGTTACATAGATCATAAATTGAAGAGAATTAAACTGTACTTTCATGCAAATGTGATAAATCAGCCTGGTACCATTGCATAGATCGATATTTGTACACTTTGATAGCTCACATTAATAAATGTATTTACAAGGCTCAACTATGACTCGAATAACCTATATACATATAAATGTGCAGCACAAAAATTTTGTATTTACAATTACAGATCTACTGTACAACACGACTCTACTTTCTACGTTTTTTTTGGGGCCATTCCTTTTCGTTGGTCCTCTTGTCTGGCATGCATGAATAGTGCGGTAGCTATCTCCGTACGTGTATCCATGACAGCCTTACGATTCGGATTAAACGTCTCTAGTGGGACCCCGTGAATCAGGAATTCAGCTCATTTCAAGACGAAGATACCACAGGCTCCGCCGCTAAAAGAAACAATGCGCGTATGTTGTTAGTATAAAAAAAAATTGAAACAATGAAGCACCACTGACATTGTAAAGGTGCCAGAATTACTATCCTTGCTTTTTGACGTGGATCATTTATATGGTTCCTCTTTTGCTCCCCAATGATGGATGTGTATAGCAATATCAAGGTGAGGGACACAATAACCTTGTCCGAATAGCTTGCGTTTATTTGATCGTAAGCTTTGAAAACATTGGCGTATGTTGTTTCATTGTACCTACCTTCTCCAGTTAGATACTTGCTAATCAAACTCGTGCCATTGGGTGCCTGGAATTTCGCGTATTCATGAGTAAAGTCGCCCATTTTCAAACCAGTGATAAGTGCGAACTCCCTCCGCCCAAATTTAACCTTCTTGCCAGCAAAATTAAAGAATAGGCTTCCATCCTTTTGGGACTCCTCGTCTATCTTAAGCTGCCTCAATAGGACGCTGTGGATCATTTGTTTGCACCAAAACGTATGCTCATGGTCCAGCGCAATTCCAGCAAGGCTACTCTCCTTTCTAAGTATGTTCTTTTGCAATTCTGTTAGTTTGAGCCTAATTCTCTGCATATTAGCCTCATAGTAGCAATACTGGGAAACCTTGGCATTGAAAAAATCGCACTGAACCACCATTTGCTCATTCAGAGGGTCCTGATTAACAAAATTTGCAAAATAAAATCAAATTAGAACTGGTAGATCTGAAAACCAAAAATTCTGTTTCATACTCGACTATTTACGCGACTAATAGCTCGACAAAAACACAAGGTTGGATCTGAAAACAAAAAAAATATTGAGCTTGCTCGACTATTTACCCGATTATTAGCTCGACTAAAAACATAAATTTGGACGTGAAAACAAAAATGTAATATGCTCGCTCAACCCATTATCCGACTAATAGCTCGACAAAAAAACATAAAAGATCTGAAAAACCGAATTTCTGTTTTATGCTCGACTATTTACCCGACTACTAACTCGACTAAAAACATAAGAGTTATGAAAAAGCAAATTTTTGTTTATTGCACAACTATTTACCTGACTACTAGCTTGACTAAAAACATAACAGTTATGAAAAACTAAATTTCTATTTCATGCTCAACTATTTACCCGACTACTAACTCGATCGAAAAAATGAGAGTTATGGAAAACCAGATTTCTGTTTCTTGCATGACTATTTACCCGACTACTAGCTCAACTAAAAACATAACAGTTATGAAAAGCAAAATTTCTATTTCATGCTCGACTATTTACCCGACTACTAACTTGACCAAAACATAAGAGTTATATGGAAAACAAAATTTCTGTTTCATGCTCGACTATTTACCCGACTACTAACTCGACCAAAAACATAAGAGTTATGGAAAACCAAATTTCTGTTTCTTGCACGACTATTTACCCGACTACTAGCTCGACTAAAAACATAAGAGTTATGAAAAACAAAATTTCTGTTTTATGCTTGACTATTTACCCGACTACTAGCTCGACTAAAAACATAAAGTTTTTAAAAATATTAATAAACAGGACCGTTGAAGAACCAATAACTCGACTAAAAAATAGACTGCTCACTCGACTTTTTATGAGGTCGAGTGACGCTCAACCTAGGGCTCGACTTATCATCGACTCTCGCCAGACCAATTTTTCGACCAGATTCAGACAACCCATTTCAAATGCATACACACAATATCTCCACACACTATGTAAGAAGAATAAAATGATCAATTTAAGCCCGAAATTTACTGATACTTACCGTTACCGCGTGATGCTGTACTTCCTTCTTCTCAGTCGCGGTTGTCTTCTTAACGACGGAAGATGGTCGTCCTCTCTTTGTGCGTGCCATTGAATGTGTTTGGAATGGTTAACACTCTGGTTTTCAAAATGTTTGAGGAGGAAAACAACGAAGGTTGTTGAAGGAAATGAAAGAGAAAACGGGTTGAAGAATACCAACTAGCACGGTTTAGCTTCAAGGAATTGATAATGGATTGTAAGAAACGGTTTGAAGAATTGATTAAGGAAGAAAAACGGTTTCTCAACAATGTCTTCGGTTTCCCGCCCGTGTACAACAGAAGGGTGTTGAAGTAATTTTGTGAATGGAAGTGCTATAACATAAAGGAAAAAAAGGAGGGTGCTATTTTTGTAAAGTCAACGGTCAAAGATGTCATATTTGTAAATTTCCCAAAATACATTGATTTTTTGGTCCATTTAACAAGAATTAATATAAAGTAATGTTTGAATGTTAGGGTTTAATTTTATATTAACATTTTTAGTTTCTGAAAGTTTGAATTATTGACACTTTTTCCTAATGTTAGAGAATTAACACTTTTAGTCTCAAAGTTACAAAAATAGTTTAGTATTTGGAAATGTGGACGTTAGTTGTATTATTTAATTAGAAAAATAAAATCCTTCTTTGAATAAAAAAATACTCCCTTCATTGGAAAAAAAAAAGAGTCCACTTTTGTATGGGTACTTTTTTTTTAGTTTAATGTATAACACACTTAATATTCTATTAAGTTCATAATTTTTATATTTTTATTGTTATTTTTAATTGTGAGCCATACAAAGTTATCATTAGTAAAGACATATATTGTAAGAATTCCATTAAAAAATAGAATCTCTTTTTTTTTCAAGCAAAAAAAAATTTAAAAATTGAATCTTTTTTTGATGGATGGAATATTTTTTTATAGTGTTTTTATAGTATTTTTTTTCTAATTAAATGTTATTATAGTATGTTTTTCTAATTAACTATTTATTGTGTTTCTACAGCAATATGGACAAAAACATTTCTTTAAATATGTACATTCTAATTAATTAATCAAGACATAAAATGGCCAATTTGAAAGTACAATTATTTGCAAATGATCTATTGAATACTATGACTTATATAATATACTTTCTTTTTATTATTATAATAGAAAACTTTTTTATAGACTATTATGGTATTTTATCTACATAGCTGATCCCACATAATGACATAAAGGCTTTCTTAATGTTTTTTTTCTGTTGTTAGTGTATTATATTATTTTCCCTAATTAAGTATTATTATTGTATTATTATAGTATTTCTTTAAATCAAGTGTTTATAGTGTTGTAATAATATTAAGAAAAAGAAAAATTAGATATAAAAAATACCTTTAAATATATGTATTCCAATTAATTAAATGTTATTATAGTAGAAAAATATCTTTTATATTTTATAATATTATTTTTTCTTAATTAAAAGTGTTTATAGTGTTATTATTGTATTATGATAAAAAAAATATGGTTCGCATTAAAAAGACTTTAAATATGAGCATTCAAATTAAATAAATTTTATTATAGTAAAAACTATATTTTATTTGACAATAGATTTTTTCATCTAATTAAATAATACAACTAACAACCACATAAGCAAATCCTCTAATAGTGTGACATTATTTTCTCTTAATTGTCTAAATATTGCGTTATTTTTATAACTTTAGGACTAAAAATGTTGACTCTCAACTCTCAAGCATTAGGGACTAAAACACGTCGATAATTCAAACTTTCAGGAACTAAAAATGCTAATATAAAATAAAACCCTAATGTTCAAACATCACTTTCTATTAGTGTCCATTAATTGGCCTAAAATTGATATATTTTCTTAACTTTGAAGACTAAAAGTATCAACTTCTAAAGTGTCCAAACTTTAAGGACTAAAAATGCAATTTTTCCTTATTTTTTTGTCCTTATTTTCATATATAAAACATTAGCATTCTACTTGTGCAATTACACAAATCTTCTTAATGTTGAAAGAAACGTAATTACAATTTAACATTTTAAAATTATAGTTTATTGGTTCTCATTAAAAAGCATTATTATTCATTATTAAATTTAAGGGTGAATTACATCTACTACCCTTGTGCTCTGTAAAAACTACCAATCAAATATTGAGATTTGGAGAAACTATTAATACTCCCTTTGACCTAATGACCATTAAAGTCAACTAACGGAATAAGTAAAAAGACAAAAAAACCAGTCTAAAAAAATAGCATTTACCTCTTTGAGGTTTGTTCTAATTACAAAATGACTCTAAAAGTTTTAAAACTTTATTAAATAAAGTTTAATAACTTCTATATCTTTATTTTATATTCTTATTTTCTTTTTCTTTTCTTTTCATGAAGAATAATTTTATAATCTTATTTTATAGCATAAATCAATAAATTAGAAAAGTAAAAGAATATAATATCAATACGTACCTTTAGAATTTTTGAAAAATGAATAGTAAAATTAATATTCTTTTTACTATATTACTATTTCATCATCTTCAAATTTAAAAAACTTAATTTTTAAATTTCTTATTATACGTTCGATATTAATCTATCATCGCTATCCCTTTAAATGATTAATGATTATTTTTATTATTTGTGTATCTCTATAAACTTTTGAGAAATAATTATTTATATAAATCTCTTGTATTTTTTTTTAGTTATTAGAATTTGATGTAATAGTCGTAAAATTAAGAATTATTTTGTTATTACGATTTGATGTAATGATTGTAAAATTAAGAATTATATTTATTAGACTAAACTTAAATTATTTGAATGGAAACGAAAAAATAAGCATAATAAAATATTGCAACATCTAAACTTTATATCTATTTTGGTAAGATGTAATATTGTTAAATTTTGTAGAGAATTGTCTAAATTGTATTCAAAGTTTGTTTATCAATAGTTATTATTAACCTTTTCGTAACACTAATTAAATAAGAAAAAAGTAGCAAGGAACCTATTTTGTTAAACCTCAAGGTCCATTTTGTAATTAAAACAAATCTCAATATAATTCAAATATTATAGTTTAAAGGGTAGTTTAGTAATTTTAAACAAATTCACCATTGACTTGGTCAAAAGTCAAGGGTCAACGTTAGTCAACTAATTGTAGGGGATTAAATATTATGAATTTATCAAATTTAAATGGGTACTGTTAGTTTCTTCAAATTTCAAGGTTCGATTGGTAGTTTCTACAAACCACAGGGATAGTCAATGTAATTCACCCTAAATTTAAATAATATGAAAATAATAAATTGTTTAAGATGATTTATATTAGCAATTTATTTTTTTATTTAATAATATGATTAAAAATCAAGATAGGTAAGAATGTTAAATTTGGATAAGATTATTGAATTCAAATTTGATCAAAAGCCTAATACAATATAAATGATTTAGAAAATCTAATTGATCATGTTAAGGTTAAAAATTAAATTATTACTATAATTGAAGATGTTATGAAGTAACTTGTTTTTATCATTGCAAGGGAAAAAAAAAATTTCCTTTGAAAGGAAAATTTTCTTGATGTTATATTTAGGAGGAGAACAATAATAATTATATTATATAGAAATTTTTAAAAATGAAATGCAATACCTTTTAAACAAATTATAATAAAATAATAAATAGTTCATCACTACTATAGTCAACTAAAAAATACAAAAACATTAACAAAAAATGCTTCAAATAAAATGGTATTATAAAATTCAATCCTTCAAGTAGCAAGTGAAATATCCCATAGATAGAACAACATTTTAAAACAACACTATTTTCCTTGCCCACAAAAACCATTACAGATCATCCTAAGCATCACTTGAATGAGTATATTATTAATTGAAATAATCAATAGAAAACGCCAAATGCACTTTTAAAGTTATAATTTTGTATAGGATTAAGAGATTAAAAAAATTATATAGCTACAACCCTAAGCGAAGTTTCTTATCGGGTAAGTTTCGATCAGCACGAAAGGTGTAACAATATAGGCACTATTTTGGAGAGAGAATCAGTAAAAGAGACATGTTTATGAAGATGTGGACTACTTGCACTAAACAAAAAGACCCTATGAAATTTCACTATTCCCTGGGTTTGGCTTTGAACCTTTCCCAGGCAATTTAGGTGAAAATAAAGGTGGCCTCGTTGTGAGGGGTCTGAGCTATCAATGAGATATTACTTTGAAAGAATTAGCACTCTAACATTGTGCAAGGACTCACAGTCCAAAGAATAATTTCAGGTAGACAATTTCTATGGGGTGTAGGTCTCTCAAAAGGCAACAAAAGCATTCAAATGTTTACTTGGGTCAAATGGAGATTGGCCCTTGAGTGCAAAAATACAAGGGAGCTTGACTACAAGTCCCACCCATCGAACAAAGATGAAAATTGACCTTAATGATCCGAAGGTGCCAAATGGAAAAGCCTTTGCTCAACAATAAAATTTACTTTGAAAGTAATAAGTTAATTTTCCCCAATGGCTCACATTGATGGGAAGGTTTGACATCTCAATGTCTTCTCTTCAGCACCTAGTTGTATTATGTTCTAAGGGTTGGATTCTTCACTCATTAAAATGATATGTTAGTTGGAATCAAAACGTTGTGAGACTGTTCAATCCATATTTGGTATGGGCATTAGAGCATTAAGAGGACCTTTTTCTAATATGAGAGGATCAAGAAGGCTGCACCTTTGGCATACCAATTATCATGCCCACAGTAAATGTTGGGTAGCTAAGTGTAGAGCAGATAATTGTTGCAAGTATCTAAATAGTAAGCCCACCCCAAGATGAGTGCTTTCCTATTCTGACTTCCCCTAAGCCTTTGGTTAGCATAGTTGAGGTAGAGATTTGAAAGATCCTGGCTGTTGTACTTTGGTGGGTCTCTAAGATCCTTTCAATAACCTATATTATGTTAAAGGGATATATATATAATCCAATGATTAATTGCATAAAAACTATAGTAGCAACAGAATTGAGGAAATTATACATAAAAGATAGCTCTTTTTTCTTCTATTAGTATTTTATATTCTATTCTATTAGTATTAGTTAGTATCCCAACTTAGTGAGCCCCTCTTTCATGATAAATTGTTGGTATTCATCCTACATTTTGTCTCTAGGGATTGAGGAGAAGGGGGATCAATGGGAAGAGAGGTGTGTCATGAGAGAAGCAAGGAGGTCAACCTCTTTGAAATATACAAAATGGATTTTGGCAATCCAATGTAGTTGGACTCTCATATCAATCCAAATGAATTTTCTTGTCCATGGAGGTAAATCTTTGCATTTCGAGTAAAGAAGGTAGCAAGTTACAAATTTTTTCTTGGTAGGACATATATCTCTATTACAATGAAATTTATAAGTAAAGTAATTACTGGTGGAATTAACATTACCTTTTTTAGAGTGATGAATCTTGTATGTGTTCCTAAGAAAAAGAATTGGTCAATTTTTTGAATAAGCAATAAGAAGAATTCAAAAAAGAGAAGAGCCTTGATTATTTATTACTAATTACTTAGGAAAGCTTTGTAACTTGTTCAATCTAATGAAGAAACTTTTTCATCCGAATATGAAAGCAAGAAAAAACGTAGAAAGAATTAGCATGACTGCATGATACAAATGAAAGAAAAAATAGTGAATGAAATTATACAATATGAATTTTGGCAATCCAATGTAGTTGGACTCTCATATCAGTTCGAAGGAATTTTCCTATCCATGGAGGTAAATCTTATCATCCAAGGAAAGAGGATGGCAAGTTACAAATTTTGTCTTGATAGGACATGTATTTCTATTACAATGAAATTCATAAATAAAGTATTTACTAGTGGAATTACTATTATCCTTTTTGGAGTGATGAATCTTGTCTGTGTTCCTAAAAAAAAGAATTGGTCCATTTTTTGAATAAGCAATAAGAAGAATTCAAAAAAGAGAAGAGCCTTGATTATTTATTACAACTTACTTGAGAAAGCTTTGAACTTGTTCAATCTAATGTATAAACTTTTTTGTCTGACATATAAAAGCAAGATAAAGCACAAAAAAATTAGCATAATACAAATGAAAGAAAAAATAGTGAATGAAATTATGAATCAGAAAAAGTTTATGACATACAAACTATTTGCTACAAAATATGAATAAAAAGTTCAACAAATAACTTTTAGAGTAAATCTTATTGTGATGAATAGACACTCTCATTGTTACATTAGTAAGGGTGACAATGAAATCAATGATTGAATGCTTCACCTAATTGCTTATGAAGTTCCACCATTTGCCTTTGGGATTGCTCTCTTTTTGTTTGGTCAAATTCTCACTAATTTTTCCTATCCCATTATCATTTTTCTTGACTTGCTCTTCCAAGGACTTATATTTTGTCTTTTCTAATATGAATATAGCGCATGTTTGGTTCGTTGTAATGAATTCGGTTGGAATTGAATATAAATTCGGTGGGAATTGAATTGGGCTAGAATTGAATTGAATAGACTTATCAATAGTTTGGTTCAAATGAATTGTATGGGGTGTAATCATTATTCTTGTTTTTGGTTGGGGTGAATAAGACTAATGCATAATATTAAAATAACCTAAATACTCTTATCTCAAGCATTTTATTGCTGAGTGAGAAAATGATGAGAGAGGAATAAGAGTTAGAAATGATAAGAGAATAAGTAGAGTGAGAAAATGATAAGAGAGAAAGAAGAGTGAGAAAATGATAAGAGAGAAAGAAGAGTGAGAAAAATGACGAGAGAAAAAGAAATGTGAAAAAATGATGAGAGAAAAAGTAGAGTGAGAAAAATGATGTGAGAGAAAGAAGAGTGAGAAAAATGATAAGAGAGAAAAAAGAGTGAGTTGAAGGTTAAAATTAAAAAAAAACATAAACTTGGCAATTACGAGCGAGAGTTGAATTCCAATTTGGAAGTCATGGGACTGAATTTTAATTCATACTTTGGATGTAATTGGAATTCCTAGGAGTTTCAATTCCTTTGAACCAAACAAAGGAATTAGGGCATGCCTCTGGATAAGACTATAATGAATTGTAATTCCTTCCAACCAAATGTGCCGTTAATAGTTTGATCCAATTCCTTATTTGAAACTAAAATGTGAGGTTTTGAAACATAAACACAAAACCTGAATCAATCTTAGGTATTGATGTATATCGGACCTTGACCCATGGTCCAATAATGCGGAATTTGGACTATACTAACAATGTGGAAACTCGACAGCCCAAACCTACCTATAGGTGGCCAACGACATGTGACATTTGAGAAGAATTGTTATAATATGGCCGATCCTTAGAACGTGTTCTGTGGATCTTGGAGGTAAAATATATATGCACGATTGAATAGCCAAGTAAAAGGGGAGAAAGCCCTAATTTTGGTGATTCTAGTATTTGGAATTTGAATTTCCTAAGGCACTCACTGACTTAGGCATCAGAGTTTTTGCCTTGAAAAATCAATCTAAAATTTGTTTTGCAAGTGTTCGTTGATTGATTTGTTTGTAACTTTGTGGGTTGTGTTCACTAGATCGGGTTGCGGATTACACCTTCATTAGTTAGGGGTGTGCAATTTTCGAATTAACTCAAATATCCGACTGAATTCGAATTTTTCAATTTAAATTCGATTTGTTCGGTTTTTAGGTCAAATTCGGTTCCAACCGAATTTCAATTTCAATTTTTGAGTCGGTTTTCGAGTCTAGGTATTCGAATTCGGTTCAACCCAAAAACCAAACTGAAATTCGGATTCAAATTCAGTTTGATTCAACCCGAAAAACGAATTCAATTCGATTCAAACCGAATTCGAAAAACATAATTAAAAATTTATATATATATATATATATATATATATATATATATATATATGTATATAATATCAAAAATATGTTTGATTAAATTTGATTTTGTGTGTATGAAACTTTAAAAATTAAAATAATTTGTAAAATTGTCAAGATGTGTATTTTAACTTTTTAATGTGTATTTTATTATATACAACACATATTTATAAATTATATACAAATAATGTGCATATATATAATGTAATTATTTATTTATTTACAAGACTACTTGGTTTACATTAGACAAAAGTATTAATATTATGATTTTAGTTTTATTCAATTGTCAAGTATGTTAAAAAAATTATATTTCATAAGTCTAATTTAACAATTACAATATAATGACATTAGTGTAGTAATTTAAATATTAAAATTGTACGAATGTCATTAGTATAGTAAATTGGAAAAGATTAAATGTTGGAAGAAGATTAATGTAAATTTATTAAAAATGTGTAAAAATTATGAAAAAAATGGATAAGTAAATGAAAAAAGTGAGAAAAAAATAATATATATAATATACAAATACGATAGAGCAACTCTTTTCTGTACTAACTTCTCAATGTCTTATTTGAGCGTATAGCTTTATAATTTAAAAATAATAACCAGAAAAGTGCAAAGTGATTAGTCAGTAATAATTAGGTATTGGTTATTATTAACTTAATAATCACAAAGTTTTATTTATTTAATAGTTTTTACTTCTAATTTCTGCTAATTACTAATAATTCAAAACTCAAAAAGGGTGCTGGTATCTAAAATAGCCAAATAATTAAATGTGTGGTTTTATTTACTTTTAAATTTACAATTGTTGTATAGAACACATATTTAATTTTAAATCATATACAAATAAGGTGCATGTAGATAGTGTAACTATTTACTTCTCTATAAGGTGCATGTATATACCTTATTTTTATTTTATATGAGTGTGTAACTTTATAATTAATCACCACAAAGTAATTAGTGAATATTAATTAAATATTTATTATTATTACCTTACGAGAAACTGAGAGAGTATTAAATTGAATGATAATATAAACTTAATAATTTTAGTTTAATAGTTATTTAAAATTTGAAATTTGAATTTGTACATTTTTTAGAAAAAAAAATTAATAGGAAAAATTTGATTACTAGAAATTAACAATTATTCAATCTATATTTAAAAATTCTAATTGATCATACTAATATAAAATGTTACATTAACTAGCTAAATTTTGTATTTATATATTAACTTATTAAGGGTGTAATTGAAAGAAATAAATATGTTTTAAGGGTGTAATTGAATAAAGTTAGATTTATTGGGGTATTAAAATTGAAATAGAAAGAAAGTATGAGCATTAATATAATAATAACTATTGTAATTGGGTCAAATGAAAAATAAAATTACATTAAATTAGACAATTTTGTAATTTTACAAAACTAGAACCTTAATTTGGCAAATAATATTCCAATTGCAAACATTTGCAATTGCCAATTTCCTTTGCTCCCTAGTCGCTGCACCTTCCTTTCTTCCGCCGCCTTCCTTCTTCCTTTGCGTCACCTTCGGCCGCCGCTGCCACTCCTTTGCTCGCGTTCTACCTTCTGCCGGTCGCGTTTTGCCGCTAGCTTTCTGCCACCGCTCGCCTTCAAATTTTCCGCCGCCTTCTGCCGCGTGCTGCCACCTTCTGCCGGTTGCGTTTTGCTGCTCGCCCTCTGCCGTTCGCCTTCTGCCGCGTTCAGCTGCGTTCTGCCGCCTCCCTTCTGCGTTCTTCCGTTCTGCCGCTTCGCTTCCCTTCCCGCTCGCCTTCTGCCGCCGCTTCCCTTCTGCTTCTGCCGCTCGCGTTTTGCCGTTCTGCAGCTTCTGCTGCTCGCATTTTGTCTGGTGAGAGCTTGACATGTCTGGTTTTTCAATTGCCCAATTCCTACATTTTGTCCCTTAGGCCACGCTATGATAGGACTTTGCTTGTGGCTGATCCCAGGCGTTGTGAGCCCAAGAAGTTTTGTGGTCGTTGTGCTTGTGCTAGTTTCCAGAAATCTTACCGTTGGCGTTGATAGTTTTGTTTTGTTGTTACTGTTTTCGCTTAATGATCAGTATGGTTTTGATTTGAGATCTCAGAAACGTTTATGTTTTGGATAATTAAGCTATATTGTTTCCTTTTGGATTATTATGGACATGTAGAGAAAATTATTAAGTACACATTCTCCTTCTGTATAGTTGGTTAATTAAGTTGTTTTCATTTGATGTTGTTGTGGCATTGTCCTGAATTTAAATTTTCACAATGTGGTTTGAATTTGTTTGCTTTTCTTATACTTCTTTGCTACTGTCTGTGGCTTGCTTTATGGCTGCTCTTTGGATTTGTTAAGTTGTATCTCTAATAATTAATCCTTCCTTTAGTTCTTTGTGATTTCATAAGTTCTTCATGCTTCCATTCAACTTCAATTGGATTTGCCCTGTGTTTTGCTTTTTCTGTACCTGGTTTGCTCAAACATTGCATTAGTATAGGAAAACCTGGCGTTTGAGCTTGGAATCATTGTGCAGTTCTTACTTTTCTCTTTTTCTTGTTTTTGGGTTTAAGTACCACCTCAACTGATTATTGAGATTGTTTGGGTTAGTGGCTCCTTTTTTTTCCCCGAGCATTTTGATCAGGAGCCCAAATCTTAAGAACAAGCAGAACTTTTGTGAATGTTTTTGCTTTATACTAGTTGATCTAATGTTTTTACAGACTGTCCATTAGATCTCAGTTAGTCCAACTTATGCTCGAATTCGAATTGAAAGCCAAATTTCGAATTCGATTCGGTTTTCGGTTTGGACTTTGAAAATATTCAAACCGAACAACCCAAAAACCGAACTGATGTGCACCCTAACTTGCTTGACTAACTGCTGACCAATTAACTAACTATTAAACTGATATTAGCAGCATTAACTTTTAACTGTTGAGACTAAGAATTACAATTAATACCCCTAATATTCTTTTGTTCATTGTAGATTATTGTATCTGGGTTCTCCTGTCTTGCTTATTAGATATCAGTTCCAATTAGGGGTAGCCAAAAAACACATGGTCCGATAACCGTCTAAGCTAATATCTTTTTGGGTAGGTAAAACTGTCATGATTCAATTATAAAAAGAATTAGTGGAACAACCCTGTATGGAGAAGTTGAAGGCAGTAAACAAAACATAGTCGTTTGAAGAGTAGTCAAGAAATTAGTTAAGCAAATCAGTTAGTTAAACTACTTTTACAGGCGTGATTTTGTATAAAAAGGGAATTAATAGTGTAATTGGGGTACAAGCAGAATATGAATGAAAAATCAACATTCTTCTCTAAATCCCTTCTCTAATCTTCTTCCCGCTTCTCTGTAACTTTTTTCCTACTTCCAGCTGTCCTCTCCCTCCTTTTATCTCTCAAATTCTGTTCCCTTCTTCTCTTCCAAACCCTCATACGTCTGAAATTCAGCTGCATTTTCAAGTGATATTACTTAGTTCCATTTGCTATCTCCTGCCCATAAATAACTTTGGGCTTAGGCCCAAAATATGTTTCGCGGGTAGCCCCTAAACCCTCCCAGTAGGGTTTTGCAATGGGTTTTCCTAAACCCACCAAGTTGAGTTTTCTACCTTAGCCTGTGAGGGAGAAAGTAAAAACGAAAAAAACGAAAGAGAAAAAACCTCTTAGACTCTTTCGTCGCTGTTGTCCTCCTCCCTTCTCTAGTGTTGCCGCCACATTTCCCGGTCAAGATTTGTCGATTCCTGCAACATCGATGACTGCTGTCCTCCTTTGTTTTTGTAATGCCTAAACCCCAATCCCTCTAAATTAAAACCTGACGAACCTCTCAATTTCTAACTTTAAGAGTTGATATTCCATTGAAAGGCCAGGTGAAAATTTCAGGTAGCCCAAGGTTGATTAACCCAAAGTCTATCACCATCGAAGGGTCTCAATATCATTAGTAGCTACTTGTTTCCTTCTTCAGAAGAAAGCAGGCTTATAGGCATTGGTAAAAATTTCATCTTTGCCAAAAATAAGTCCCCCTCATCTTTTGGCGTTTCCCTTTCTTTTTGTTTCTATTTTCTTCTCCGATGTGATTGTTTATCAGGAAATAGTGTTCTTGCTTCATTGCCTTGGCCATTGTATTACCCCTCTTCTTTTGTTAAAGTTTTAAAGAGTACTTTGCATTTTGCTGATTGTCAAGAAGATAATCCAGTTACTCTATTAATATAAAATTTAGTATCTGGATTAGTTGTGTGTTGGAGGCATTCTCAATTTTAAAAAAATCATTTCCAAATTTTTAATGTTTATTTGTTTAATATGGCTGTTGATTGAAAATTTAATGGTGGCTTCTGAAACTGCATTGGTTGTAGTTATTTTGCCACTTGTAATGGCTTCAAAATAATGTGAAGTGGGAAATTCCTGTTCTGTTTATGGAAAAAGAAACCATCAGAGCTAGTTCTTATTATCCTTCAGAATATATTATTATGGCTAAGGATGCCTAAAAGCCAATTTGAAGTGGTTGTGATAACTGTAGGAAGCCTCCTTGTCTGCAGTTGTTAAGATTTCTCTAGGTTTTGTTGATTTCTGTTACTGTTTTGTGTTGGTGTTTTGGTTGATTCTCATCTCATGGCATAGGAATTCACATCATCAACCTTGCAAAAAAAATGGGAAATGCTTCAAATGTTTGCAAGGGCTATTGTTGCTATTGAGAACCCTCAGGACATTATTGTCCAATCTGCCAGGCCATATGGTCAGAGGGCTGTGTTGGAATTTGCACAGTACAAAATTGGGTTGCTAGACTCAGCATTGATAAATGTATGCGCTAGTTGATGACTAATAGTGGATGTGACTAATTTCAGATAATTCAACTCATTTAATGTATTTATTGGATTGAAGAATTTTGGCGTATTTTAAGGATTTTTGTGTGTGTGTGTGTGTGTGTGTGTGTGTTCATGATTGAATTAAATATAATTACTGAACATTGTTGATCAGTTTGGAACTTCTTGTTCTATTAATGTTGATATGGTTATCCTTTTTGGTTGATTATTTGTTGTGAAAGTTAACAAAGGAAATGTATATAATAGTGGAATAAAATAGTTATTCCTTTCAAGAAAATATATGAATTAATAAAAATTTGGTAGGTAAGAAAATCAAGGAAAAAGAAAAAGAGAAAAAAATTAAAATATTTAACGAAAACCAAAGTAGACTAAAAACAAATGATTAAAAAAATTAAAAATAGATAAAGGAAATTAAAAAGTAAATTAAGGGAAAAATGAAATAAATAAAAGTTTTAATAAGGGACATAGAAAGATAAAATAAGATAATTTATCGAAGAAAGGAAAAGATAAATAAAAGATAAAAGATAAAAGAAAAAGGAAACAATTAAAAAAATAAGCTTAAAAAAGTTAATCTTTAAAAATATATGGGTATTATGGGTACCTAGCAAATTAGTATCACGGGTACCCATTACCTATTTACCTGTTTAAGTTTGCCCCATTAAGCCCATTAATCTAATGGGTCTGGGCGGTTATTTACCTAATAATTCTTAGCACATTTAATACCAGCCTAAACCTGTCCGAACCTGCCCGTTTGCCGCTCTTAGTTCCAATGTAGGGGGCATAAGTTATCCCTCTTTAGGCTGTGACAAAAAGAAAGCTTCATCCTGTTAACTGAATAATGTTATGTTAACCCTATTGGTGATTGTTTGTTTAGTAAAATTGATAAGCAAAAGTGTTTTTGTCTTTCATCTAGCCTGGAATGGAGTGATTTGTTGCGAAATAGGCAACACTTTATGTTCTTAAGCTGGGGTGGCAGGAGAGTATGCTTTACTGTCATAATTGGACAGGGAGTTTCATCTAGGATTTCTGAATTTAAAGTTTATTTATCAAATAGGCTGCAAGACTTTTCAACCATTCTGTAAATTTTGGATTACTTCCTGTTTGTACTTTGGGTGAGAGTAATTTAGTTGCTTTCCTTTTTCGTTTTGCTAGTTGTTTGGCTATCTCTAGTTTCATGATCTTATTGCTTTTTTGTATACTATTAGTTTGATTTTATATATGCCAGCACTATAGAGGCCAAAAAGATTTGATTAAAATTGTACTTATGAAAATTGTAGTTTTCCTCTCTTTTGCAGTTCCTAGGGTAGATTGGAGTTTTTCCATTCCTCCAAATGGGTTGGAAAGCTGCACAGAAACTCATACACCATTGGAAGATTCTCAGAGGCGATAGTGTAAGGAAAAACAGTGGAAACCATGTAGAAGTTTGTACCTTTGAATGCTTTCTCTGTAGTTTTCATTAGTATTTCTTAATTACTTGTAGGTGATGATAATCAGAGGGAAAGACAAAGGAGAGACTGGTATCATAAAGCGTGTTGTTCGTTCTCAGAATCGTGTAATTGTTGAAGGCAAAAATTTGGTTAGTGATTTACTAGTGGTCTGCCATAACCTGTTATGAGTTTGTCCATTTTTATTTACCTTTTTTTCATTAAGCATTACATTTCTTTTCATTACTATAGTAGTTGAATAAATAAAAACACTGGTTGAGATAACTTTAATGGTTATCAGTGGATGATCATGATTGTCTGCATATTAGGGAGCTCAATTGCTGTTCTGCTTTTGTATATGCCAGAGTAGGAAAAATGATGATTTCTGTTTAGTTTCAGTATTGGATTTAATGCAAAATGGATATGTTTTGCTGCATTTAGTGCAAGGAACGATTTTACTCTACAATTATGAAACTGCTGTCTATAGAACAACCAATAGGTGGATGGTGGTGGAGAATTGTTGACATCCATCATTAAATATTCATGATAAATATTTTGTTTTGTTGGGAGAATGCCCTTAAAGTGCATGTTCATTTATTTCATTCACGCAGGATGATGCTAGAAGGAATAAGGAGTTCTGGAGATTCAGAAAAATTATGTTTAGTAAACATTGGTGTTAAGTAGTGTCAGAAAGCCTTTGTTTATTCAGTGATTATGGCATAAGGTTCTTATTTTTATATTCTATCATTTCAGGTGAAGAAACACATAAAACAAGGGCAAGGTCATGAAGGTGGGATTTTTACTGTTGAAGCCCCACTGCATGTCTCAAATGTCCAAGTTGTAGATCCTGTGACAGGGTAAACATCCTGTTTGTTATTGGTTACTTGCCTTTCCTTCTTGGTTTTCACATATTATGGAAGTTCAATTATTCCTGTTTTTGCAGGAAGCCCTGCAAGGTAGGAATTAGATATTTGGAAGATGGAAGCAAAGTAAGAGTTTCCCGAGGTATTGGAGCATCAGGTTCTATAATTCCTCGACCTGAGATCTTAAAGATAAGGACAACACCAAGACCAACAGTTGGTAATATTCTAATGCTATTGCCTATTCCTTGCAGAGCCTGTCATTAATCCTGACCATCTGTTTTGCCTATTCCTGATTTACTGAACCATGCATGACTTAAGGATTTTCATGTTAGATGTTCTTCACACTTAATGATTGGGAACTAGAAACTGGAACCATTTCCAAACAGCATATGGAAAACTTGTGTTAGACTACAAATGCGAGGGAGCTCCGCTGATTTTTAAGCACGTAGTAGATTTATCTAGTGTTTTAGAGAATTGACTAAAGAAACTGAACAAAGTTACAGCATAGATACTTCTGGAATTCAGTTTATTTTTAATATTAGTTACCATCTACTTATTCAGTATGTGGGGTTGGCTTTATGCCAAAAAATAAACTGAATTTCAGTAGTATATCTATGTTGTAACTTTGTTTAGTTTTTTAGTGAAAACTTGAAAGCATTGATAGGGGAATTAGAGGGAAAGAGATTTGGAGCTGGAAATTATTGGAGGTTAAATTTCATTGACAAGAGGCTTATTTGAGGGCACAATACATAATTTGATGGAGGGTTATCATGTAATTTGGCTGGATTATGAAGCTGCTAAGTTTATCTCATTTTGCTTGATATCTATAGCAAAAATTTTACCTAGTTAAACAACAGAACAATCTATAGTGAGATCAATTTTGTTTATAAAAGGTCTATTCTAAGGTGGGCAGTTCGACGATTTATCTCTTTTTCATCCTTTTGCTGTCTGTTTACTTCCTGGCCAAGATGATTGTAATTTCTTGTAAATACTCCACCGACTTTTACGTTGGAGGAGACTTGTAAAGCAAAAAAGAAAAGAAAAGAAAGAAATGTAGTGAAGTTTGAAGGAGATTCTTGTTTGTTTCTTATCAGTCTTGCTTAAATCTTTGATCCTATTTTCTGCCATTAAAGAGAAAAGAAAGGGGAGGATGTGGGTAAACATAGCGTGAATTGGAACCGTGAATGACAGTTCCAATACGTGCCAGGTCCGATTTCTGTTCTACATTTTAAAGAACCAAACTAGAACTGGTAGATTGGTTCCGATTTGGAACCATGATTTTTTTTTAAAAAAATTAAATATATCTAAATAAAATATAAATATGAATAAAATATATCATTTTCTCACTTTTATTTTTAATTTTAAGCGCAATTTTATTTTTTTTTAAGTCTAAATTATATTTCTTTTACAACTTCTAAGTCTAAGAAAGAAAGTTTATCAACTTCAAAATATAAATAAACTATACTTTTTTCTCACTTTAATTTTTAATTGTAAGTGCAAGTTATATTTTTTGTTTATATTTTGTTCACAATTTTAAGTGTAATTTATGTTTTAACAACAAAGTTTACAACTTTCAAAATATAAATAAAATATACTCTTTTATCACCTTCATTTTTAATTCTTATTATAAGTTTTATATATACTTTTTTAAGTCTAAGTTATATTTTCTTTGTAACTTCTAAATTTAAATTATGATTTTTTATAACTGGATGTGGAACCGTGATCAAATCAAAACCGGAACCAAAATCAAAATCGAAATTGAACGTGAATCAACAGTTTTGGAACCGAACTGGAACCAACCTCTCCATGATTCGGTTCTGGTTATACCTTTAGGAGAACCAGGAACCGGTGGTTCTAAAACCTTGGGGGTGAGGTTTCTGTTTTTATTTAAAATATTATTGAGAAGTATATGTTTTGTGGGTGTATTATAATTTGCCCTGTTGTACCTGTTTGCTTGACTCCTTGAAATGCTCTGGATATAGAAATCTCTATTGTTTTCTTCAAAACACAAAACGTAGGTTTAGCTCAACCGCACAACCTTTTGGTTATGATCAAGTATTTCTCTTTGGGCATTGTTTGTTTATCTGGCATATCTTTTTAATCTCTTTTCGTCTCTTCTCTGCAGCTGGTCCCAAGGATACTCCAATGGACGTAGTATTGGAAAGGACATATGATCCTAAAACTGGAATGGGAATGCCTGATATTTAAGCCTGCTGCTTCAAGTGTCCCAAGATATTGAAGTCGCTTTATGCCACATGATGATTGTTTCTACTTTTGATGCTTCTGGTTGGCAGTTGAAACTTGGGAGAGAGGTATTTTAGTTGCTACATTTTGATGTTTGTTTTTGAGAGCGATAGGGTTCTTTTAGCGAGATAGGGTGCTGCTAGAACTAAGGTTGCTTTTTCACTGAAAATAAAAACTGAGAAACTGCTCTATGTATTGTCAGGAATTATTTTATTTGAGAAGTTTTAAGTTTATTATCTTTGACTTGGAATGAACACAAGAAATGCATTCTACATTCCCTTAGTAGTTCCATATTGTAGTTAATTTATTGCTTTCCAAGATTGACAATGATTGAGAATGAGATAGGGACAGTGGCAAAGAGAGATATGGAGCACTGAACGTTAAAAGAAAAAATGGCGCAATCTTTCCCTGCACCAGAGATTGTTTATTGGTTGGTTTTGGGGTGTGCAAAGAGAAACTTCTATTGAATGTCCACGAAGGCAACAATTCAGGAAAGAATGCATAAAATAATTGCAACACATAATATATTTATATATCAAATGGCAAAATCTTTCCGTTTAAAAAAATTTATTTTTAAATTAAATTCTTAAAATATTTTTATTAATAATAATTATATATATTTATAATTAAAAAGTAGAAAGTAAAAAGTAAAATAAAAATATAAATATAAAATTAAATATTTAAATGTGTTATATTTAATAATTAATAAAAAAATTAAAATTAAATTAAAATTTAACAATCAATGAAAAATTGTATTTAAAACAAAGTGATCAAAAAAAGTAATTAAGAGTAAATAGTCAATAGTCAGAACTTTGATTTTTGACTAGTCTAACACTAATTTTTCGAAAGTGTTGTTTAACACTTGGGTGAGATGAGAGAGTTGGAAGATGAGATGAAGAAGATGGGAGTTGTTTTCGTAATTTCGCAATTGGTTTATTTACTATACCTCTGCCTTTTCTGGTAGTTCTTTCTACAATGAAGTTTCTTTTTTTCATAACGTTAGATATATTAATTGATCAATTGACAAAAAGTACAGAGCTAAAAAGGCTAATAGAGCTTCGTGATGTTGGTTAAAATTTAACTCACGAAGACAAACCTCCTAAGGAGAAAAAAACCAGTTTGAAGCTAGAAAACAATACAAAACACCCGCAAAATAACCAACCCCAAGGCCTACAATGGAGTTTCAGCTCTAAGATAAGATGTAACTCTGACATCCGTTTTACAAATGCTATAAGATAAGATGTAACTCTGACATCAGGTTGTATCATAATAACAAGTTTGTTTACTATCTTCGTCTACATATTTGTTCTCGTTGTGCTTGTTCGCATGCTCATAATTTCGGATCTCTCAAACTAAGCTTAGTCTTCCTCCACTGATCATCCGTAAGATAGGGCCAGTGCAACAAGGTTTATTTTGACACTAATACATAATACAGTAGGGCACATATTTGAACTTTTACACTACCTTACCCTTCTAATGTAGCTCCTAATTCATAAACTCCATATGCCTCTTTTTTTTTTTTTTTTTTTTGCAAAGTGAATTGCATTACTCTTTTCCATAGATGTTATATAACACTTAGAGTTAATATAAAATGTTGGTTAATTTTTTTAAAATTTTTTGTACAAATTATTATGATGTGGTAGGATTTTTTTACTGTATTAATTTTCAAAACTATTTAGGAAAACATGGAAACAATAAATATGACTTATAAAACCAATGATATGTAAAAGAATAAAATAATTCCTTACCATACCCCTCTTCTTTCCTTTTTCACTGTTGTACTCTCATATGAAATCCATTCTCTCACCACTAAAAAATGCAAAAAAAAAAAAAAAAAAAAAACTAGTAGCAAAGCTTCATTTTATTTTATTTTAAGTTTCTAACAAGCACACTGTTAGACCTCTAAACCATTTACCTCAATCTAACATCACTTGTCGATGGCTGATGTTAGTTCCCAATCTAGTGGTCGAGTTTGTCGAATCAAATAATTTGAGAGTTGCAATTGTTTGAAATGCTAAGTATCGATTGACCTTCCAAACATGATTTAATATGTCTTTGGAGGGATTTAAATAGTTTTGGGAAACCTTAGATGAGGCAAAGATTGTAAGTCACTTGTTATGCTTCAAAGTGACAGATCTCTCTACACTTGTCATTTTTTTATTATTATCTAAAGTGTGAGTTAAAAGCATAGTTTTTGACCACTAATACTTTTTGAGTTGCACAAGATTTATTGAGAAAGCTCAAGAAAATGGGTTCTGTATGTGATTATTTGAAGGAATTAACGTCTTTGATACTTGATTTGAAGGATATGTATGAACAATATAATATTTTCAATTTCATGTCCATGTTGCAAAAATGGGGTCAGGTTGAGTTGAACCAGTAAGGGGTGCAAAACTTGCCTCAAGCCATTGATTCTACTAAAAAGTTGATGAACTTCGAGACTTTGTCCTGTATAGCAAGTGATAAAAAGAAAACCAAGAAGGAGAAAGAGAAAAATGGGAAGAACAAATCATTCAAGAAAACCAAGTTTTTTGAGTTTTTGGTTATATGGTTTGGTTTAACTAATACCCTTTCTACGTTTTAGAATTTGATAAATAATATTCTGTATGAATTTCTAGATATATTTATGGTTGTTTATATTGATGATATTGTGATTTATTTTGAGACTCTTGATAAGCATATTGCACACCTATGTTTTTGTGTTTCGAAGATTGATAAAGCATGAGCTATATGTTAAGAAAGAGAAGTGTGAATTTTGTAGAGAATATATTACTCCTGTTAGCCATGTTCTTAGCCAGTGCTAAGTCAAAGTGGATCATAGAAATGAAAAGGCCATGATCAATTAATTGGTTCCAACCACAATTCTTGAATTGAGACAATTTCATGGTTGACTAATTATTACTATCAGTTTATCAAGAGATATTCTAAATTGATTGCTCCATTGATTGATTTGCACAAGAAAGAAGTAAATTGGAACTTGAACATAGGCTGTGATGAGACCTTTAATGCTGTGAAAAAAGCCATTTCTATTGAGGGAGCGCCTGGCTCGCAATGGGGAATGAGAAAAGTAATAGAAATGATAGTAGTGGGGAATGATAGTAAGGTCTTTCATTATAATTCTGCTGATTGGTTTGTGTTGGGGAATGGGAATGATTACTAATAATGGTGGTTGATTTATGTTGGGGAATGGAAATGATTATAAATTAATTGCAATAATTAGTATTAATTAATTAATTAATTATTAGTTAATTATTTATTATAATATTAAATTAATTAATTATTAATAAAAATATTATTAATTAAATTAATCTTAAGTAATTAATTAATATTAATTGTAATAATTAATATTACTAAATGAGATTAATTAATATTAATTATAATATTAAATTACAATATTAAGTAAATGAATGATTAATTAAATTAATCTTAATTAGTTAATTTATTTTTACTTAATAATAATAAGTTAATAATGAATTAATTTATATTAATTATAATAATTAATATTAATTACTTAATTAGTGTTAGTTAATTAATTAGTATTAATTATAATAACTAATATGAATTAATTAATTAGTTTTATTTAATTAATTAGTTAGTAATAATTAGTAATTAATTAATATTATCAATTAATTATACATTAATTATAATAATTACTATTAATAAAATGAGATTAATTAATAATTAATAATTAATAATTAATTTATAATATTAAGTAAATGAATGATTAATTAAATTAAATTAATTTATATTAATTATAATAATTAATATTAATTAATTAATTCATATTAATTAATTAATTAATTACTATTAATTAATTATGAAATTAATTAAAAAAATGATTGGCATTCCCTAGCTTCCATATCCCCCAATATTGGGGGGTATGAGGATTATCCCATATGGGGAAATGAAAAGTGGGAAAAAGTGGGCCAGGGAATTCCATTCCCTTGAATCAACCGCCATGAATACTATCAAATCCATTTCCCCCTCAATCAAACTCATGAGCTAGGCAGCCCCTGAATCTATACTAAATTAACCTAATTTTAACTTAACATTTGAAGTACACACAAATGTCTCAAACCATGCTATTGGAGGTGTATTGGTATAGAACAAACACCCAATGACTTTTGAAAGTCGAAAGTTGAAAGATTGTGAGCTAGGATGTACTACACATGAGAAAGAAATGATTGCTATAATGCATTGCCTTGAGCTCTATAAGCACTACCTATTGGGATCAAGTTTACAGTGGTGATGGATAATGTAGCAAATACCTACTTTAAAATTCAAAAGTAGTTAACTCCTAAGTAAGCGAGATGGTAGGAGTTCTTAGTTGAAGTTGATTTTGACTAATTTAAACTTGAAAGAGAAATTACTATGGTTGATACCCTAAGTTTGAAAATATTGTGTAGTAGTTGCCTTACTGACTTGTGGATTTTGATTTCAGGGCGTTGATTAAAAATGAGTCCCAACAAAACCCTATGTATCTAAAACTTAAGAAGCAAGTTGAGGATGGCATTTTTTTAGTTTTAACAGTTAGAAAATGGACTTCTTTTTTCAAATGGGGCCGAGTATATGTTCCTAATACTAGAAAACTAAGAAGGCAATTGTTGAGGAAAATATATGATCCTCAGTGAGTTGGTCAACTAGAAGTTGAAAAGATGAGAGATTTATTGTCCCGATAATTTATTTAGCCCAAAATGGTAGATGTCATTGAGGCATATGTAAAATCTCGCCTAGTATGCCAGTTAGGCAAGATAGAATAGAAGAAAGAAATTGGTTTGCTTCAATTGTTACCTGTACTTGATAGATCTTGACAGTCGGTCTTGATAGACTTTATTAATGGCTTTTTAAGGTAAATGGTAAAGTTTCTATTTTTATTTTTATTGAACATTTTCTAAGTATGCAATTTTTATTGGTGCATTATTGCGTGCCCTACTAATGTTGTTGCTAACCTTATTTTCAAGCCTGTAATTAAGTACTTTAGCATGCAAGAAGATATAATTAGTGATAGAGATATATGATTCATTAACAGATTTTGGACCCAACTCTTTAATACGATGGTTTCTCAGTTGAGGTTCTCTAGAGCTAATGCTTTGCATGGAAACCATTTGAGACATTATGTGATAGCAAGTCTTCGAAATTGGCTAGAGTTGCTAGACATTGTTTATCTTTGTTATATCTACATAAGTCCTCATCAACTAAGATGAGCCATTTAATTTAGCCTATATGTAGTGATCTCTCATTCTCTTTGAAATTACTATTCAAGTTACTAGAGAGTAGTATCCAATTACATGTAGATTTATAAGGGCTAAGTAGAAACTACTTGATGAGGCAAGAAATAACTTAATTGTTGCTTAATAGAGAATGAAAAAGTTTACTGACAAAAGCAAAATGAACCTTGATTTTCAGATTGGTAACCTTGTGATGTTAAAATTGATCCCTCAAATTTGGAAGAAATCATTGGCAAAATTGTTCACTTATGGCTAGTTTTCTAAGTATGATGGGCCATTCAAAGTTTTGAAATGTGTGAGAAATATAGATTATAAACTGAAGTTGCCTAACCTATTAAAAGTACATTCGATGTTCTATGTGAGTTAATAGGTTTAATCAGAATGAATTTGAACTATTGAAACTGAACTATTGAATTTTCTAAGATTTTAACAAGCCATGCTCTCCATGAAGAATAGGAAAACACTTGACCCTAATGCCTTTACTGTAGAATTCTTTAAAGCCAACTGGAATATGGTTGGAGCGGATGTGATTAAAAGTAATAGATATTGCGGTGATGAAGATTTTCTATACTAGCCCTTAAATAGTACTCATATTTCTTTGATCTTGAAAGTGGAGACTATAGCTTATACGAGGAACTGTAGGCATATTTTTTTTTGCAATATTTTATACAAGTACCTTTTCTTGGTTTTAACCAAAAGGTTATACCTAGTTTTGTCCATGTTTATCAACATAACCCAAAGTGTATTTCTTATGAGAAGAAGCATTTCAGACAATGTAATGTTGATGCATGATCTTATTACAGAGATACCATAGAGCTGGTGGTTTAGGAAAAGTATGTTGAAGGTTGATTTAATGAAAGCATATGACTCTTTGGAGTGGAACTTTTTCTTTATAGCCATGACCTTCATGGATGGTTCATTTATTGGATTAAAATATTTGTTTCTTGGCACCATTTTCTCTTACCCTTAATGGTTCCATGGTTGGCTATTTTTCTAGTTTTACAAGATCAAAGTAAGGTGATTCTATTTCTTTTTACTTGTTCTTTTTAGATATACACGTGTTTTTTAGGCTCTTAAAGTAAAATATTGAGAACCAATGGTTTGATTATCACCTGAAGTGTCTTTATCTTCAACTATTACACCTCATGTTTGTTAATGATTGGTCATGCTCAAGATTGTCTGGAAGATCCTCACCAGTGGCTTGATATAGAATACATTATTCTACTAAAACAATCTCTTAGACTTTCACTAAAAAATTATATTCCATTGTCACTTCAAAAAATACTTATTTTGGTTTGAAACTGGTTTTCGACCATAGAGTAAAAATCTTTAAATAGTAAAGTAATTTCATTTTTTAAGTTCATTAGAAAAACATAACATAATCAAGTATAATCATCAATGAATGTCGCAAACTATTTTTCTAAGTTAAAGTAGTAATCCTAGATAGACATTAAAGATCACTATGTATCAAATCAAAATGCTTGGAAGCATAATATAGTTTAGTTTTACAAGGATTGACTGAAAAAACAAGTTTCACAAACAAAAGTATTATAATTCAATCCTTTACATAAATTTAGAAAGACATAATTTAAATAGGAAAAACTGGGATGTCATAGTTTATTTGCAATAGTACTATTTGTTCATGAATAGGTTTTGAACAAACATTATCAATGAAACTTTGAACTTTTTATTCTCAACATAGTTATCTTCAAAATAGTAGCGATCTCTTATCAGTTTAGTATTGCTAACTATCACCCCCATATTAAATCTTGGAATGTACAATGATAGACATAAAAAATGACATTATAATTAGAATCCTTAATTAAATATCTCACTCATAAAAGATTGCAAAAGAGTTTTGAAACATGCAAGATAGATTTCAAAATAATTTTACGTGACAAACGAATTGAACCTCTACTAGTAATGGGAGATAAGCTTCTATTTGCAAGTTGTACTTTTTATTTCCAAAAAGAGGTTCATAAGAGATAAACAAATAAAATAGATTAGTCATATGGTGAGAGACTCTTGAATTTAAATTCTATGATATAGATAACCAAGGGAAATAGGCATACAAAGTTCCACCTTTTTGAACCAAGGATGTTATAAGAGTATGAGGAGTTGGTGGAGTGGTTTTCGAAAATTGTAGTAGCTATTCCATCTATTCTATACTCAAAGAAGGGACTTCATTTATGTGAACTTTGATAGGAGGACTTAGATAATTTGATTTGTTGTTCTACCATTCAATAGGTTTTCAATTTGTTGACTTTCCATGCAATTTCCAACAAGTTTCATGAATGTACCATCATTTATCACACTAGAATCTTGGTTTGTCATCTTAGTAATGCTTGGCATAAGGAGGATGATAAGTGGTAGTAGCAGTTCTTCTTAAGGCAAAGTTTTTCACTTGTCTAGCAATGTTTTTCACTTGTCTAGCAATGTTTTTTAGTTGTCTAGCAATGTTTTTTACAAGGATAACATTTCTCCTACTTTCTCCATGATGCACTTAAGAAAATACTTCATCAAGAAAGGATATAATTGCAAAAATTTGAAAATTACTCATTCTTAAGGATATAATTGCAAAAATTTGAAAATTACTCATTCTTTTTAAGGTAATTGCAGTCATCTATATTCTTCCACTAAAAATATTATTGAAAATGTCAAGATCTAGTCACAAATCCTTGAGAATATTGAAATATTAGTTAGGTGTGGTAGATGGACATGTTAGGTCACTCATGGGTTGGATCATTGATAGGTTGAAATTGCATGGGTGACCCAACCCAATCCATTTAGTAATGGGTGATATTTGAGTTGAGTTGAACCCAATTAATTTGATGGATCAATTCAATATATATATATATATATATATATATATATATATATATATATATATATTTACTTTCTCTATTTAATTAAGAAAAATAAACTTATATTTTCTATATTTTTTGAGTACTTTTTAAAAAAAAAAACTAATATTTTTTTAGTTTCTTTTTTAAGTAATCTTTTTTTTTTCAAAAAAAAAAACTATTTTATGTTTTTCACAAATAGTTCCATCTTCACAAATTCTCCAAACTCAAAATATTATTTCACAGATAGCTTAGGCTTTATTTGGTTTGCATTTTTATTTACAAAAATTTAACTTTTTTTAATTACAAAAATAAAACATCCAAACAACTTTTTATTTCAAAATTTAAAATTTAAATTCCCTCCAAAATTCTTCTCACACTATGTCAAAATTTTTTCCCTCCAATCTACTTTTTCATATTACTTTTTCTAACTAAAAATTCTCATAAAAACTTTCACACATTCCAATACAAATTCTTAAATACAACACAATCCAAATGGAGCCTTAATTTCTTGACCAAAACAAGAAACATTTACAAAGCTTGTCAACAAATCAACATTATTTGCTTCGTTGGATGTGTAGGATTCCAAACTCAGAATACAAACACAAATTGATTGAATTAGTACTATAAATATAAAATGCTAATAATAAAGCACGCGTGGAGTGGCTCAGACTTTTTGTGGAATAGATGGTGGGTAAGGAAGAATAGTGGAGTGATTGAAGTACTAGGAGTGTATCTAATGAGATATTTGAGACCTTGAGTTTTCTGGTGGGGAAATTACTATTCAATTGGTTTGATGAAGCCGTGGTTGGCTTATCATCTCATCGAGTTGAGAAAACATGAACAAAATTAGCAGCAAGTTGAGAAAACTTGAATAAAAAACCCTTTAACATGCTATAATAATTAATAGAACCCTTAAATCATCAACCTCAAAAGAAACAGATGAAACCATAGCTACTAGGAATAAGAGGGAGAAGGGGAAAAGGGAGGGGGGGGGGGGGGGGAAGACTTTGCATACAAGGAAGAAAAAGAATAGAAAAAGTAATTCTAACCAAAAAAAAAAAAACAAGAAAAGAAGATAATCAACAAACAAAAAAGGGGAAAATTTGACTGTTGAACATACGTATAAGTCGATTTTTGAACCTCCTTAGCTACAAGGAAAAATGTGTCATTTTTTTAGAGAATTGATTCTTTTCCTCAAAATCAATTCATTTTTTAAGAATGTAGAAAACGAACTAACCAAAAAATCCTGAGCTTTTTCTTTCAAATTCGTGAAACAAGAAAGAGGAAAAATTTCTTAGGGATTTCTAGATAGAAAGAAAGAATAGTGAAGGAAGAACAACACTATTGGCCTAACGTTATATGCTTATGTGTATTTGCCCCAAGAAAAAAAAATCAATTAACCCATTGGATCAACATTACCCACCCAACCTAATCCAACCCAAACCAAATAATACTGGTTATTATTTAACCCAATCTATTAATATGTCATGAGTCGGTGGAAAGGGAGGTCTGGGATGACACTGCTCCAATTAGATGGTAGTTAGAGGAGTTAACAAGTCACAAAAACAGTTAAGAAGATAGTTGGTTAAATGTAATTAAGGGCAGTTTGAGTATAAATAATAGCTTCAAATCATGTACTAATTCTAGTTGGTTGATGAATAAAATACACCTCCCTTGATCCTTCCTGAATTTTTTCCTTTTATTCTGTTCCTCTTTCCTCTCCTTTCTTTTCTTGTTCTCTTCTTTGTCCTTTTCTTTTGCATTCCTTCCCTAACCCTTATGTTAATTCTTTCAGTTTGGTTACTAAATTTTAGGAAATTAGAGTCATTCCCTGACAATTTGGTATTAGAGCAGTAGAATCCTGCAAAATTGAGAAGCAAACATGGCGGATGGCTCGAGATTAAGAACCTAGAGAAGCAGTTGAAAAAACAAGATGCCAAGATGATGGAACTCAACCACTAGTTGCAAAAATAGCTATAAGAGGTACATGCGCAAGTGTCCGCCTTCAATAGTAATATGAGTAGCCTAGAAGCCATGATTGATTCATGGATGAATATGGTAACAATGAGAGATTGGAAAACAGAAATGGATGACTGGTCACCATTATTGCCAACCCCTATCAATCGATTGAGGCTAGTAGCAGACAGTAATGTGGGCAATCATAATCATCAAGAAAGGTTGGGAAAGAACACTCCACTCCAATCTTCTTGGTGCCTCAAAATAGAGTTGCCATTTTTCAGTGGGAAAAACCTGAGAGAATGGGTTTGAAATGCAACAAATTTTTGGCTGTCAATCAAATTGAAGAGGAACAAAAGTTGGATGTGGTCAAGATGGACTTTAAAGACAAGGTGGATATATGGTTCCAAGGGGTGTAAATGGCCAATGGGAAACTTTCTTGGAATGAAGTCAATGAGATATTGATCTACAGGTTTTCAAAAAAAGGCTTCAAACACAAAATTGAGGAATTTAACAAACTCCAACAATCGAGGTTAGTGTTGGAGTATCAATAGAGGTTAGAAGACCTTAAATCACAGATTTTGACAAAGGACCCAAGACTGTCAGAGGGTTACTTTATCTCTAGATTCATTAATGGCGTAAGGGATGAAATCAAGCCTATGGTATGTGTGTTGAAGTCAGCTAAACTAATGGAGGTGTTTGAAATAGCGCAACTTCAAGAGTAGACACTGGAAATGAGCTCAAGAAAGTTCAAAAATCAATGGAAATGAGGGAATGAATTAGGAAGTAGTCTGTTAAAAAATTCAGAATTAGGATTTGGATTATCCAAGAGTTTTGGATTTGCAGCTGGGCAATATAAGGTTCCTAGCCTTAGTAGGAGTGAGAGGTCTGATCAAAATGACACCAAGAGACTCTCTATTCAAGAAATTCAGCACAGAAAAAGTTAGAGGTTATGCTTTCATTGTGGGGAAAAATATGGCTTTGGACATGTCTGTAAAATAAAACAATTGTATTTTATAATCACTGATGAAGATGATGAGGTAGGAGTACTAAATGTTCTTAGAGAAGAAGGGCTGGAACTTGGCCAGGGTAAAATGCCAATTGAAACACCCTTATGTGCCTTAACTGAAAATTTAAGAAGGAAAAATATTACCCTAGCGGGAGACTTGCTAGGCGGATCAGTGCATATCCTAGTGGCTGTTGGAGCGCTGATAGTTACATCAATTATAGACTAGTAGAACCCCTAAAATTGCCATAGAAGGACACCAAACCCTTTGTTGTATATTTCAAAAGACAATCCCACATAGGAATATTACAAAACATTATAACACTTTATATTGAATTTCTTGTGAATGGGCTTGTGACAAAAAAAAAAAAACAAAACAAAAAAAAGTGGTGGGTTCGTGCATGAGAAGGGTCTAAATTGGGCCAATCCAATTTAAAGCAGTGGATTAGCCCCCCTACGCGTTATGGGTTAACGCGATTCAACCCAAATTTTGTTTGTTCTTTTTTTTTGGGTTTCATAGTTGTTTACCGCAGGAAAAGCCTCTATATCAGTTTTCCAATCTACCACATCTTCTTATTTCACTTAAGATCCTTATTCGCTTGATTGCTAGACGTTTGGTCATAGGTTGACCACATCCCATCAATGTTCACCTATTTTTTCTCCTTTTTTGTTCCATGCAACAAATGCCAAGCCCTTATATGCACAAAAAATTCTACATCATTCCTACAATAATTTATTCATAATTGTTTACTGGGCCTACTAAAATAATTTATTCAGAATTGTTGGGTTAATGCAATTCAACCCAAGTTTTGTTGTTCTCTTTTTTGGGTTTCAAAGTTTTTTACCACAGGAAAAGTCTCTATATTAGTTTTCCAATCTATCACATCTTCTTATTTCACCTGAGGCCTTTATCCCCTTGATTGCTAGAAGTTACGGTCATGGGTTGACCATATCCCAACAACGTTTACCTAATTTTTCTCCTTTTTTTGTTCCATGCAACACATGCCAAGCCTTCATAGGCAAAAAAAAAAAAAAATTCTGCATCTTTCCTACAATAATTTATTCAGAATTGTTTACCGGGCCTACTAAAATAATTTATTCATAATTGTTTATTTAGTCAGAAGCCATTATCCACATGATTGCTAAACGTTGGTTGACAGTTAGCCCTTATCCGCTTGATTACTGGACGTTACAGTCATGGGTTGACCACGTCCCAGTAATGTTCACCCATTTTTTCTCCTTTTTTTTTTCCCTATGTAGAACATGCCAAGCCTCCATACGCACAAAAAATTCTGCAACCTTCTTATAGCAAGCTTTCTCTAAACTTCTTTCTTCCTTCAACCTTTCTCTGCTTCTCATTCTTCTACTAGTTCTCTTCTCCGATTTGTGTTGTTCTTGCTGCCCTCTAACGAGAAAGATTTGTTTAATTCTAGGGACACATTTCATAAATTCCTAAAATAGTTTCTTTAGAACAGTGCAAATTTTACATGACTCAAGTCTATTCTTATTCCTATTATTAACTAATTCCTCCTCCACCCCTTACTACCACAGTGGCCGATGGAAGCACAATTACAGGAAGTGCAGTCTGCACTGCAGTTTCTTGAGGTATATATTTCCACAATTTCATTTCTATTTTTTTTGTTGGTTTTTATTCCTTTGACAACTATGCTAATTTTGAGATGGTCTAGTAATGGAGGTTTCCAATCAAGAGTCACCTTTTTACTAAGAGCTCTTGCACTCCTTTGAAGTTGCCTTTCATTTTTAGGATTATTGAACTGTCTCCACTTTGTTATTACTATTTGAATGGTGCAAAAACTATTTTGGCTGTACAATTCAAATTAAAATTTGTTCTTAATTGCCCATATTTGCCATAATATGTTTCCAGTAACTTCCATATGCTTTATTTTGTTTATTCGATTCTTAATTTTCTACAATTATTCCTTCCAATTCCAAAAAGAAAGTTATCCATTTTTAAAAACTATCCAACTATTGGGATGAATTTTCATGTTAAGGTAGTAGCTGGACATAAATATAGAGTGTACTCACTATTGCCTTCTACATTCCTGTTCTCATTTTCTAACTTTATTATGGATAACAACATTAACTAGCATGAATTTATACTCACTATCGCCTTCTACATTCCTATTCTTCTTTTCTAACTTTATTATGGCCTAGCATGAATTAATGTAGGTATTTCCATGACATTAACTAGCATGAATTAGTGTAGGTATTTCCATGACTTTATTATGAGTTGTAAGATCGTTCTAGCTGACAACCAAAGGCTTTTCTATTGTGATTCTTCTATTTCAATGTTAGGCAGCCTCTTGTCTTACCAGATGCTCACATTTTCCCCATCTTGTCTAGAGGCTTTTCCATGTCTTAGTTTTGCTTCCATGAGATCCCTTGCTCTTATTAGGCTCTTTGAAAACTAGTAAACATTAGAATGTACTTTTGCTTTGAATGTTGTTTCTTTATGTAGACAACTAGTCCTTGGTGCCATGCTCATCAATAAGATGGCTTTCTGATTGTCCTTCAAATTTTCTTAGCTAACTTGGCCTTGTCGAAGCATTAGATATCTTTAAAAACTAACCCTTCACTTTTTTTAAGTTTAGAGAGTTTGTCCTATTGCATCCAATATATTTTCCTCTTGGTTTCTTTTTCTCTATCACCATTTTGTCATAGCCTTACTTACATCCTAGAAAATTTGTTTGGGTAGTTTAAACTATGATATCAAGTATATGGGACTAAATATTGATTACATTTGCTATATGCTTATTTTTAGTATAATATACCAATTTGATTACAAAACAAAATCTTGATTCCTACTTTGTTGTGCATACTTTGGCATTGGAAGCTACACTTTTACTATTAAATTACAAAGGTTGTGTATCATACCATCCTTTGTGGTATAGCCTCTCGATAGAATATTTACTCAATATATAGGACATTGCAATAGCCATTAACAAAACCTCATTTTCAGCATTAGTTAACATATTGCCTTTCCAATTTTGTGTCTTGTTCTCCCTATATTCTTTATTAAACTGAACTATTTTTAGTTCTCGTGATGATCATTGTCGAACCCAAATACTTTCTTTGCTTTACCCAAAGATTTGCCAAGATTCTGCATACTTCCACCTATTTGCTTTTTGGTGAATAGCCAATGTCGGGCACTTGTTGAGTTTGGGCCACTCTCAAATGGAGCCTAATCCAATTTAAAACATATGGAAAAAACAATTAGGGTTCTGTGTGTGCGTGTGAAGCATAGAGAAAACAACAACAAAAAAAAAAAAAAAGAGGAGAGAAAGGGTGAGGCGGCTAAGAAGAGAAGAAAAAGAAAAACTTTTTTCTTTGCATAGTTTTGATTAAACTATTGATCGGAAGACAATTCATGGTCTGATTTGGCTCACATTTTGTTAGTGGATTCATGAAAGGCTGATCTTAGTTTTGAATGGTGAGATTAGCATTTGGAGCTTCCTATTTGAAGATACAACGTTAAATCCGTAGCTACTAGTTTTGTGAGAATATTTTTCTCAATCTTTCTCTATTTAATTCTTTGAGCTGTTTCTAAATGCCAAGAATTTATAATTCTTGATGGTTGATGTTTGGTTGATATTTGTATGCCTCTAGTTGTTTTTAGAAAGAATGATGTAACCCATTATTTGATTATAGTGGAGATTTGGATGGACTTCGATCCCGTGGTTTTTACACCTCACACTGAAGAGGTTTTCCACGTAAAAATTGGTTGTGTTATTGTGCTTGTGGGTTGGTGTTGTAACTGATTTTATTTTTGCATTGTGGTTACTTCATATTTTACTTGATAGTTTCCTAATAGTTCACACAAAGAAGGAGAACGAGGATTTCACTATTTGGGTATCTCTCCCAACAAGTGGGATCAGAGAAAGGCTACTGTTTATTTGTCTTGTGTTGAAGATGGAAACTAATACATGTAGGATGATTACTCTGAACGGTCAGAATTACCGAGTTTGGAAGATGGAAGATCTCTTTTATGTGAAAAATTATTATTTACCTGTGTTTAAATCTCAAAAACCTGATAATATGAGTGATGATGATTGGAAACTGTTGCATCGTCAAGTGTGTGGGTATATCAGGTAGTGGGTAGATGATAATGTTTTGAACCACATCTCAGTAGAAATTGATGCATGCTCTTTGTGGAATAAATTGCAAAAACTGTATGCTCGAACTACAGGAAACAATAAATTATTTTTGATCAAGCAGATGATGGCCTTGAGATACAATGATGGAACTCCGATTACAGATCACCTGAACACCTTCCAAGAGATCATTAAGAAGTTATTTGGAATGGAGATCAAGTTTGATGATGAGGTTTAGGGATTATGGTTTCTTGGCACTTTTCTAGATTCATGGGAAACGTTCAGAACAACTGTTACTAATTCAACTCCAAATGGTGTTGTCACAATGGCATTGGCAGAAAGTAGTACTCTGAATGAGGAGGGCAGGCGAAAGACATAATGTACTTCTTCACAGTCAGAGATATTAGTGACAAAGACAAGGGGTAGGAGCAAAAGTTGAGGTTCGAGAAACAAAGACAAGAGTATAGGCAAGTCTAATAAATTTGCTAATGTTGAGTGCTACCATTGTGGTTTGAAAGGTCATAATAAGAAGCATTGTCGGAAGTTGAAAAAGGAGAAGAAAAATGCAGGTAAGGAAAAGAAGAATGAAGATAGTGATAATGATGACATTGTTGCAACCTATGATGATAGTTTAATTGTATGCCATGATGATGTTGTCAACTTCACTTGTGATGAGTCTAGTTGGGTGATTGATAGTGGGGGTTCTACACATGCTACATCTTGTAGGGATTTCTTTATGTTCTATATAGCTGGTGACTTTGGATATGTAAAGATGGGAAACAATGACTTGGTTAAAATTGTTGGTATTGGAGATGTTTGTTTCGAAACTAACAATAGCACAAGGTTAGTTCTCAGAGGTGTGAAGCATATTCCACAGGTTCGCTTGAATTTAATCTTTGTTGGAAGACTTGATGATGACAGATATTCAAGCAACTTCAATGATGGCTAGTGGAAACTCACTAAAAATGTTTTGGTAGTTGCCCAAGGTATGAAATACTCAACCTTATATGTGATGCAAGTTAAATTGTTGAAAGACACAATTAATGTTGTTGAACATAAGGGTACCATTGAGTTATGGCATAAGAGAATGGGTCACATGAGTCAGAAGAGATTAGCTGTTATAGCCAAGAAGAAGGTTTCATTTAAAACTAGTCCTCCTTCAAGGAAACTAGAAGTACTTGATTTGGTGTACTTTGATGTTTGTGGTCCCATGAAGACAAAAACACATAGTGATTGCTCGTATTTTGTGACTTTCATCGATGATCAATCTAGAAAGTTATAGGTATATCCGTTGAAGATGAAGGACCAAGTTTTGGATGTTTTCAAACTGTTTCAGACTTCAGTTGAGAGACAAACAGGGAAGAATCTAAAGAGTATCAGAACAGATAATGGGGGTGAGTATTTAAGTCCGTTTGATGTGTATTGCAAAGAATAGGGTATTCGGCATCAGAAAACTCCTTCGAAAACTCTTCAATTGAATGGCTTGGCTGAGAGAATGAACAGAACATTAGTTGAAAGAGTTAGATGTTTGCTTTCACAGTCACACTTGCCACAAATGGGCAACTAAAAGAGCACAAAATTTCAGTCAGTAAAAAAATTTTAGATGGTCGAAAAAATGCACAAAAAAGTCTAGAAGTGGGCAACCAAAAGAGCACAAAAATTCAGTCAGTCAAAAAATTTCAGATAGCCGAAAAAATGAAAAAAAAAATCTAGAAATGGGCAAGCAAAAGAGTACAACATTTCAGTCAGTTAAAAAAATTTAGATGGCAGAAAAAATGCTCAAAAAATTCCAAAAATAGGCAACCAAAAGAGCACAACATTTAGTCTAACAGAAAATTTCACATGGTGGAAAAAATGCACAAAAAATTCCAGAAATGGACAACCGAAAGAGCACAACATTTCAGTCTAACAGAAAATTTCAGATGGCCGAAAAAATGCACAAAAAATTCCAAAAAGGGCAACCAAAAGAGCACAAAACTTCAATCAGTCAAAGTTTGGCTTATAAATTTTAGTTGAAAATCGCTCTTGCGAAAGTGGCTTTTGCTTCGTCACTAAAGTGGCAGCGGAGGGCATCAGAAATGGTCCAGGAATGGGGCTTGTAACCAAACTAGTCGGCTTATAAAATGGCAATTTTAGAGAGGAAAAACAAATTTTAGAGGGAAGAAAAATTCACAAAAAATTCCAAAAATTGGCAACCAAAAGTCTACAAAATGTCAGTCTACCACCACAAACAAAAAATTCCAGAAATGAGGCTCACAAAAAATAATTTCTAGAAATGGGTCTTACAAATTTGAATCGAAAATGACCCTTGATTCGTCACTCAGACAGCGTCAACAGCGGGGGTAGAGAGTAAGAAATGGGGTTTGCAACCAAACCAAGAGGCCAAACATTGGGGCTTACAAAAAAAATCCACAAATGGGGCAGTGAGTTGAAAATTTCAGTCAAAATACGCAGGGGAGAGGCAGCCCAAAATAGTTCAGATGGCAGTGGAAAATTTGGAAAATGAGATGGAGACTTTCGAAAGATTTGCAGATGACAACGACCTTGGATGCTCCACTTCGCGTTGCTTTTATTCACTGGCTTGGGTGCATTTGGTAAATGCCCCAAGCAAGCTCTAATTTTATTCCCTAGCATTGACTGTAATTTTTTTTTTTTTTTACAAATGGGCACATTTGCCAAATGTGCCCAAACCTGGGTGCACTATTCGGGTATCTGCAGAGCGCATTTGCCAAATGTGCTAATCACAAGTTTGGAACTACATTAATTTTTGCCCCAAATATTTCTACTCCTTTTTTTCCCATCACAAAATGGGAAAAAACTCCGATATCTCAGGCCTTTGTAAAATCTATTTTAATAGGCTACTAATGACTAGGCTAATTGGGTCCTTTTTGAAGTATAGCCTTAGCTTTCTAACCATGCTCACAAGGGTGAAAATGAGTTTTTCAATATTTGAGTAATTTCTTTTTGCTCCCTGCAGTACCTTGTTGATGTAATACAATAGCTTTTGAATATTATCTCGATATCTTATCAATACTGAACTTACAGCTTCCTTACTGATAGCCAAGTATAGGAGCAGACGTTCTCTAGGTCTGGGCATCTCAAGATGTGAGAGCTCGGCCAAATACTTTTTCAATTCCTCGAATGTATCATGGCATTCGGATGTCCATTCGGATGTCCATTCAAACTTCTCTTGCTTCTTCAATACTTTAAAGAATGGCAAGGACTTCTCTACCAATTTTGATAAGAAACAACTTAATGTTGCCATCCATCATGTGAGACAAACTTCTCTTGCTTCTTCAATACTTTAAAGAATGGCAAGGACTTCTCTACCAATTTTGTTAAGAAACAACTTAATGTTGCCATCCATCATGTGAGACATTGCACTTTCTGAATGTTTTTAGGTGGTTTTATGTCGACGATGGCTTGCAACTTTTCACTATTAGCCATCACAACTTGCTTGAAACCATGTATCGTAGGAACTTATCTAAAGATGTCCCAAATACACAAGACACTTTTTCAAGTTAAGTCTCATTCTCATCTCCTATAATACTTGGAAAATTTCCCACAGGTCAGTGAGCAAGTCTTTCTCATTTTAACTTTTTACTAGCATATCATCAATGTATGCATCCATATTTCTCCCTAACTATTTTTTTGAAAACTTTGCTCACTAGCCGTTGATATGTAGCTTCTGCGTTCTTCAATTCAAATGGCATATTGACATAGCAGTATGTGCCTTTGTTCATCATAAAGGCCATTTTCTCCTCATCTTTTTTGGGAAAAAAGATCTAGGGATATCCCTTATAGGCATCCAAAAAATAGAGAAAATGAAATCCCGCTATGGAATCCACTAGTATGAACAAATCTTTTGGACGTGCCTTATTCAGGTCAATGAAGTTTACACACATTCTCTGTTCTCTTGTCGGTTTCTTGATGAGGATTGGGTTGGAGAGCTATTTCGAGTAATCCACCTCTCTGATTATTTTGACATTTGATAATTTATCAACTTTAGCTTCCACCTCTCTAATTATTTTGAAACTTTTAGTTTATCGACTTTATCTTTCACCACCTGACTTTCTTTTCAATAGAATGTTCTTTTTCATTGCTTCACCAGCTTGCAACTTGAATGCCTCCAATTTATGCTCAATAATTTCTCAAGGGATCACTAGCATATCTACTGATGTCCATGCAAACCCAAAGACAGGATACCCACGCGAGTTCAATCAAATGTTAAATATAAGGAAGTTTGGAAGAAAAAAACATAAACAATCGATAGTTTCATATGCTTTGAAGCTCAAACCTTGAGTTTTGGAAAAAAGACATAAACGGTTTGTATTTTATGTGTATATTTTTTTTCCTTCAAGCATTAAGTGTGAATTGCTTCGAAAACAAGACACGAATAGCTCGTAAATTATGTGTCTATATTGTGCAGAGTCAGGCTACATGCATGAGTTCTGTCACACGTTAAGTGGGAAAAACTTTTCTAGAAAAGACATAAATAGCTTGTAGTTTGTGTATATATTCTAGGCAACCTCAAATTACTAGCATAACTTTCATCAAACCTTAAGCATGAACTTGGAAACAAGACATAAATAGCTGGTCGTTTATGCATGTTTTGGGCGATCTCAGGTACCAACATGAATTCCATCAAGTGTTAAATGTGAAGATCATGGGAATGAACAGTTTGTAAATGGTGTGTATATTTTGGGCAGAGTTAGGCTACCCTCGTAAGTTTCGTCAAGCGTTAAACTTGGTTTTCTAAAAAAGACATAAACAGTTGATAGTATGTTCTTTTGAGAAACTTATAAACATCATGAGTTTTGGAAAAAACATAAATAGTTGGTAGCATCAAATTTAAGTAACAAAATTTAATTTGCTTTCAAAACTCACCACACTTAAAGTTTGAGCCTCCCAAAAGAGCAAACTACCCTCTGTTTATATATTTTCTTCCAAAACTTCTCATGGCTCCCAAATTGCCAAACCACAAAGTGAAAAACTGAAAGTCATGACAAACTCTCAATTCCTATGGCTGTCATGTTTATATGTAATCAAAAAATTCATATTGATTGCATATTGGGATAGAAAAATTATTTCATGTGAATTTATAGACTTGGTATACGTATAAAATTGAAACTGTACAAAGATTTAGTCAATTGTAAATTTTTCTAGAATTGGTATACACATTTAAGAGAAACTGATCTACAATGTATATTTATATTCTTCTTTTTCTTCGGTAGACTTTCAAAATTGTCTTTGAGGTGCTTGCTTTGAGGTGCTTATGCTAGTTCAAATGTTTTGATGCCCACTATTTTTCTTGCTCCATTACAACATTATTTTTTATTTTTCTAGTCTGCACACACATGTAAATGTACATAATATGCTCTAACTTTACGAACATAAAAAGTACTTGAGGAGGATATGTTATCGTTCCAGTAGATTTGTTTGGGGCATTCTACGGTCAGATTTGTCATTGAGGTGATCAAATGTCTGGACTCAATAAATTGATCGTACCATCTCTTTCTAACTGTTATAGTATTTTTCTTTCACATTTTAGAAGTCCGCCTTACCCTCATATCTTTCATGGAATTCATGATTCTCTTTCTTCTCATCTTTATGTTCTTGGTAATCCCCTTTCTCCTCATCAAATTATTCATTTTGGAAATCTGCACCACACTCATATCCTCCGTAGAGTTCATTATCCTCCTCCTCCTCATTCCCATTATGAGATCCTCCCCCAGTCTCATATTCAACCTCCTCATCCTCAAACTCTTGAAGCCAGGTTTGAGAGTTGAAACTTTCCATTCTTACCAACACATCCTTATGAAGTTTCTTGCCCCGAATTTCCATATAGTTTTTATTTTCTCTACCTGATATATAAAATATGAAATTCATTTTTTTATAAATTCAAAGTTATATTAGTACTTAGAAAACAATAAAACATTGACAAATAATTGTATCTTTACCTTTTGAGGCTTTGTAGTGAAGAATCTTATATTTTCCCCCATTCACTTCATATTTAAATCATGCTCTCATGGTTGGTATTTGGGTTCTTGTGAGTTGATATTACTCCCAAATAACAAAAGGCTTATGGTACAGGATCACATCAAAGCAAAACATCACGATAATAGCCAATTCCATCAGCCTTTATTGTCTATAAGCAATTGGCAGATACAACCTACCATAGGGATTCCAAAACAATATCATATGGCGTATGCAAATTATTTTAACTCAATAAAAACATGAATAAAATCTAAATTGAAATGAAATTAGTTATAGAAATTTACCCTAATCAAATTATTTAAACATTCCTCTATTTTCTACATTTGTGTATGATTGTAGGAACTCTTCAAAAAAGGTTCCAAACTTGTGGCCTTTCTAGAAAACAAGGGGAAGAAGGTAGGTAGAGTTTGAACATTGAAAATTCCTTTCAAAAGGTCGATTTACTCCAAAGTAAAAATATGCAAAGTAAAAAAATGAAAGGAAAAGAAAGTATCAGCCAAAAATCTTAGTCAAGCCAATAGTGAAATAAAACAAAAAAAAAATGAAAGTTGAAAATGACTATCGTCACAGTAAGCATCATTTCGCCAGCCCTTATAATTTTTTACTTTTTTTTTTGATGAATACACTGCCAAACTGTGACCAAGCACACTTCACCCATGCATATCTTTAAATTTCGCTAATATCACCCAAAAACTCCCCATATATGCCTCAGACGTGCGTGCTAGAAAAATCGAGAAAAACTAAACATTCTAATAAAAATAAAACCAGAGCCCTAACCCTAATTTCTAATGGATATGTAAATTTAATTTCTAATTTTTTTTGGTTGCCATACAATTCAAAAATTTTAAACTAAAACCTCTTTTCTTTTCATATACTTTTATATGAGGAAATATGGTCATTGTTATATCTTTTTGTTAAACTTCTTTTTGTTATAATGGGTTTGCCACTAATTGGTTAACAAGTAATATGTACAATATTTCTCAGACTAAAATATAGCTTAATTTTTTTTTTTATTTCCACCTAACCTAAATGTTTGGCTAACACTATCATACTTGGTAGCAAGAGTTTCAACCAAGTAACTAGAATATAATGTTGGGATTAATTATATTAAATCCTAAATATATGTTCTAATATAATTAACAATAAGTGAAGATTTGTTATAAGTTAATTGGGTAATAACTTATTGACAAATATAACCCTGGGCAACTGCCTATAGGGTCTGCTGGGGGCAGCAATGATGGGTATTCCATGTTTTGATACCCTAATTGTAATGCCTTAAGCACCATCGTCTATTTTTTCTCTATAGAAAACAACCTTGCCCTCACAATTTTAAGGCATTAAAAACTAATTTTTTGATTCGTTGGTTGTTTTGAGCAAGTAAATAGTTCATCTTGTAGCTCTCGACGAGAGGAATTCAACGGTGTAATCGGTTTCTCGATCAGAGGTCGGAGCTCTCCGGGATCTGAGTTTAAAGATCCGGCAAACGAAATCTTTCTCTTCAGATCCTGAAAGATCTAGACATTTTTAGCTTGCAAGGTTACTTGGGTTGTGTTCTCCTTATCAAGACAATCGTTTTGAGGGGTCATGGGCCTTAATCAAAGCTCGGACGACGGAGAAACGACAATCAACATTCCGATTTGGGTGGCGGTGGTGCACTCACGTTGAGAAAAAAAATTGCAAATCTGATTTGCTGACTGTGCATTGATTGGGCACTGACTGTGTAGTTGACTGTTGAGTAGGGTGCTGACTAGGCGCTGACTGTGCAGTTGACTACTGACTGGACATTTGACCGTTGACCGATCGTTGATTTTTTCCAGTGAGCCATTTTTGAGTATTTCGGCCATTCCGGACTCGTTTTTGACATCTACAATTGCTAATTTTGAGTGTAGGGTCACCTACAAAGTAGTTGATTAAGGTGGAAGGCCCTGTTTGACTGTGAGAGCTTGTTAGACACCATGTGCAATTGTTTCAACTCTTTCATAGTCTTTTATTACCGTATTTGAGATGGCAAAAAGTGAAACACTAGAAATTTTTAAGTTTGAATCATTCACTGGTATGAAATATACTAGATGGCGCCGAGCTGTGCAGCTTAGGCTAAAACATGGTTTTATATTCTATACTGTAATTAGTACTTTTGAGGAGACAACTGAAGAGGTCGATAGGGCATAGTGGGATAAAGATGTGGATTACTGTAGGGATTATCTGCTAAATTGCTTGTTAGACCGTCTGGCGGACTCTTATGCAAATGTGAAGACAGCTAAAGAAATTTGGGACTCACTAGATACTCGGTTCCACAAAAGTGAGGAGCTATCCAAAATTCATTTGGGGGATGAGTTCTTCAATTTGAGGTTCAAGAGTGACATGGAGATGTGATACGAATTCTTACACCAAAGGATAAGAAACCGAACCTATATCAGAGTGTTGGTCCTAGTATCGTCCTCTAGGCTGAACTAAGTCTTCCTTTAGCAAGACACCAACTCCAACTTGTGAAGAAGGACCTTGCCTTTGTCCACTTGACAACCGAAGGAATTATCAAAGACCCAAGATGTGAACTTTGACTATCCTTGGAACCAAGAAGCACACTCAAATTGTTGAGGGAAAGAAACTCAACAAGATAGTTTAAACATGAACCTAAGAGGCTATCCTCAAAGACTCAAAGCAAGTTCTAGACTAGAACTCAAAGAAAAGCTACAAATCTCTCAAGTTTGTATTGTCAAAATTCTCCCTCTTTTATTGTGGCTGAATGCCTCTATTTATAGTTTACAAGTTGTAAGAATTAAGAAAGCCATTCCCTAGTTGGATTAGCTTTTTAGGAAACTAACTAAAGAAGCTATTACTTAAAAGAAACAACTAATTTAAAAAAAGGAAATAACTAATTCTAAAACTACCTAAAACTAATCCAAAGACTACTTGGATTTGTGCGGGCCGAATGTTACTTGTTTTGGTAGCTTCTAGTTGTTGTCTTGTATTTGGTAGCTTCCTTAACTTCTTCATGCAGACTTTAGAAGCTTCTTCAAGTTATCTTGGCAATGGATTTGGAACTTCTTATGTTGCCTTTTTTTTCAGCTAAGCAAAAATTATTCTTCTCCTTGGATTCGGCTAGCTTCTTTCCAAAATGGACTTGGCATTTGATCCCTCATTTTCAATACTAAGTAGAGTGACATTTTTGTGACTGGAATTCGGCCATCTTAGCTGTAGTTTGAGCTTCCATTTGAGCTTCTAAAAATCAGCCAAAAGCTGGAACCTTCCAAGGCCCAAATGCTGAAATCTTCCAAGCCTAGATTGGATTCTTCACCGGAGCTGGATTCTTGTTTTACTCCTTGCTAAATTAGAACCTTCCAAAGTTGAATTTGGATTGTGAGGAGAAATGGCCTAAGGATCTTGATTACACAAGTGAAAATCAACCACACTTGATCCTTCATTCTTGATTTTTCATGGATGACTAGAATGACAAATGATGAGCTAAGTTCGGAAGTCTTCCTTGCTACCTTAGTTTCGGATTCCATGGGTTCATTTATGAAAGAGATTGAGGTAGCTTGTATTCTCTTAGTCCTTGACCTTGTAATAGGACCACCAATCCCTAGCAAAGAATCTAAGTGTGGATGCCTAGATTCATGGTCGGCTTCATGTGGAGTTGTAGTTGTCTCGGCCCTTAGGATTTCATCAAGATGACTCCTTAGGTCACAAACTTGGAGAATATGGTGGAGAAACTAAATAAAGAGGGTTTTAGAATATTCGATACACTTCTAGCAGCTACCATCATAAATAAACTACCTGCTACTTGGAATTCTTTCAGGACAGAAGTGTTCAGAAGGAAGAACAGAGTTGAGCCAGAGGAACTAAAGCGGCTCGTTGTTATTGAAGATGAGACACTTGCTGTGAATAAAAAAGAGCTAGTGGGGAGACTCAGAGTCAGTCTCAGGTTCAGCCTCAGGCGACTCACACAGTAGCCAACTCTGCTACTCAGCCCAAAAGGTTTATAAAGAAATGCAAGTCTGAGAAGAGTAAGCCTACTAAGTTGGAGGCCAAGAACCCCATATCAAAGAAAAGTAAGAAGGGCAAGTGCCACAACTGTCAGAAGTGGGGCCACTGGACAGCTGATTGTAAGCTTCCGAAGAAACAGAAAAATGGTACACCACAGAATGCAACCAATATGGTTGCAATACAGACTGAACCTCAAGCCTTTGTTGGTATGATCGGGGCTGGAAGGCCAGTACTCCTACTGAGTGGTGGCTAGATAATGGAGCATCATGTCACGTCACTAACGACAAGTCCTTGCTTACTGATGTTAATAATGTGAAGAAGACCCTGTTGGTTGCTAGTGGAGTTACAGTTATGGTGACTCACTCTAGCACTACAGAGCTTAACTTTTCTTCAGGTAAGACACTAACTTTAAAATCTATTAAAGTAGTTCCTGAAGCTCCTAAAAATTTTATTTCCACGAGTCTTTTAGACAATGCTGGCATGTACTTTTCATTTGCATTTGGTAGAGTAACTTTGACTGTTAACTCTCATTATTTTGGATGTGTATTTATGATAGATGGCGTGTATAGGTTGAGTTTGACAAATGAAACTGTAAGTCATGTAAGTTCAAAAATGATTGATCTTAAGTTGTTACACAATCGATTAGGACATGTTAACTACAAGAAAATGGTTCAGGTTGCCAAAACTCATCAAATTCCATTAAATACATATACTCGATTTGACAAATGTGAAGTGTGTGTTCAGACTAAAATCACTAGGAGACCTTTCCCACAGGTAACTAGAAGCACACAACTTCTAAAGTTGATACATTCTGACTTATATGATTTTAAGAATTTCACAATTAGAAGTGGTCGGAAGTATCTGGTAACATTCATAGATGATTTTTCTAGATATTGTCATGTTTATTTGTTGAAATCAAAAGATGAGTTTTTTGAAAAGTTTAAGATTTTCAAGTCTCGAGTCAAAAACCAATTGAACTTGAGAATTAAAAGATTTAGAAGTGACAAAGAAGGAGAATATTCATTGACAGAGTTCAAGGAATTTTATGCCACTGAGGGCATAATACTTGAAGCTACTGCTCCTTACTCGCCTCAGTCAAATGGTATGCTGAGAGGAAGAACATGGCTTTGACTGAAATGTTAAATTCCATGTTACTTACTGCTAGCATGCCTTCTTGTTACTGGAGAGAAGCAGTTTTAACTGTTAATCAAATATTGAATAAACTGCCACATTCTAAATTGAACACTACTCCTTATGAGTTATGGCACGAACATTCGTGTAAGATCGATACTCTAAAGACTTGGGGTTGTATTACTTATGTGAGAATACAAGACTCTAAGAGACCTAAAGTGGGACCTAGAACAATCACCTGTGTATATCTATGTAGTGCAGAAAATAGTGCTGCAGACAGGTTTTTAGATCTATCCACTAATGCAGTGATAGAATCCAGAGATGCAGAATTCTTTGAGAACAAGTTTCTCAAAGATCAAGGGTTAAGTGTTTCTGGATTTACATATATGATTACAGAATCTCCTGTAGAATCTGAAGTAGGCCCTTCTGACACTAGATCCCCACAGCTAGAAGTTGAAACAACTTCTACTAGAGTATTCACCAGAGAGAAAGTTCCCAAAATGTATGGTAGCGACTTTGTCACATACTATTTAGAGAATGATCCATCTTCCTATAAGGAGGCGATGAGATTTAGGGATTCTCTATTGTGAAAAGAAGCCATTGATGATGAAATGAGCTCTCTTTTGCATAACAACACTTGGCAACTAGTCGATTTGCCAAAATGGGCTAAGACTGTGGGTTGCAAGTGGGTGTTGAAGAAGAAACTGAATAGTGATGGATCAGTAGCTCGGTTTAAAGTACGTCTCGTAGCTAAGGGCATTACAAAACAAAGTGGAGTGGACTATTTTGATGTTTACTCACCTGTGTATCATCTATCAACTATTAGGATTCTTCTTGCTATAGCGTCTATTGAGCACCTTATAGTGCATCAAATGGATGTCAAAACAGCTTTCCTAAATGGAGAGTTGGCTGAGGAAATTTACATGAACCAACCTGAAGGATTTGTCATGAAAGGTCTAGAGAACAAGGTTTGTAAGTTAAACAAATCCTTGTATGGTTTAAAACAAGCACCTAAATTATGGCATATAAAATTTGACAAGGTTGTAAAGAGCTACGGTTTTCAGACCAATTACTCAGATAAATGCCTTTACTTCCGTTTTGTGTCAAATAAGGTTTCGGTTATTTGCTTGCATGTAGATGACATGTTGATTCTCGGCTCTGATCTTTTTGTAGTGAACGACTTAAAAGCCAACTTAGAAAAAGAATTCGACATGAAAGATCTTGGTGTAGCAGACACCATTATTGGTATGAAAGTAAAGTTTGATGGGCAAGTTATCTCCCTTAACCAGGCTCATTACATTGAGTGACTACTTTCTACCTGGGAATACAGTGAGTGCAAACCAATAGAGACACCATATGATTACAACAAAAGACTGAGCCCTAATGATGGAGCTAGTATAGATTAGTTAGATTATTCTAAATTGATTGGTAGTTTTATGTATGCTATGTGTTGTACTAGACTTGATATTGCCTTTGCAGTTGGCATGCTGAGTTGTTTCCCTAGTAATTCTAGCAAAGAGCATTGGAATGCCCTCACGAGGCTGATGAGATATCTTAAAGGTACTCAAAATTATGCTCTTTACTATTTTGATTTTCCTCATACTGTGGAAGGATATTCTGACGCCTCTTGCTGTTCAGATGTTGGAGACAGTAAGTCCACCAGTGGTTATGTTTTTACACTGGGTGGAGCTGCTGTTGCATGGAAATCCAAGATACAGACTTGTATAGCACTGTCGTCTATGGAATCAGAACTTTATGCTCTAGCTTTTGCTGTAGAAGAAGTAGAGTGGATGAAGAATCTAATTATGGATATTCCTTTGACCTAGCTAAAGATAAATTCTTTAAATCTATTATGTGATAATCAGGCAATGGTCCATGTCGTTAAAAATTCACTTTTTAATAGTAAGAGGAGACATGTTAGACTAAGACACACTTTGTTCCATTATCTTATAGAATGTGAGGCTATCACTTTGGTTGATGTGAAATCAAACGATAATGTGGCCGATGCTCTAACAAAGGGTCTAGCCAAAGATCAGATATTTCAAACAGTGGGGAAAATGGGGTTAAAGACTCTGTAAGATTGTCTTAACCTACATTGTTGGTTGTTTGAATTACAGAGTCTCCCTTTGTCGGCTTAGAAAGGCACTAGTTTATATGTTTCTACGATGTTCTGATTATTGCTATGTCATTCCACATTTGATGACATAGACTTCTTGAGGCAGCTGCATCATTCCACATTTGATGATTGCAACTTACTTTGGAAAGAATCTTGATACGAACTTTCCACATTGAAGCATGGAAATGGTCTTCTATTGAGCAGACTGTTCAGGTTTTGTTCTTAATTGAAACTTAACTGGATTTGGTCCTCTATAGAATAGACTATTTAGGTTTTGTCCTTAACTGAGACTTAACTATGATGCCTGATACTAATTTCTAGCTTATAGTTCAGTGCTAAGTTCTTTTGTAGAACTAGATATTGATTTGTAAATTAAACAAATGGTTGAATTCATTTACATGAAATTTATATTTGTTGATTACAAGAGTTGGCAGAGCAGGAGGAGCAAATATGGATTGGAATCCAGACTAAGATGACTTACTTGATGAGTGAGGTCACCTAGAGATTGTGGGGGATTAGTCTTTCTTTGGATCTAGAGGAGATAATTCTCTATTACCCATTTGGATGGAGTCCATTTATTTGAGACTTACATTTTGTTATGTTTATTTGTGGACATCTATTATGCTTGTTTGTTGTACTCGTGAGACCTTGGACTAGTTTTGATTGGCTCACTTGTACTTGACTATTATGCATTTGTTAGTTTTGGATTGCTTTGAGAATCTATTTTCAAATGTTATGGGTTTAGACAGAGTCTAAAAGTTTTTGATATTTATGTTGGAATGTTGATCTCAAAACAGATTCAATACATTTATGGTCTACTTATTTAGATTGCAAATGATGACTGAGCTTAGTAATATATTGCTAAAGTTTGTTGATCCAGGTCAACTGTCTTGGACTGAATGTGGATGATCTATGTTTGATTAGACATTACACTATTGATTGAAATGTGGATGATCCATGTTTGTTTGGATATTATACTGTCCGCTGTATTGTTCAATTATATGTAGAATATAGAAGGAGTTTGTTGGGATTAATTATATTAAATCCTAAATATATGTTCCAATATAATTAACAATAAGTGAAGATTTGTTATAAGTTAATTTGGTAATAACTTATTCACAAATATAACCCTGAGTAACTGCTTATAGGGTCTGCTGGGGGCAGTAGTGATGGGTATTCCACATTTTGATACCCAAATTGTAATGCTTTAAGCCCCATCATCTATTTTTTCTCTACAGAAAACAACCCTGCCCCAACATATAAGCCATGACAATCTGGTAAAGTTAAGCAAATTTTCAAACCACTCCTCGTTAAATGTTCATTAATAACTTTGAACCCCCAAATTACTTTCAAATGTTCATTAATCTTTATTTTCCTTGAAATAAAACAAAAACATTTATCAACTTATATACGGGTTTTAATCCTAAATTCCAAAATAAATTTCAAAAAAAAAAAAGAACTCAACACAGATTCAGTGAGCAATGAACATTAATAACTTTGAACCCCCAAATTACTTTCAAATGTTCATTAATCTTTATTTTCCTTGAAATAAGACAAAAACATATATCAACTTATATACGGGTTTTAATCCTAAATTCCAAAAAAAAAAGAGAAAAGAACTCAACACAGATTCAGTGAGCAATTACTTTAAACAGAGATAGAGAACAAAGAAAACAATTATGCAAGATGAATACAATTTCAAATTACAAAAACAAATCATGATCAAGTTTTGAGTAGAAAAAATAGTTGAGCAAAACAAAAGTTTACAAATCTCAAATGGGGATAAAGCCACAGTCGTGTTGTGGGAACTCATAGTAATTATTTTTCGATGAGCGAGCAGGTTTTGAAAGGAAGAACTAGATGCTGACATAGATGAAGAATAAGAAACGAAATACATTCGTGGAAAGAAAAGTAGGCAAGAAACAGTTTAGATGAAGAACAAAGCAAGTGAGAGGGCTTGGACGGAAGTTTTTTTGATGAGCAAGCATGCGGAACAAAGGGAGTGAGCGTGTTTCGACAGTAGTTTCTCCAACCTAGACGAAGAACGGAGCAAGCGAGCAGGCTTGGATGGTAGGTTCTTGTACTTAGAAGAAGAATAGAGCAAGCTGTGCCCCCAAGGGCATAGGCGAGCTGGTAAGCCTGAGGTGATGTGGGGAGAAATCCTCCGGCAACGCAGGTTCAAACCTCGCGTGGGGCAAATTTTTTGCTGAAATATTGTGGGAGTCTGTCCTGGGGTTTTGGTCTGTTGGCTCTCTCCCTCAGGCCTCTGCCAATTCGTGCACATCCCTCGATTTACAACCCGCCTGGCTAAGGGGCCTCTGGTATAGGTGGGGGAGTTTCGCCTTCGTAAGGAGGACTTTCTCCAAATCAAAGAATAGAGCAAGCTGTTTAGGAGGGACGGAAAAAGCGGGCTATTGTAACACGTTATAAATTTTATTCAAATTAATGAATATTTGAAAGTATAGCTTATCAATACTACATAAACAAGACATAAATAGCAACTATTTTGCGTGTACATTCTGGGCAAAGTTAGGACACCTGCGTGAGTTCAATCAAATATTAAACTTGAGGAAGTTTGGAAGGAAAGACATAAACAACTTATAGTTCCATATGTTTTGAAGTTCAAACCTGGAGCTTTGGAAAAAAGACATAAACAATTGGTAGTTTATGTGTATGTTTTGTTCCCTCAAGTGTTAAGTGTGAATTGCTTTGAAAGCAAGACGTAAACAATTCATAAATTGTGTGTATAATTTGGGTAGAATTAGGCTATGCACGTGAGCTCTATCAAGAGTTAAGTTGGAAAAGCTTTCATAAAAAAAACATAAATAACTCAGTAGTTTGTGTATATATTTTTGGCAATCTCAAATTACGAGCATAACTTTTGTCAAACCTTAAACATGAACATAGAAACAAGATGTAAACAATTGGTCGTTTATGTATGTTTTGGGCAATCTCAAGGTACCAGCATGAATTCTGTCAAGTATTAAATGTGATTTTTTTTTTTGGAATGAATAGCTCGTAAATCATGTATATATTTTGGGTAGAGTCAGGTTACCATCGTAAGTTCTATCAAGCGATGAACTTGATCTTCTAGAAAGGACATAAACAGCTGGTAGTTTGGTCTTTTGAGAAGCTTATAAACGTCTTGAACTTTGGAAAAAAAAAACACAAAAAGCTAATAGTTTTGTGTATTTTGGGCAATATCATTATACTAGTGTGACTTTGGTCAAGTTTTAAGTGTGAAATGTTTTAGAAACAAGACATAAATAGCTTGTAAATTATGTGTATATATCAGTGCTCTGAAGACAAGTCAAAACAAACGGTGGTTTGCGTGTATATTTTGGGCAACCTCAAACTACCAGCATGACTTACGTCAAACGTTATGCGTGAAATACTTGTAAATAGACAAAAAAACTCGTATATTGTATATATATTTTGGACAAAGATAGGATACCTACGTGAGTTTAATTAAGCATTAAGTGTGAGGAGGTTTGAAAAAAAGACATAAATAGCTGATAGTTTGATTTGTTTACAAACTCAATCTTTGAGTTTGGAAAAAAAAGACTTAAACAGTTGGTAGTTTATGTATATTTTGTTCTGCTACGCGTTAATCGTGAATTGCTTTAGACACAAGACATAAATAGTTTGTAAATTGTGTGTATATTTTGGGCAGAGTAAGGCTACACTCTTAATTAAGTTCTGTTAGGCATTAAACGAAAAAAACTTTTCTAAAAATGACAAAAAGTTGGTAGTTTATACACACACACACACACACACATATTTATTTCTAAAAATTTCAACGCACCAACATAACTTTCGTCAAGTGTTAAACGTGAACATGGAAACAAGACATAAACAACTGTTCGTTTATGTTTATTTTGGGCGATCTCAAGGTAGTAGCATGAATTTTGCCAAGCATTAAGCGTGAAATACTTTAGGTTAAACAGCTCATAAATTGTTTGTATATTTTGGACAGAGTTTGGCTACCTGTGTGAGTTCCGTCAAGCGTTAAATGAGATTTTGTAGAAAAAAAACATAAATAGCTAGTAGTGTGTTCTTTTGAGAGACTTATAAGTATCATGAGCTTTGGAAAAATATAAACACCTAGTACTTTTGTATAAATTTTGGCCAACTTCAAGATACCTGCATGACTTCAATTAAGCATTAAGCATGAAATGCTTTGGAAATAAAGCATAAACAGCTTGTATATTGTGTGTATATATTGGCAAATTAGGACTCTCACATGCTTTCTATCAAGCATTAAAAGTGATGAACTCTGATACAAAGACATAAAGAGTTGGTAGTTTGCTCTTTTGGAAATGTCAAACTTTTAATATGATAGTATTGGAAAGAACGAAACAAACAAGTGGTAAAGTTTGACTATATTTGAGAGAACAATGCGACAAGAGTTGTAGAAATTTATAATGCATTGGAAACAAGACATAAGTAGCTCTCAAATTGTATGTATATTTTGGACAGAGTTAGCATACCCGCATGAGTACTATCAAGCCTTGAGCGTGAGGAGCATTGGAAGAAAAAAAATAAACAGCTGGTAGTTCAGTCTTTTAGGAATTCAATCGTTTTGAGGATTGACGACTCAAATAGTTGGTTGTTTGTGTATATATTTTTGGCAACCTCAAGTTACCAGCGTGACTTTCATCAAGTGTTAAGCGTGAAATATTTTGGAAACGAGACATAAAATAGCTTGAAAATTGTATGTATATTTTGGGCAAAGTCAATATACCCACATGAGATATATCAAGCGTTAAGCGTGTTGAGTTTTAGAAGAAGAGACATTAATAGTTGGTAGTTTGCTTTTTTCAACTTGATTAGTACATAGAACGACATTAACAGTGGATAGTTTGTGTGTATATTTGGGAGAGCAATGCGACAATTTTTGTAGAAATTTATTGTAAGATATCATTTGCAATAGAAAATGAATCTCTAACGATCAAAGGTTATCTACTAAATAAAGACATATAGCAAAAACTAGAAGTATGAATTCAAAATAAGGATGAATTCAAAAGCATTTTTGAGCTAGAACTCCAAATAGATTATGTAGAATCATAATGCTAGCATCAAATTTAAGTAACAAAATTCAATTTGCTTTCAAAACTCACTACACTTAAAGTTTGAGCTTCCCAAAAGAGCAAACTACGTACTGTTTATTTCTTTTCTTCCAAAACTTCTTACGGCTCCCAAACTGCCAAATCACAAAATGCAAAACCAAAAGTCATGTCAAGCCCTTAGTTCGTTTATGATTATCATGTTCAGATGAAATTAACAAATTCATATTAATCGCTTATTGGAACAGAAAATTATCTCGTGTGAATTTACACACTTGGTATACACATAAAAATTGAAATTGTACAAAGATTCAGTTAACTATAAATTTTTACTGACTTGGTATACAAATTCATGAAAAAGTGAAATTGATCTACAATGTCTCTTTATATTCATCTTCTTCTCTGTTAGACTTTCAAAATTTGTCTTTGAGGTGCTTGCTCAGAAGTGCTTCTGCTAGTTCAAATGTTTTGGCTGTCCTCTTCTTTTCCTGCCCCATTGCAATATTATTTTTTATTTTTTCGGTTTGTACACAAATGTAAATGTACATAATATGCCCCAACTTTACAAACATAATCTATATCTTAAGAGGATATACTATCATAATCGGGAAATTCTGTGGTTGGATTTGTCCTTCAAGTGAATCAAAACGTTTGGACCTAAGAAATTGATTGTACCATTTTCTTTCTAACTGTTACAGTATTATCTTTCACATTTTGGAAGTTTGCCCTACTCTCATAACCTCTATGGAGTTTATGCTCCTTATACCTTGTTTAATCATGAAAGGATATTTTTGATACTAAAATAATCCTTTAGGATAATGCAATATATTGCACGACTCAAGCAAATTTTACTATTCTTTTAGTTTATTTTTTAGTAGCTATTTTCCTTTATTTTTTTTAGTAGTAGTTTTAATTTATTTTCCTACAGCTATTTATTTCACCTTTTCTATTAGTTGTGTTAGTTATAATTTTCCCACATCTAGTACGTGGCTAATTACTTTAAGCTTCTCAATTTCTACTGTGTCTACTTTGCAAAGAGAGAGAGAGTAATCTGCAAATAAGATAGGTGAAAAAGCTGATCTTTCTACACGAATTTTTAATTTTTTTAGTTTTCTTTCAGAAGAGGCTTATTTTAGTAGGTTGATGAAGCCTTCAGCACATAACAGGGAAAGGTAAGGTGACTTATATGTCATAAGATAATACCAAATATATTATTGATAAGTATAATATTGAGTTATCCACAAACAAGAGTTAGAAAGGACTCCACTAGTTGACTCTAATTAGGGAACAATAACCCAAAGGTGACTATAAATATATAAGAAAGAGGTTGTGTGAAGTATGTATTTTTATTAATAAGAATTATTTATATTTTTAATTACTTATTTAGGAATCAGAATCTTATATATAAGTACCTAACTCCATATTGCAGATATTAGAAGATTACTTTGGACAAATGATTGTTTAGGAATTTGGTAAGGTCATTCCATATATTATCAACCGGCATCGTATATGGAATTCGGCCAGGTTCCCTCCCTCACCTTATCGCCTTGGTAAAAAATTTCCTTATATATTGTTTGGTGGATTTTCTTACTTTTTCCATTCAGAAACTTCGGAAAAATTGCAACTTGCCTCAAGTCATTTAATGGAATAGTATTTTAAAAAGAAAGAAAATGGAAAAAGATGGAAGACAAAAGATTTTTCTAACCAGTTTTTCTTATCTCGTCATCTTTAAATTCTTGTTCAATCTATAATGGGTAAAGCTTTATTTTTATTTTCTTTTAGTTCAATATGTAATTAATTTTTTTTTAGAATTATAACCTCTACCCCACCATGTAGTCTAAATTTATTTTAATTTATTTTATGGTTTAGTTATTTAACTTTGAGTTGTTTATCTATTGTGTTCTTAAGAATTTTAATTGCCTTATTATCAATTAAATTGATCAAAAAGTGCAAGAAAATATAATAAAACCAAAGAGTTTTGTTGAATAATTGCTATGTATTGACCTGTGTTCTGTACAATGAATTAGCTTACATTTATAATCTTGAGTCCTATGCAAAGTAAGGTAATTAGATAATTACAAATCAAAAAAGATATATAGGATATACAGAAAATATTCTATGTAATATACTTGGAAAAATCTAATTTATCTTTAACACTCCCCCTCAAGCTGGAGATTTGTATAAGTCAAATACTCCAAGCTTGGAAAGAAGATGCTAGTGCTGTCCACTGCTTAATGCTTTAGTTAACAGGTCGGCCAGTTGCTCCTTGGTGGATATGTGGCGTGTTGCAATGACACCTTGCTGGATCTTTTCTCTTACATAATGACATTCCACTTCAATGTGTTTAGTACACTCATGAAAAATCGGAATTGCGCTATTTTTTCTGCAGTTTCATTGTCGCAATAAAGTAAAGTAGGTTTCTTCATATGAAAACCAAAAGCTTGTAGAAGTCCCATGATCCACACTATTTCACTAGTTGTAACCTGCATGGCTCGATATTCTGCCTCAGTTGATGATAATGAGATAGTGGGCTGCTTTTTTGTACACCAAGATATTAAAGAATCTCCAAGTATGATGCAAAAACCGATGGTGGATCTCCTTGTCATTGGGCATGTGCTATAATCTGAATCATAGAAGGCTCGTAATTCAAACTTTTAAGATGAAGGGAATAAAAGACCAAGACCTGGACAACTCTTCAAATATTTTATTACTTTTAAAGCGGCTTCCATATGAGATTATTTCAGATTGTGCATAGATTGACTAAGAAGTTGAACTAAAAATGTAATATCTGGCCTGGTGAGATTCAAATAAATGAGTCGACAAACTAATCTTTGATATACTGAAGGATCTTCAAGAAGCGGATCATTGACTTGCTCATTCGAACCAGCGTCATATTCAACACTTGTGAACTTTTTGTTCTGTTCCATAGAGATAACTGAAGGTTTAGAGCCTGCTATTCCAGCCTCAGATATCAGCTCCAATGTGTACTTGCACTGACTTATTGAGATACCATCTAGAGAGTGAGCAATCTCAAGGCCAAGGAAAAATTTGGACTAACCAAGATCTTTCATGAAAAATGTGGCATTGAGATATTGTTTGAGATTAGTGATACCAGCTTGACTGTTGCCTGTAATGAGTATGTCATCAATATAGATAAGTAATATAACAAAAGAAGTACCCTGAATTTTGGTGAACAATGAATAGTCATGGCGAGACTGATGAAAGTCATGTTGGAGGAGAGCGCTAGTGAATTTGGCATTCTATTGACGAGATGCTTGCTTCAACCCATATAAGGATTTCCGTAGTCGACATACCAAATTCTCCCCATGAGTGTGAAATCTGGGGGGTAATTCCATATACACCTCTTTTGAAAGATCACTATGGAGAAAAGCATTTTGCATATCCATCTAATAAAGAGGTCAATCATGGATAGCAGCAAGGGTGAGAAGAAGACGAACAGTGACATGCTTAGTAGTGGGAGAAAAGGTATCTTGATAATCGATGCCTTCTTGATGATTAAAACCTTTAGCCACTAAGCGGGCTTTGTACCGCTCAAGAGTGCCATCGGCATGATACTTGACCTTGTAAACCCATTTGCATCCGATTGGACGACGATCAGGAGGTAATGGGATCACATCCCAAGTATTTTTGGCTTGGAGAGCAAGGAGTTCATTTTCCATGGCAGTAACCCAATGGGGATTAGTGAGAGTGTCCTAAAAAGTGGTGGGTTCTGGGATGGCGGATATGGAAGCAATAAAGTACTTATATGGAGGGTGGCAATTATCCATGGAGAGGTAATTTGAGATGGGATAAATGGAGGAGCAAGAGGCTGAAGGTAAGGTAGGGCAAAGATAATCAAAACTCTAGATGGGAGGTCGAGAATAGGGGTGTGGAATTTTCGAATTAATTCGAATATTCGACCTAATTCGAAAAATCGAATTCGAAAAAAATCAAATCGAATTTGATTTTCGAGTTTTGAGTCGAGTTGAACTCGAAAACCGAATTCGAATTCAATTTTTGGTTCGGTTTTTGAATTCTGGGCAGCAATTCGGTTCGGTTCGGTTTGAAAGCCGAAAACCGAATTTGGGGTACAATATATAATTTATTAATTTTATAGGTCCTTACTTGCAATTTTTTTTGCATTTTTCTTGTAGGGTTTCTCTCATTTGTCTTATTTTCTTTCTACCGCCTGCCATCTCTCATTCTATCTACTTCTTTCTCCCCGATTTCGTCTTCTTTTTTCATGAATCATCACTACAGGCTACAGCCAACAAAACAACCCCTTGGCTTCGATTGGCATGAATTTATTAAAGACAGCTTCTATTTCGTCGTCTTTTGTCAATGAACAAAGATCCCAGAACCCTAAACTGAACAAAAATCTGAGGCTGTGATGATATTTCCTCCTCTAAGGCGAACGTTGGTGAGTGAGATTTAGAGCTAGCCCGTATCTTGGCTAGGCAAAATCTCAAGTGGGGTTTTGCAGCCATGCCGGGATTAGCCTTTTTCTCTTTGATCTAAACGTAGATCTAAGCCTACCCTTTTCGATTTTTTTTCCTTGAAAATATATTTACTTAGTTTGTGGTGCTGATTTTTGTTTGATGTTTCGTGATTCTTGGTTTCTTGGTTTCAATTGCGAATTTGGTATTTGATTTTTCGTTTCTTGGTTTGGAATTCAACCGAATTAATTCGGTTAGAACCCTGAACCGAACGAAAATATGAGGCTATGATGATATTTTCTCCTCTAAGTCGAAGGTTGGTGAGTGAGATTTGGAGCTAGCTCGTATCTTGGCTAGGCAAAATCTCAAGTGGGTTTTTGCAGCCATGTTGGGATTAGCCTTTTTCTCTGATCTAAAGGCTGAGCCTCCCTTTTTTGAATTTTTTTCCTTGAAAATATATTTACTGGTGCTAATTTCTGTTTGATGTCTTGTGATTCTTGGGAATTTTTTTTCCTTGAAAATATATTTACTAGTGCTGATTTCTGTTTGATGTCTTGATTCTTGGTTTTTTGGTTTCAATTGCGAATTTGGTATTTGATTTTTGGTTTGTGGTTTGGAATTCGACCGAATTAATTCGGGTTAATCGGTTTGAAACTGAATTCAAATCGAAATCGAATCGAAAACCGAAAATCGAATTCGGTCGGTTTCAATTCGAATTTTGATCGAATTCGGTTCGGTTTTCGAATTCAGCCTTGAAAATTGTCAACCTGAACAAACCGACTCGAACAAACCGAAAACCGAGGAAACCGACCGATTTGCACTCTAGTCGAGAAGGACGACCGGAACGGCAGATATAACTAAGTTTGGATCTTGTATATTTGAATGTGTAAAGGATGAGGGTTCAATGTCTAGAGAAGAAATAGTATCGGCCGAGGATGTAGAAGTGATAGACTGAGCTGGAGAAGTCGGTGTGTCCGCAGGAATATGAGACGGGGTGAGAGTCTCGTTGGACCATACAGCTGGAGGTGTCGGATCAAACGGAACTACAGGGTACATCACTGAAGAGGAAGAAAAGGGAAAAACATTTTCTTGAAATAGCACATCTCGACTAACAAAAAATTTTCCTGAAATGGGGTCATATAGGCGATAACCCTTCTGATTAGGAGAATAACCCATGAAAATGCGAGTAGCACATGAACTAAATTTATCATAGGCACCTAAGGTGGTGGCATAACAACGACATCAAAAAACACGAAGGTGGTCAAGGATGGGTGGTTTCCGAAATAGTAGTTCAAAAAGACTTAGACCATGAATAGAGGATGAAGGCAACCGGTTAATGATGTACGTTGCAGTGAGGATGCAATCACCCCAGAAATGAAGTGAGTGTGGGCCTGAAACATCAAAGCTCGTGCAACATCTAATAAGTGACGATGTTTGCGTTCAACAACTCTATTTTGTTGAGGAGTGTAGATGCAAGAGCTCTCATGATGAATTCCTTGACTAGCAAGAAATAAGCGACACTCAGCTGAAAAAAATTCGATCCCATTGTCAAAGTGGAGGCGACGGACAATGGAGCCAAATTGTGTGAACACCATAGATATAAAATGCTGAATTTTGAAAAAAACTTGAGATTTTGAGTGTAAAAGGAAAGTCCATGTGGCACGGGAAAAATCGTCGACAATGGTGAGAAAATAGTGGGAACCATCATGATTGGTAGTCCGATGAGGACCCCAAACGTCCATGTCGACTAATTCAAATGTGGATGTGGTTGCATTAGTCCGTGTCGGAAAAGCATGGCGAGTTTATTTGGCCAGAGGACAAATTGGACATGAAAAAGATGAAGGACATGAAATTGATTGACCATGTGCATTATAAGATTTTAAAGAAGAATGACCAAGACGACGATGCCAAATATCATAAACGAATATTATTGCAAAAAATCGAATTACAACTAGAAAAAGTTTTGGAATACATGAAGCATTCTTTAGGGAATTTAAATAACCTTGAAAAACTAAATAAAATGAGTCAGGAATGGAAAAACATAAAAAGTATAATCCCTGATCAGCCCTGCCGAACCCGATTAGAGCCCCAATTGTACGGTCCTAAAATACACAAAATTCATCGAAAAAAATTGCCACACAATGATTATCTTGAGTGAGTTTATGGACAAATAACAAATTATGTTTAAAGTGTGGAGCATATAGGACATGTGGGGTGCAAATTAGGATAGGGTCGGTAATGACCAATATGTGTTATAGGACTAGTGGATTGGTAGGGCAAAGTAATGGAAATGGGTGTTTTACAAGGAAAAAAAGAATCTAAAATAGGCAATCTGCAAGTTATCTGGTCACTAGCACCTAAATCGATAACCCAAACAGAGGAAATGGAATTAGAAGATAAATTAATACATGAGAAGTTGGTAGTTGAATCTGAAGTCCCCATCTGATTCAGAAGGGTGACAAGTTTTTGTTGCTGATCCGTTGTGAGGTGAAGCCCAGATGAGTCGCTATAAACATTGCCAGAGCTAGGAGTCACAGATCCAAAGATACCTACACTGGAATAAAGATATGGATTAGTACCAAAAGGAGTGGGAAGAGGCCCAAATCCAGGTGGAGGAGGCGGCCCATTAATGGCCGTGTTATGGGCTAGAGGCCTAAAACCAGATTGTTTTTTCTTTGGGCCACCTCGCTGCTTGGGTTTCCAATTCGAAGGATAGCCCACAAGAAGAAAGCAGGCCTCACAGACATGGCTTGGTTTCTTGCAATGGGTGCAAAATGAGTGTGGGCCATTGGGCCTATTGATAGTTGATGCAGAATTGGGCTCGCCTAGCCCAAGGGAATTGGACAAATGGGTCTGCCCAAAATGGGTTTGTGAGGTGGTGGTCGGCCCAAAACCGTCTTGTGAAGGAGTTGGCCCAAATGAATTGGCCTGCAAAGAAACCGATCCTCCTTGTCCAACAGAAATTGTCATTTCCTTCTGTGCAGCAAAAGCAACGTCGCTGTCTGCACCAGCTGGAAGCTGACCATTAATGGAAATGCACTGGTGGAGATCTTGCTTGGTGAGTGTGTGGAACTTCTCAATGGACAAGAAATCGTCCCGAGCAAGAACATTGGTCCGCAAAGTGCGAAAATCTTCCGGTAGAGCAAGACGAAACTTCATCGCTCGGTCAGTGTTCTCATGACCGCGGAACTGGTCATTAACTTGACATTGACAATGGCCACAAGTGCGGCATATAGGCAGTTGGTGAATGTCCAAATCTGTCCAAAGATCTTGCAGACGGAGATAGAAGGAAGTGAGTTGGGAACTTGAGGCACCGGCGGTGAGCTTGGATTCTCCAATAGCTTGCATGATGGAGAAGATTTGAGACCCGAAGACGCGACCGAAGCTGTCCTTCAAGGTATTCCAGATGGCAGCGACAGTAGGTAGTCGAGAAACCATGGATTCAAGTGACGGATTGACTGAATGGGTTAACCAAGTTTTTGCGGCTGCCTGACATTGATCCCACTTCTCAGTGTAGGTGGCATCACTAGAAGGTCGTTCGAGAGCACTGGTAAGGAAACCAAGTTTGTTTCTGGCCAAGAAGACAGTCTGTATTTGATTGCTCCAAACCTGCCAATTACCTTTACCGGTGAGCTTAGTAGAGACAACGCTGCCAGTCTGAAGGTTAGTGGCGGTGAGATGGTAAGGGTCGCGTGGGTTAGATGGAGTGACAGTGACGGTGCCGGAAGTGGGAGTGCTGGTTTCAGCCATGGTGTTGGGTGATGATGGATGGTTCTGAAAATTGCAGTTGGTTGTGGGGGTAATTCGGAAATTTTTCAACTGACAGTGGGGTTTAGGGTTTGGTGATGATGAAGGGCAAAACGAGAATTTGGCCAAAAAAAAGAGAGAAAAAAACAGCAAAAAAACTCTTATTGATGGTTTTAAAAATTGAAGCAGAAGCAATGGTAGATTGTCTGCTCTGATACAATGTAAGAAAATATGATCAAACTAAAGAGTTTTGTTAAATAATTGCTGTGTATTGACCTGTGTTCTGTAAAATGAATTAGCGTACATTTATAATCTTGAATCCTATGCTAAGTAAGGTAATTAGATAATTACAAATCAAAAAAGATATACATGATAAACAGCAAATATTCTATATAATATATTTGGAAAAATATAATTTATCTTTAACAAAAAGTTTAATACAACTAGAAATGGTAGTTAAAGTTTAATATTGAAAAAAAATAATAATAATATGTGAACAGTGAGTTGATGATCTGAAATTGTGTATGATAGAATATACCTATATTACATTGCAGCTTTAAAGAAAATCCAAAATTAATGAGTTCCTAATTTAGTAATTACTGGTAGGAATATAAGGTAATTTTAGTTAGGAACTAATATTTTTAATAAATTAAAATAAATTAAGAGTTTTCACTAATAATTCAGATTAATTAATTTTCTAGAATTAATTTAAATATTTAATGAAATAAAGATGGTGATAATTGTATTCATAGACGTTAAATTTTCTCTTGTAATTTTAATTTTTTTTCCATTAATTTTTCAAGTGATTTATTCCTGATTATTGAATTTTAATCATTCAAATAAAGAAAAGTTGACATAATTTTAAATATTAGTAAGATTTTAATAATTAAGTTTTTGAGGAGTTTGACAATCTACTTTACCACTGTATTATTTTTCATGATATGTGCACTTGTGCTAATTTTAATCCTGGTAACAATGAGCCCTTCACCTTTTATATATTGCTCTCTTATTCCTTCTTATTTAACTTTCGAATGAGGTTAGTTATGAGCAATCTTAAGTTATATAGTTAACTATTGTGTTATAGTTCTAACTGATTAAAACCGACAAGAAAAAAAAAAGGATTTAATTAACCTTGCTTAAGGGACCAGTGTTATTAATAGTATACCTTTCAACTGCATTAGCTCCAATAGATAAAGATGCAAGGAATATAAATTTCCCATAAAAAATAAATAAACATATTGTATTAAACAAGATAAAATAATTTGAATAATTTGCTAAATCAAAAAGAGTTTTTTCTTTATTTAGACAAAATTAAAAAGAATATCAAAATTACAATTTTAATATCATGGAATTCCAAGTTAAAATAAACTCCATGTATCATAGAGGGACTAGTATGATTTATGCGAATTGATGGGATTCTTTCAACACACAAAGACATATCAAAGAATTCTGCTCTTTTCTCACAAGAAGCTTGTTTTCATTCTCTTATAATAATGTTCCTTTTAATATTATGGAATTCCAAGTTAAAATAACTCTACGCATCTTTCAAGTTAAATAAAACTCTATGTATCTTAGAGAGACTAATACGATTTACCCGAATTGATGAGAATAAATACTTCTTTTTCTTTTTTTTTTTAGCACAGAAAGACATACCTCAGGGCGATTGGTTCAAACTTACAATAATGAACTTTTGATGAAAGATAGCAATTGAATGAAAATAGAAATTAGGAAAATTAAAGATTTGATGGCAATATTTTTCATTTGACCAATAAGAGTAACTTCCATGGCTCATGGGAGGACAAATACTCTGTCCCAACTAATATATACTAATTGTGTCCTATTAATAAAATAATGTAATTTTATTAATAAATTCTAAACCATAACATAAAATTAATGTATAGAGTTAAATTTTAATAAAACTAGGTCGTTTCATTAATGAAACATGATTGATACATAATAAATGAAATACAGTATCTCAACTAAGCCCAAAAAATGTTGTAAAAAGATTTATTTCTTTATATAGTGCAAGTTTAGTAAAAAGATTTATTTCTTTATATTGTGCAAGTTTAATCAATATTCATGATGAATGTGTTGTCCTCATAGTTTCAATTTCTTAAATTTTCAATAAAATAGATAGGTCTACCATTTTCCCACTAAGGTGGTATGATAGGTAATATTTGTTCATTATCTCTTTGACTTTTGGGTTTTATTTTCAAAATCAAAATACCTCATTGAGATTGAGTGAATCTCAAATTTATAAATAGACTCCTCACTCGCTCTTATTTGACGTGAGATTCTTTTCATCTGAATGAACAATCCTCAAATTAAGATAAGGTGAGGTGGTATTTGAGGTTTTCACAGATAAGATTACTTGTAAAATCTGAATACACCAACGCAAAATGAAGTTTTTTTCCGAAAAAATGGCACAAACCTCACAGTACATAAAACCCTATACCACTGTAATGAGGTTAAACTACAAGACAGGTTTCAAATTGCTACAGTGACCTGGATCAAAATCTGAACCAACGATAGAATATTGATAAGATCCATTTATCTATAAAATCAAACCATGCTCGCCGATACTGGGGGTTAACATAAAGACTGAGAGCTAATGTGAATAACACAACGACAAATGACGCAGAGAAGCTCCAAATGAATGCTATCATATCACTACCGTCATCAGTTTCTTCTTTGGCATCGACACCAGGCACCGGATGATCAGCTACAATGCTTTTACAATGTCTTCTGAGCAATTTTCCACAAAGATTGGGGTTGCCTCTATAATTGCTCTCATCAAAGTTTGCAAACTGCCCTTTATCAGGCGTGATGCCTGACAAATTATTGTATGATACATTGAAAATGGACAAGAAGTTCAAATTTGTGAGTTCAGAAGGGATGTAACCACTGAAATTATTGTATGAGAGGTCCAAACTCTCTATAGGGCTCAACATGGAAAGTCTTGATGGAATGGATCCTTGCAAATAATTGTTGGATAAGTTCAGTGCTCGCATATTGCTTAGATTACCGAGTTCTGGTGGGATTTCCCCTGTTAACTGGTTGCATGACAAATCAAGTCCAGACATATAGTTTAGAATGTTACCTGCATAGGTATTGATTCTAGTTTTTGTTGTGAACTCCACTTCTTCTTGCTCATCAGAAACCAAGAAAGTCTCATCCACATCTTGATCAAGGTTTAAAGTACTATTGTACCGGTAGATATCCAAGGATCCATGCGGATCAAAACTAATATCACTAATATCACGGTGATCAAATGCACCATTAGCAACCTGAGCTCTTCCAAAAGAGATGCTACCAAGGCATGAAGGTATTCTTCCAGAAAAATTATTCTGCGAAAGATCCATGATGGTCAATTCCTTCAGCTGACACAAGTGCAAAGGAATATGGCCTTGCAAATTATTTCCACCCAACAGGAGAAGCTTAAGCTGTGTAAGTGTTTCAATATTATGAGGAATGCCACCAGACAAAAGATTATGCCTTAAATCAAGAGTCAGCAATTCGGAACTTTTCAATAGTGCATTTGGTATTGATCCGGTGATTTGATTCTTGTGCAGGTGGACGAAACTCAAATAAGAAAGACTAGAGCAAGATGGAAAGGATCCATGTAACTGATTTTCAGACAGGTCTAGAAACCTGAGCGTGGTAAGCTTGCATATATCAACTGGTATTGTTCCTTCCATTAAATTATGCGACAGATCAAGAGAACTCAATGATGAAAAGTTTCCAATCCAACTTGGAAGGTTGCCTTGGATCTCATTATAAGATATATCTAATAACTGTAGAACTGGACTATGAGGTAATCCATTCCAGATATTTCCATCAAAATAATTGCCATCAAGGTAAAGAACTTCCAGACTAGTTAAGTTCCTTAAAGGGAAATAGCCTTGCAAATTATTATTAGATAACAGCAAGGTCCGAAGCTCGATACACCTACTTCCAATTCGATCTGGCACTTTTCCAGTAAATTTGTTGTTTGACAGATCAATTGAATATGCTGCTGTCAAGTTGCCAAGTGTATCAGGTATGGTTCCTTCAAAAAGATTTTTTGACAGATTTAAATATCTCAGAACTGGGAAGAACAAACCAAAATCCTTAGGAACCTGGCCATTAACCTCGTTGTTTGAGATGTCTAACCGGATTAGATGTAGTTTTGGTGTGCCATCCACTAGATATGGGCCTGTAAAGGAGTTGTTCATCAAGTCCAGAACTTCTAAACGGGTGTTATTTTCCAGCAGCCAAGGTGGAATCTCACCAACTAAATTCATGGAAGAAAGATCAAGAAGTTTTAACTCTTTCTGATAGAACAAAAAATTCGGGATTTGTCTAGTCTTACTGTTCAAATTGCATCCAGCCAAATTGAGAATTTTTAACTGAAATGGAGGTGGGAGAACAAGGCCTTCAAAATCAACATATTGTCTACTGCTTTGAGGTACAAGTTTGAATACCTGAAGTTTTGAATGGTTGGCGAAAGAACCGAATGCAAATGAACCTTCAAAATCGTTACCAGAAAGAGATAGGTACTCGAGGTGTATGAGGCTAGTGATGACAAGTGCGGGTATATTTCCGCAAAAATTATTGTTTGAGATATCAAGAACCCGAAGAGATGTCAAGTTCCTGAAGCAATGAGGAATTTCACCACTAAAATCATTCCAACTCAGATCAAGTTCAACAAGATTCTTCAAATTGCAAATTCCTGACCAAAAAGGAGAACTTCTATGAATGATATTAACTGTGAAGTTATATGATCTAAGTAATAATTATGCACTAATATTATTGCAATTATCATCCACTAGATTAATCAAAATTCCACCTTTCATTTTATCTCTGTATGGGACATTTTCTTTGGCTGAACGTACACGTTTTCATTTATAAATTACAAAAAAGATCATACACACTGAACTAAAATTTTCGTTTCGACCCCACTCCATTTCGGATCAACCATGAAAAATGAAAAATGCAAAGAAGTTGAGTATTGCTTAGGTTAGATTATATACATTACCTTGAAGGATGGTGGAATCGTTAATGAAAGTAAGACTCAGAGATAACACATTGAGAGAAGTCATGACCTCAATGGATGAGAGTTCATTCGTATTTGTAGCTAGAAGAATGAGTTGTTCTAAGTTTTCCAGCTTCAATTCTGCAGCAGCCAAAAAAACAAAAAAAAAAAAAAAAAAAAACACTCCAAATCAGTATAAAGGTTTCAGGATATATAATTGTGTATACAGTATATCAATGAAAAGGAAGAAGGAACAGAGCGTATACGTTTTGTTTAATATTTCCTGTTGGGTTTGTGATTTGGTAATTCTATTGGATTTATAATTGTTAGTCATATTGGTTTTTGAATTTAGTAGTTACCAAATTTAATAGGTTTAGAATTTTGTTGAGTTTTATAAATAGGACATATTATTCAGAATTTTGATATAAAAAGAAAAAAAAGAGAAAAAAAAATAAAAGGGTTCCGTCCATTCAAAAAACAGCCGCAAGGCTTGTCTTCCAAAACATCAATTTGTTTGTCTTCAAAATTTGACAGCCAGAAAACTCCATTTCATTGAAAAGTCTTGATTTTGTTTGCGCGTGGGCCATCTAATGATTTCTTTTTTCTTTGCTTGCTTCTGTTGGCCGAAGTCGCTCTACAACATCAAGCAAATTTGTTTTGCTTGTGTGAGCGAGCCGTAGTCACACCGATCCATGTGCAATTTGCGTCCAAACTCGTCTGGCCGTGGGAGTGTTTTGGTTCATTTTTTATTATATTTTGCTGCTTTTGGGATTTATTGATTTTGATCCCAACAGATACAGTTGCTAACACTCAGTAAGCTCGATATCGAAAAATATCTGATCACGGAAGGAAATTTTTGTTAATGATGTTCAAGCAAATTTACCTTTGAATGGCAGGGGTCCTGAAAATTCAGTGAAACTCAAGTCAAGAAGCTGCAATTGCTTCAGACGATTAATTTCTGCACAAATAAGTACAGAAAGAACAATGTTAAGGGGCCAATGCTATTCATTTTGACCCTAAAGATTTCGAAAAATCCATATAGAGAGAAGCACAGCAAGGAGATTCTTCATGGAGGCAAGTGTTTTTACCTTCGAGAGGAAACATTCCCTCCAAGTTATTGCCCGCTAGAGACAAACTTTTAAGGGATGGAATTGCTGCTATACAAGGAATTATGCTGTTGTCCAAATGGTTCCAGTCCAAGTATAAGGATTCAAGGTTCTTGAAACTATCCAATTGTCCACAGCCTTCAAAACAAAATCATAAATAAAATATGAAGTTAATAAGCAAGTCTTCCTTTGTTTTCTGATAAATGTTAAATATTCTTCATAGTGTGCGCATAACACAAAAATTTCCAAAATTAAGTGCAAGTGGTCAATAAATATTTGAGCCTAACAACAAACTATAGTGAAAAAATGAGTAGAACTAAGAGGGTACTAGACCAGCCATTTCCGCTTGGAAAGAATTATGACTCAAGTTCAGAGCTTGCAGGTTCTTGAGAGGGAGGAATATGCTAATGTTTAGAAACCAGACCGGATTATCACCATCCTCGAATTCCTGAAAAGTATTTTCTCTGAAATCACCAAGATTGAGTTCAATGATTTTTCCTGTTGTATTACTGCACCTGACGCGATCCCAGTTGCAACAGTCAGTAGTACTGTATGGATGATCGTAATAACCTCCTTCTTGATAATCAATCCACGTGGGAAGGATGGATTCAGCATTTTGCCCCTTGTTTACCGAAGCTTTGAAGTGCAGAAGAGCTCTCTTTTCTTCCAGAATGCAACCTGAACAAATATGTATGGTTGATGGTACAATTAGAGCCCACAGAACAAGCATGAAATGGCAGTGCTGCATTTCTTATGTAGACTGTGAAAGACATATAACGATGTCACAAACGTTAAATAATGAACGGAAAATTTGTAAAGAAAAAGCTCCGTCAAAATTGGAGATCAATGAATTCCCATGTCCACATTCTGTGCTCATAAATATAAAGGAAATCCGACCAAAAAGTTCATCACAGTCCCACCACAGCAAAATAATTGCGCTTGCTGATCTTAATGGAGCACATTTTCACATCCGGAAGTGGAAAGTGGAGCCCAAGCCTGTGGGTTATGACGATTCACACCACACCACACCGAAACGCAAAAAGCAACAAAATTAATGTGATGCAATTGATACATTAAACATCCTCCTTTCGTTTTATAAGCCTTTTTCACTATATCTTAATCTCCTTTTTTTATCTCTATTGTTTACCGAAGCTTTGAAGCGCAAAAGAGCTCTTTTCTTCCGGAACGTAACCTGAACAAATATGTATGGTTGATGGTACAATTAGAGCCCACAGAAGATGCATGAAATGGCAGTGCTGCATGGCTTATGTAGACTGTGAAAGACATATAACGATTTAGCAAACGTTAAATAATGAACGAAAAGTTTGTAAAGAAAAAGCCCTGTCAAAATAGGAGATCAATGAATTCCCATGTCCAAATTCTGTACTCCAAAATGTAAAGGAAATCCGACCAAAAAGATTCATCACAGTCCCACCACAGCAAAATAATTGCACTAGCTGATCGTTAAAATGGAGCACATTTTCAGCTCTGGTAGTGGAAAATGGAGTCCTTATGCCTGTGGGTTATGGTGATTCAATTCACACCACACTAAACCACACCAAAACGCAAAAAGCAACAACATTGATATGATACAATTGATACATTAAGCAGACTCCTTTTTTTTTTTTTTATCAGCCTTTTTCACTATATCTTATGTGTATTGTATAAACATGTTTCCAAAGATTTCAAGAACTAGTATCCTATTAAATCATGCATAAATTTGGAAAACATTAACGGAACAAAATCCGTGGTTATATAGTTGTTTTCAGGAGGATTGGCAAGAGATTTCTATGTGGAATTTTCTTGCGTTTTTGCTTCCTTTCACTTTCTTCCAATGACAAATATTTTGTTCAGGACTAATATAAAAATATAGCGATTCGCTTTGGATTTTTTGTTATTGGGGGAGTAATATTGATTTATACTGATCCAGAAATGTCATTATGGATTCTTTTTGTTATAAGTTTCTGAAAGATGGCTTTTGTTAAACTGCAAGATATAAGGGCTAAGAGGAGTAAAGTTTATTCAATTCTTTGCTTTAATATATTTAATACAGAAAAAGAACTCGATAAATGTAGTTTCCTTTTGTTAGGGTGTGGGTGCCACTATTAGTTGATAGTCTTAAAAAACAAAAATAGTAAAAATAGAGAAAATAAATGTGACAAAAGATACAAAAATTTACGTGGTTCGATAAAAGTGAACTACGTCCACGGTTGAAGGAGGAGCAAACTTCACTAATATGTGGAGAAATCTACAAATTTATGATGATAAGTTTAAGAAGTTTTTTTTTTTACCATTAAACCCCTTGAATAAATAGAGCTATCAAAAGATAAACTTTTAGAGTTTAAACCTCACAATTCACTCTCACTCTCAAAATATTTGGTTTTGGTTGTGTAATAGTGCTCGGGTTGCTAAATGCCTTCAAAACTCCTCTATTTATAGGCAAAAGTTGGGAAAAAAAATACCAAAACTTTTACATAAAAAATGCATCCTACAATCCCCAGAAATCTGCATATTTCGGCTAAAAATCTTTGCACAAGAGTAAGTAGCCATCAATCCACATTTGTATGGCCAAAAGTTTTCACAATCATGTACTTCATTTATTGAAAGGGGCCCAAGGCCACCTAACAAATCTCCACCTTAGCTTGGACTCGAGCAATTAGTGACTTGCTATACATTCTCCGGTAATGTCCCAATGGGTTAAATAACTGACTATGAATACCAATCATGTCCAAGCACAGCTTGAACTTGTAAATTGGAAGAGTTTTTGTAAACATGTTTGTAAGATTGTCCTTGGTACTGATCTTCTGAATAAGGACTTTCTTTTCAGCAATGGTATCACGAATAAAATTATACTTCACATCAATATGCTTCGTCCGCTCATGATATATCTGGTCTTTAATCAAGTGAATTGGACTTTGACTATCACAGTAGATGGTAATAATCCCTTACTATAGAGATAATTCGCCGAATAAACCTCTCAACCATAAAGCTTCTTTAATAGTTTCGGTGATTGCCATATATTCTGTCTCAGTAGTAGAGAAAGCCACTACATGTTGTAGACTAGCTTTTCAGCTAACAGTACAACCTCTAATACAAAATACATAGATTGTAAGAGATCTATGCTAGTCAAGATCACCAGCATAATCTAAATCTACGAAACCAACCAAGGTGTTACTGGAATGTCCAAACTCCAAACAAGTGCTTGAAGTACCCCTTAAGTATATGAGAATCCACTCACAGCCTGCCGGTGTTCTTTGTTAGGATTGGTCATCTATCTACTAACAACACTATAGCTTGTGATATATCAAGACGAGTACAAACTATTGCATACATAATATTGCCAATGGCAATTGAATAAGGAACACGTGCCATATAATATGCCTCTTCCTTTGACCGTGGTGATTGAACAGTAAATAGTCTAAAATGACTAGTAAGAGGAGTACTAATGGGTTTAGTGTCTCACATGCCAAACATTTCTAAAACCTTATTGATATAACTTTCCTGAGTTAAGAACAGTTAACCAGCTCCTTAATCACGTCTTATCTCTATACCAAGAATCTTCTTAGCTGCTCCTAAAATTTTCATTTCTAATTTACCATTTAACAAGGCCTTCAATTGGTGAATTTCTGCAAAATTGTTAGCGCAATGAGCATGTCATCAATATATAACAGCAAATAAATGAATGAACCATTATTTAACTTTCAGAAGTAAACACAACTATCACATATGCTCCTGGAGAAACCATGACCTAATATAAATAAATCAAACCTCTTATACCACTGTCTAGGAGATTGCTTCAATTCGTACAAGAATTTCTTCTACAAACAAACATGGTCTTCCTTACTTTCAACTTCAAAACCTTTAGGTAGTTCATATAGATCTGTTCATCTAGTTTTCCATGTACGAAAATTGTCTTGATGTCAAATTGTTCGAGCTCCAAATCAAGCATGGCAACTAATGCAAGCAATACACGAATAGAGTTATGTTTCGCAACAGGTGAGAAAACATTATTAAGGTTAACACCTTGTACCTAACTGTTGCTGTTTGCAACAAATTGTGTCTTATACCTTGCATCTTCAACACCTGAAGTACCTTCTTTCTTTTTGAAAACCCATTTGCAATCAACAATTTTCTTTCTCTTAAGCGGCATCACAAGAACCCAATTACCATTGTTGTGGAGAGATTCCATTTCTTCATTCATAACCACCAGCTAATTATCTGAATTAGCATTTTGAATCTCCTCCAAATAGGTGGAAGATTCACCATCTCCACCTGTTTCCTGTGCCACTGATAAAGTATATGCAACAAAATTTTCATACCTCTTCGATGGTCAAATCTATCTTGGTCTATCTTTGGCTATAGAATGTTCTCCTCTACTAGTTCATCAGGATTTGGTTCATCAACTTGATTTGTTTGACTAGAAGAGGAAATCTAAGGAGGACCTACATTACCAATTTCTAGTTCCACCTACTTTTGTGTACTATCATCTTTTTCAAAATTACGAGAATCACAAGATTCTTTTCTAGAATACAACATTGATAACTCATCAAATGTAACATCTCGGGTAATTACAAATTTAGGTGACTTGGTATCAGGACATTACATTTTGTATCATTTCACCCCAGAAACATAACTGAGGAAAATACATTTTGTAACCCTAAACTCTAACTTTCCCTCATTTACATGCATATAAATAGGACACCCAAATATTTTTAAATTGGAGTAATCAGTAGGAACACATGACCAAACTTCCTCTGGAGTCTTGAAATCAAGAGGAGCACATGGAGAATGGTTGGCAATATAACATGTCGAAGCAATTACCCAAAAATTAAGTGTCAACCTAGCATTGGAGATCATACACCATACTCATTCTAAAAGAGTCTAGTTCATATGCTTAGCTACACCATTTTGTTAAGGTGTATCCTTACAGTGTGATGCCTAACAATTCCTTCATTTTTGCAAAATTCATTGAATTCATTGCCATAAAATTTCAAGCCATTATATGTCCGCAGCCGCGTACTATGTTTTCTTGTCTACTTTTCAACCAAAGCCTTCCATTTTTTAAAGGTTAAGAAAACATCATTTTTATGCTTTAACAAATACACCCAAATCTTCATTGAGTATTTATCAATAAAACTCAACATATACTTGGCACTACCCCAAAAATTAGAATGAATATAATCCAAATATACTTGGCACCACCCCAAAAATTAGAATGAATATAATCCAAAGTATCTTTCGTTTTATAAATAGTTAAAAAGTTGAAACTAACTCTTTTCTGCTTCCCAAATATACAATGCCCACAAAAGTCCATCTTTCAGTACTTTGGCCACAGAGTAGGTCTCTCTTGCTTAACAACGTTAAGCCTTTCTCACCCATGTGTCCCAACCGCATATGCTATAATCTGGTGATGTCGATTTTTGAGGATGTAGAGATTGCTACTGTACTTGTGACACTAGACCCTTGCAAAATATATATGCTTCCAAACCTGCAAACTTTTATCAGTACAAGAGCACCTTTGAAATCTTCAAAACTCCACATTCAGCTGAATACTTGCACCCAAGGGCATTGAGGGTACCTAAAGAGATGAGATTTTTCCTCAAATCTGGAACATGTCTAACTTCTATGAGTGTTTTGGACAACTCTATCATGCATCTTGATCTGGATTGTACTTTTACCAATAACTTTACAACTAGTATTGTTGCCCATCAAAACAAATCCACCATCAAGAAGTTCATATGTGGAAAAACAATCCCCATCCAAACTCATGTGGTAAGAACAACCTGAATTTAGAATCCACTCACTATTAGATGTTGTTTTATTATCTGTGGCTACAAAGATGATGCAATCATTCTCATTTCTTTGCTACACTAGCTTTATTTGTGACCTTTATTTTGTACATTCTCTCTTTATTTTTTTTTCTCATTTTTCAATTTATAGCAGTCTATATTAATGTGCCCTTTCTTTTACAAAATTACAAATCAAATTTTTGTGTCTAGATTTTGACCTTTCTTTGGATCTATTGCTACTGGGGTCTCTATTTTTATATCTACCCCTTACAAATAGTCCCTCTGCTTGACTACCACTAGTCTCCCCTGTAATGTTCCTATCAATTTGCTCTTTAGACTTTAATGCAGATTTTGTACTATCATATGAGATAGATTCTTTGCCATATATCATAATATCTCAAAAATATTTAAAGGACTGGGGAAGGGGACACAACAAGAATATGGGTTGATCTTCATTCTGAATTTTAACATCTACATTCTCCAAATCCCATCATGAGATAATCAAATTTATCAAGATGAGAGAGCAAAGATGTATATTCTATCATTCTTAACATGTACAACTTCTATTTTAAATAAAACCGATTTTCCACCATTTTCTGCATGTACTTGGCCTTTAATCGATCCCACATACCTTTAGCCATCCATTCGTTGGCGACGTCTTGCAAAAACTCATTAGAGACATTTAATATAATAGCTCATCTAGCCCTTTTTTTCTAGATCTGTAAATTCTTTTGTCGACATTTCTAGTGCCGTATTCTCCTTCTTCAAGTGCTAACTCACATCCATCTTGTATAAGAATGACTTTCATTTTGAGTTGCCACATACCGAAGTTGACACTCCGAACAAACTTTTCAACTGAGATTTTTGTTACTGTCGTGATGCTGTCGTGATGGTTACAAAATATGACTCCCAAATGAATTCTGACGTGGGCCTAATTAGCAGAAAGTGCTTCTCTTTTTTTTTTCTTTTTTTTTTTCCTGATGTGGAGTATCCACGTTCAGTGACAACCATAGAGCATACAATAAGCACCTCAACTAGGCTCTGATATTAGTTTGTTAGGGTGCGGGCCCCACTATCAGTTGATAGCCCATAAAGAAAAATAGCAAACACAATAAAAATAGAAAAAATAAAATGGGACAAAAGCCACAAGAATTTATATGGTTTAGTCAATGTGACATATGTCCATGGCCAGAGGAGAAGCAAACTTCACTAATATATGGAGAAATATACAAGTTTATGATGACAAGTTTAGGAGGTTTTTTCTTTTTAAGCAATAAACCCCCTAAATAAATAGAGCTATCAAAAGATAAACTCTTTGAATTTAAACCTCACACTTCACTCTCACTTTTAAAATATTTGGTTTTGGTTGTGTAACAGTGTTCCGGTTGCTAAATGCCTTCAAAACTCCTCTATTTATAGGCAAAAATTGGACGAAAAATGCCAAAACTTTTTTTTATAAAAACTACATCCTACAATCCCCGGAAATCTTTATATTTCAGTTGAAAATCTTTACACATGAGTAAGTAGCCATTAATCCACATTTGCATGACTAAAAATCTTCACAATCACACATTTCATTTATTGGAAAAGGCCCAAGGCTACCTAACACTTTTTTTCCTTTTACAAAAACAAATGATTTTATTATATGAGTTATAGGGAGGAGAGATGAATGAGTTAGATAAATTTATTAAATTATTTGATATAAATAAATTTGATACTCAAATCAACAAGATATGATACGTAATTATAGATTTTTTCCCTTTCAAGAAGAAAAAATTTTTGTTAAGAAAAAATATCATTATATAAAATATGAGGGGTAAAAGAGGATATAAACGCTCATAGTTTGAAATTAGTTATATTAAAAAATGTACTATCCAATAAGTTTGGATATTTATCCTCTTAAACATATCATACAAAATACTAATTCCTCAGTGCTAAAATTATTGGTCAATTGAGATCCAAATATCATTCGATATGTCCTATTCCATCATCACTTTTGAGCACCAAATTTCCTTTCCAACCTGATTTGACATGCAAAATGTGAAGATATGATCGCATTTCATTTGATCAAATGGTCATGACCAATTAATGTACTCCTTCTATCTCAATGAACGCTTTTAAATATTACACAGTTAAATAGTATAATTTTTAGAGTTTTTTTTTTTTCATATTCCGTAAGAGGAAATGACACTTTTATTTCTCAAGATTTGAATCCATTTTAAATTGAGACCCTAATATTATTAAATTGACAAACGTACCTCTTATTATTTTATTTTTTAACGATCTAAATTTAGTTCACAAATGATTTAATGGATTACACTTCTGGACCTTTACTTATATTATGATTATGGCTGGTCAAATATATTATCATAATATCAGACAAAATAAAAATTCAATGTCCAAAAATTCATTTTTTCTATTTTCTTATGCCAACTTAAACATTAAAATAGTCTTTTTCCCAACCCCAATGCAGCATCGACAAAATAAGGTACCACAAAAATTTTCATTTTCTCATTTGAAGACTGCAAAGTGGCATGAAGTCAACAAACTTCTATAGCTATGGTTAGAGAACAAAACTTACTACAAATTAGAACTAAAATTTGGAAAGATGATTTTGGACATGCTCTAGATGAAGAGTAAATAAAAATTAATTTTGTGGTATTCCTTTAATATTCTTGTAGGATTATTAACTATTCACCCATGTTGCTAAGGAGCACACGCATGTCAATTTTTTCAATGGCACAATCTAGAAATGTGCCTAAGGTCAAAATTGAATATACCCACCTTGTTGAGAAAAATGAACGAAAAGGATGCACAAATCAAGAAATTGAGATCACGACAATAGAAGATGTTTAGTGATTATTATTCTTTGTATGTTATAGATTTAATTATTGGATGAGCTCAAAGGGTAAAATGTTAGTGAGATGTGAAAAATTATTTGACAAAAGACTCACACAATTGTTACGAGTTAGGGTTGTTTGGCTACTAAACATGCATAATAGTTAATTTAGACTTATATAAGCTAAATTTTTTTTCATTATTCAAGTAAATGATGACACATAATGGAAATGATTTTGGCATTTAGGAACGAATGGAAATGTAGATGAGCTTGTAGTTGTTTTTGTTGGCGCATGAATGAAAAAATGATAAACATGTTTCTTTAGTATGTTGGTTAGCTTATTTGTTAGTTAGGAAAGAATTTGCAAAAGTAGAGCAGAGTATAAGATTATTGAAATGACAATGGGAATAGACAAAAATTTAAACCTATCAGACATGAATCATAAAACAAAAGAATGGTTCAAAAAAAGTCTATATCACTGGGGGGTTTACTTTTCCCTTAACCTTATTCTCATATTTAGATAACTTGATAGAAGAGGTAGAACCTATAATGTTTACCATTTGTCCTAATTTAGAGGACATCCAGATAGTGATTTCAAGCCCAAACAATTTATAAATAGCCTAGGTATTTTCAAATCTTCTTTCAATCCTGTCCTTACTCATATTTGTATTATTAACATTTGCAAAACACTCATCTGACACGTTCACAACAATTTTTGTCTTATCTTTGATCTCATTCTTTACAATTAATTGGCTACCAGATAAAAAAGGGAAGTGGTTCTAGTCCAGAAGTCTTCCATAAACATTTTCTCTTACCATCATTGTCTACATTAATGATTGGAGAAGTGAAGGATACATCTCTTTCTTGACCATCAAAACTATCTCTGTCATTAAGATTATTTGGGCTAATTTTAATATGTTGCTTCTATTTTTTTGGTTCTGTTTGTGACTAATGGATTTTTTATAGGCATTTTGGCCAGTTGAGTGTTGCTCATTACCTAAGGATGAACCAAATTAGTACAATATTAATAGCGTTTCACATTTCTTATTAAATCATGTAGTTGCCACAAACCCTTATCTTTACTTTAATTAGCATTTCCCTTTTCCTGCACTTGAGGCCTTTGCACCTTCCTTAGATTTGTTAGCCTTTTGGAAACTCCTTTTATCAACATCCAACCTTCTTTTCCCAAGGGCTTTGCGTCTTTTTCATTGTCATGATAGCTACTCCTTCTTAATACTAAGTTCCCTACAATTTATTGGCATTAGGGAATTACATAAATGATACAAGTGTAAATTAAAAACAAAAAGAAAACTTATATAACATGGAAGCCAAGAAGATTCACTATCACAAGATTATCAAAATCAATTGTAGCTCCTAGAATTTTTTTCTTGTTTTTAGCCTGTCATGAAAATAATTTAGAATTCAATAAACTGTGTTTGTTTAGTGAAATAAAAATTACAATTCAAATTAAGACAAGACTCTCATAGAATTTCTTCTTGTTGTTTGTGTGCCCATAATTCAGATAGTAAGGTCCAACATCTCTTAAATTAGTAATCGACTTAACAAAATTCTGGAATTTTTCCTTCTTTTTAACCTATCATGAAAGTAATTTAGAATTCAACACACTGTGTTTATTCAGTGAAATAAAAATGATAGTTCAAATTAATACAAGACTCTCATCGAGTTTCTTGTTGTTGTTTGTGCTCCTATAATTCAAAAGTAAGGTCCAACATCTCTCAAATTAGTAAGTTCAACATCGAATTGTGAATCCTAATTGAAGCTAGTTGTACTCTCTCTCCCACTTTGATATATTAACTTTAGTGTCAACCAAACCCTTATCTACCGTATCATCTTCATTTTCAATGTCAGTATTCATCTCTGAAATTTTACTTAGTTGATAGGATTTTTTTCTTTTTTAAGGAACGCACTACAAAACACAGTACGCCTCACTAGTGAACAAACTCATCCACTAGTGGCATTTCATTAATAGTAACATTAGTAGTACAAAACAGTGGCAGGGTATAACCTAACCTCATAGAAAGTATGAGGTTAGGTTATACACTGCCAAGTTATACCCTGGCAGGGAATAACCTAACCTCATAGAAGAACCTAAGGTATGTTCTTTTTGCCAAAGAATTGGCCATGGGAAGGAGGAGTGCTATCATGCCAAGCGGACAAACTAAGGGCAAAGGAGATCACAATCCAGACCAAAGCTAAGGCAACAGAGTGGTGACAAGCCTAAAGGAGATGGGGATATGAACAATAAGCGTGGAGTAGATTCTGAAGAGATTGTAGAGGGTCCAAAGGTGGTGAAGTCTGCCAGCTACAAGGGGAAAGAGGTGATGACTTCTTTGGAGGTGGAGAGCCAACCGGCCGACCTGACACTTCTAATACAGGTAGAGCAGCTTGATCACCCTGAGGGGGACTTGGTCCCCACAAGATGTGACCTTGTGTGGAACACTCAAAGAAGGGAGAAGGCTCTAGTGCTGGAGCAGTTGGTATAGCTTCCTTTTTTGTGACCTTAGTCTCCGAGGAGGAGGAAAACAGGGATATGCAAAAGTTCAAGAAAAAGGAGAAAAATAATGCTAGGAAATGGGCTACTAAGAAGGGGACCGAGGCTTTGCCTTAAACATGAGGATTGCTGCGTAGAATGTAAGGGGATTCAACCATCCCCTCAAACAAAATGGTGTAATGGAGCTGATCAAAAAATATGATGTGGATATATTTGGGATACTTGAATGTAAAATGGAGGGCGAGAAGTTAAGCCGGTTAATGAAGAATAAATTCTAGGGATGGAACCAATGCAACAACTTTGATATGCACAGGGCTGGACGTATCATAGTGATGTGAAACCCATCCAAGGTGGAGGTCTCGGTGTTGGAAGTCATCCCCCAAGCTATTCATATATCGCTCACTTGCAAGGTAACTTTCTATACTTTTCTTGGGAGTTTCATATATGGATTACACTCTATTGTTTCTAGATGTGTTTTATAGGAGAACCTAGCGTCCTTTGCCTTGGCCCGAGTTTCACCCTGGATGGTGTTAGGTGACTTTAATAGCATTATGTATGATGGGAAATGAGTCGATGGAGCCTTGATCACTTCTTATGAAACCAAGGAGCTCTTGGATTGTTGCTTATCTTTGAGTTTATTGGATATCAACTCCATTGGATGTCACCTTACTTGGAACAATCGCAAGGTTTGGTCCAAGCTAGACTAGGTGATGGTGAATGATAGGTGGCTCATGCAGGGCTGGGAAACGTCCACAAATTTCCTACCCTCGAGGCTTAGGTCGGACCATTCCCCCAGTATTACTACGGCGGGCTGCTGTATCAAACAACCAAATAAAATGTTCATGTTTTTTAACATGTGGACAGATCATGAAGAGTTTGGAGACATAGTTCAACAAGAGTGGGGAACTCATGTTTATGGAACTGAACAATATAAGCTATGCCACCGGTTGAAAAGGTTGAGGGGTTGTTAAAGAAGTTAAATGTCCAACACTTGATCATATCTCCTACCCAGTGAAAGGGCAAGGGTTGAATTGGAAAAGCGCAACAAGAGGTCCAACTAAATCCACGGATACAAATGCACAAAGTAGAATCAAGAACTTCAAGGGATGGCTTGGAAGGTCGAGCGGAAATTTCTATTCCAAAAAGCTAAATCTCGATACTTTCTCAACAATGATCATAATCGGTCGTTTCATATGGTGGTTAAGAGGAATGCTAAAAGGAACTTCATCTTTTCTATTGTTAAGGATAATGGAGCAGTCACTTTGGGCCAGGAAGAGGTGGCAGTGGCAGTGGCATTCCTAGAGTTCTACCAAGCACTTCTGGGAACAGAGATGCTAACAGATGAGGTGGATAACATAGTTTTTGACATAGGAGCCAAGGTTATGACCCAAGCTTCTGATGACCTAAAGAGGCCGGAAAAGGACGTCAAGGAAGCACTGTTCAGTATTGGGCAAGATAAAGCGCCAAGGTTAGATAGGTACACCTCGGCTTTCTTTAAAAAGGCATGGCACATAGTGGGCAAGGATCTATGTCTGGGGGTACAGGAATTTTTCCAATCAGGGAGGATTCTAAAGCAACTCAACCACACTATTATCTCATTGGTGCCAAAGTCAGTACACACAAATTCAGTGGGGGACTACAAACTAATTGTGTGCTGCAATGTGATCTATAAGATGGTGACCAAAATATTAGCGGCCAAGATGTCGAAAGTCCTTCTTCGGATTATTAATGAGGCGCAATCTGCATTTGTGGAGGGGAGGAGTACGCTGGAAAATATTCATATGGCCCAAAAACTCCTACATCACTATAGCCGCGAAAGGGTATCACCAAGATGCTTAATCAAGGTTGATCTCCGGAAAGCCTATGACTCGGTTAGTTGGTATTTCTTATATGCCATACTCACTGGATTTGGGTTCCTGGAGCAATTTACCGGATGGATTATGGAGTGTGTCTCCACTGCCTTATATTCTATCTGGCTCAATGGAGATATTCATGGTATGTTTAAGGGCAGGAAAGGACTGCGACAGGGAGACCCAATCTCTCCATACCAATTTGTGACCGGTATAGAGTACTTATCTCGGTTGCTTCGAAAGGCTATTGTGGGGTCAACATTCCACTACCACCCCTGATGTACATCATTGAGAATTACCCACCTTGTGTATGCTGATAACTTGTTGTTATTCTCACGGGGAGATAAAACCTCAGTCCAGCTCATGTGAGATTGCTTAAAGGCGTTTGGTGCAATGTCTAGACTGAGGACAAACATCCACAAGTCCAATATCTACCTTGCAGGTATTCAAGACAAGAAGATGGAAGATATTCTAGAGGTGGCTCAGATCCCTAAAAGAGCACTCCCGACCCAGTACTTAGGGATCCCATTAGCCTCTGCGGGTCTTCGAGCTAGACACTATGCCCCCCTTATGGAAGAGATTGCTGGACAGATTGGACTTTGGCAGGCTTCGTCACTCTCTTATGCGGGACTATTGGAGCTCATTAGATCAGTATTGCAAGGTATTCACTGTTTCTAGCTCTCAGCCCTTCCTGTGCCGGTCTCTGTTCTAAAAGGGGTTACTAGGTTGTGTAAGAATTTCCTTTGGGACAGAGGGAAACCACTGGTAGCCTGAAAAGATCTCACATTACCGAAGCAGGAGGGAAGTTTAGGCCTTCAGGACAAAGGCTTAGAATGCAGCGCTCTTGTCTAAGATATTATGGAACATCCACAGCAAAAATGACTCGTTGTGGGTAAGGTGGGTGCATCACACATACTTACCTTCTAGAGTTACTATCTAGGACTTGACACCTAAGAAGAACACTTCTGCTCTAATGAAACCACTTTTGGGTATACCTGACTGCTTGGTGCAAAAGAAGGATTGGTACAAAGGGCTATTAACAGGATCGATGAACTACACATGAGTGCATTGGGGCCTATGGCTTACCACTACTTCAGGCAGAAGGCGCAGAAAGTCAACTGGACGAAGCATGTTTAGAATGGCTACACACTTCCAAAGTACTCATTCATCTTATGGCTTGCGATTAAAGAGTGATTCCTTACCAAAGACTGGTTAGGGTTTTTGAATATTGATCCGATTTGCGATTTTTGCCATGTGGAGGAAGAATCGGCATGTTACCTATTCTTTAAGTGTCCCACCTTGGCCGCCATATGGAAAGAAGTCAAAGAATGGTGCGGGATACGAAGGGACATAACATCGTTCACAGCTACTCTAAAGTGGATCCTGAAGGCTAAAGGGACAACTTGGATCAGCAGGAAGAAACGGTTGTGTTTTGTATGCACTGTGTACTATATCTGGTTGTCTCGAAACCAGATGCAGTTTGAGGGACAAGTTCCTGTTCCTTTAGAGATTGCACATAGGATCATAACACAAGTGTATAAGGTGGGATATGTATGTACCCAAGTGTCATGAACTTATAAGTATGATAGTGAGATAGTTTGGAATTTGTTCACTGATGTGTTTGCCCAGGGATGCCTGGTGATGGTGTAAAATCTCATTTTTTATCTATAGTAAATTTTTACATTCGATCAAAAAAAAGTAAATAAAATAAAATATTATTTAGAATCTTGCGATCTATACAAGTAGGCAGCACATGGGCTTCACCCATAAGCAATGAAAAAATTTGCTAAAATTTTGGCAGCATCTCTTCTATAAACGAAGCAAATCCTATTTATCAAACATCCAAAAACAAACAAACCAACATAACAGGTATATAGCAGCAACCATAGATACTTCACATATAAACAATAGTAGTAGTAGTAATAATGTAGAAATCATTTACCATCCCTTAAAAATAGGCAAACCATGGATATCATTGTAACAGATATTATGGCATTCCCTTGGTAAGGATGTAAAAAATCTGCGCATCCTCCTCATGAATATGAGCATAGGTTGCCAAAAAATCAACAGCCCTATTCCTTTCCCGATACATATAGATAAAAGCAGTAGTAGTGTCGCTAATCTGCTGGTTGTGGTAGATGCAAGGAATGATAGCCCACAACACTTTGTGACCCTTATTTAAACCTTGAATTATAATGTTTGAGTCCGACTCAATGTAGTGTAGGTCTATCCCTTTTTCCCGGCACAATTTAAGGCCAAACAAGATAGTATTAGCCTTTGCCCAATTATTAGTACCAGTCCTAAGTAAGCAAGGATAACAAAGCAGCATGAGTCTATGAGGGCCCCTCTACCGAAAGCTCAATCATTCACATTGGAGTCATCCGTATTCAACTTTAATTGCTCATGGAAAGGGGGTTTCCATTTGATTCACTTCCCTTTTCTAACTGTTACCAGCACCTGTAACATCTGCAAGATATCCAATACAATGCCATCCATAAAGAAGTAGGAATGGTTGGTTTGAATCCATGGGACAAATCTTTCAGCCAATGCATAACCTTTGCAATAACAATGTTAGTATACCTTGGTGAGATATTCTCGCAACCAAATTTGGCTTTGTTTCGACACAACCACAATTCCCAACATATATAAGGAAACAGTAAACATTTGGCCAAACCAATCTGAGATTTAGAATCAGCAACTAGTATCCAGTGGTAGCCATTTCTTCAATTGTGTTAAAATGTGCATGCAGGGCCAATAAATCGGAAAACAACCCCCATACCTATTTTGCAATTTCACTATGCAGGAAAACATGTGAATTGGTTTTCATCATTGGCTAAGTGCAACAAAAGCATCGAGACACAATCAGAATACTAATGGATCGAACTTTCTCATCAGTTGGTATCCCCCGATGAAGAAGTTTCCACATTAAAATGGCGATTTTTGTAGGCCGGTATTTATTCCAAATCAACTCAAACTAAAGGGCTATTGGACCCAAATCGCGTATTTGTTTACCAAAAATCTTCACTGTAAACTCATCCGAGGAGGAAGCAATTCAGACAAGTTTATCCAAGACTTGTTGGTCCAAAGCAATCTGTGTATCAGAAACATAGTAGCCACCATTAACAACATCCATTACCGAGGCAGTCTCATCTTGGTTATTGACATTCATATGTGGAGCAGGACTACCATACCAGCGATCTTTACAGAAGCTCACATCACCCTTCCCAATAATCTAAATAGCCTGAGGAAAAAGTACTTCAATAAGGTGCCTAATATTCTTCCACGTATGAGATCCCTTGTGCAAGTTACTGAAGAAAGTAGCACACGGATGTCCATATTTCTGCCTTATAAAAGTAGCTCACAAAGATCTTCCTTCAATGAATCTCCAAGCAAGCTTCCCATGTAAAGCATGTATAACATGGCTAATAGGTTTAAATCCCAAGCCTCCTTCCTTCTCTGTAAGTGTAATGGTATGCTTGCTAATCCAATGATGTCTTAGGGTGCGTATGAACAAGACATTTCTATTTGCAAATAGAAAAAGTTGTATTAGAATATGTGAAAATTTTGGTAGATATTTTTTGATAGAAAAATTATTTTAGAGGGAAAGAAATTTTTTAAAAATTCTGTGAGAGGAATTTGAGTGAGAAAATTTGAATTCTAAATTTTGAAATAAAAATGTGTTTGGATAGTTTGTTTTTATTTGAGAATTTTATTATTTGCAAATAGGAAATGCCTATCCAAACGCACCCTTAACTTTTCATTTGAAGTCCAGAAAAAATCAATCATGATAGTCATCAGTTTCTCCATAACACATTTTGGCGTATGAATAACCGATAGCACATGTATTGGAATAGAAGAAAGGACATGTTTTATTAACACAAGTTTACCTCCCACCGAGAGAAGTTTGCCTCTTTATCTTTGTAAATACTGCCTAACCTTTTCAATAATCCCTTGGAAGTACACAGAATCTCCCCTTCCTTTGAACAGTGGAATGCCTAAATATGTGATCGTAAGAGTCTTCAGGCTGAAATCAATAATCTACTAGATATGATCAGCCCTTCGCGGATTCTAATGTTTGGAGCTAATAAAGCAATTTTTAGCGGCATTGATAGACCGCTCACTAACATTTTCATAGTTTTGTACCAACTTCTGTAAATGCTTAATAGATGAAAGGTGGCCATTGATAAAAACCAGCATATTATCAGCATACATCAAGTGAGTTGGGGCTATCACATTCCTTGCCATCTTATATCTCCCAATTAATCCCTGTTTGACCAAGGAATTCAGATTTCTGCTTAAGCAATATTGGGCAATGACAAAAAGCGATAGGGACATAGGGTCCCCTTAGCGGAGACCTCTAGTGAAAGGGAAAAAACCATGCCTGCAGTTGTTGATGTTCGCCGAGTACCAACAGTTAGACACCGCTCGATAAATAAGGTCACACCACGTTTCACATAACTCATATTTTCTCATGATTCTCAACAACAAAACTCCAATTCACCCTATCATAAGCTTTGGACATGTCAAGCTTCATAATCACATTGGAATCGAAAACCTTTTTATCAATATCACCTACCAGTTTATGTGCGATTGCTACGTTTTCATGTATACATCTGCTTTTAATAAATCCAGCCTGCTTATGAGAGATAATTGTGGGGAGGACAACAACCAATGTATTATTGAGGACTCTACTAACAACTTTAGAGAAAAAAGTGCGCAAACTAATGGGTCTTAAGTCACCCATACTAAAAGGATTAGGCATCTTAGATAACAGAATTAGATTGGTGGACGTCATGCATCTAGGCATCTGCATATCATTAAAAAAGTCGTGAATTGCCATAGCAACATCTCGTTTAATAATCTGCCAATAGCTGATGTAGAAAACTCCGGTAAAGCCATCATAACCTGGGGCACTGGATGGATCAAGCTCATGAACTACTGACTTAATTTCTTCTTCACTAGGAATAACAATAAGTTTTCTATCTATTTCTTCCGTGATCATTGACGGGATTACTGTCAAAAATTCAAATTCATCAAAAACCGGAAATGCCGTAGAGAGTTTGCTGAAGTAGTCTATAGCTGCCTCCCCAATTACCCTTTCTTCTTCTGAAAATGATCTGTCATGAAGTTTAAGCTTGACCAATGGTTTGTGACTCCTAATCTTTAAAGAGGCATGGAAAAAAGAACTATTTCTGTCTCTCGCATTCAACCATGTCTCCCGAAATTTGTCCCGTGCTAGTTTCTCTTCCTGTTGCAACAAGGTTTCCAAATGAGCATTGGCATTTGAAATTTTCTACACAAGTTACTAGGAGAAATTGCATTGCAACTCAATTTCAAAACCACAGATGTCTTCTTGATGTTTCCGAATCTGACTGTACACATTCTTAAAAACAATCCAATTCCAGTGCTTTATTTAAGCAACTAGCTCTTTTAACTTCTTATGCAATTGAAACATTGGTGGTCTCATGCTAGCCAGACCTTGCCAGACTGACTCAACAAAGGGGTAAAATTCAAGATGATCTACTCACATAGAGTAAAATTTGAAATATCTACCAAGTTTACGTTGAGATATCGTATTCATAAGAATGGAAGTATGATTCGAAAGACTTTTAGGCATGTGTAGCACCATGACCGTGGGAAACCTAGTCACAAATTCAGTATTGAGCAATATCTTGTTAAACTTACACCAAATTCTTCGATTCGACCAAGTGAAATGTGTCCCATAATCCAAAATCAACAAGGCTTGCAGATGCTATAAAATTTTGGAAATTCGTCATAGCCCCCTTGTCAAAATGTCTACTGCCCACCTTCTCTTCTTTTTTGGCAATAACATTAAAGTCACCCCCTACAACCCAGGAGCTAGATATGGAGATAGAGAATGTCAGTAAAGCCTGCCATAACTCCTGTCTATCCGCTCTTGTACACTTCACATAGACAGAGGAGATAAAGTATTTCTCTCCACTTGATATCCAAGTGACATGCAAGGCAACATGTTGAGTAGTAACATGCACAGAATCAACAGTAATGGAATTAGCCCAAAGAACCCAAATATGCTTATTGGTAGGGCCAGCATGATAAAAATTAGGCATACTTATTCTCAAGGCCACATTAGCAAGGTGATGCCCTTCCCTTTTTGGTTCTAACAAAACAACCAAACTTACCTTGTGTTGGGTTATCAGACTATGCAAGTGTGATAGCTTTTCTTGGGACTTGCTGCCCTTTATGTTCCAAAACAGACAGTTAGACATGTGTTACCCTAGTAGCTCTAGATCTGGTAGTAGGGCCAAAGCTTTTTGTGAGATGCACCTCCTTTTTACCTCGGCTTAGCACTTGTACTCGCCTCACATTCCATGTCTACATGAGCAGTATCTTTGTGGCTGACCATTGCATATAGATTTAACCCACTTGAGGATCTGACTTTTGACAAGGTCCTAACAAGTTCACAAACTGAAACAAAACAATCATCTTTAGGCCATATATAAGATGGGTTCTGAATTCGTCCAAGGCAAACCCTCTGTGATGGCAAAGACTTTGTCAAAACTACACCATTGGGTATAGCATCTTCTATCACTGGTAATTAGCATCTTTCCTGTTCTCAAGCTTGTCATAAAAAACAATGTAGTCCATGTTATTTGGTGCCATTTGCTTCAGAAGGCTATTTAAAATGAACTCCAAAGAATCCCTCCCAAACCGCTTATCCGTCATCAAACTCTGCTATGCAAATCATTATTCTCAAATTTAGTCAGATTAATACCTTACGTGGATGTAGCACCATTTGGCTCCAATATTTTCTCACCATTCTCATTAGCAACTACAAGTGAGTTTTTACTGATACTTGCACTAAGCATCAATTCCATTAATCTATTTTGACTTTTTCAGTAGTCTGTTTGCCATCACTGCATACTGGCGTTTGCTTCACAGCTTTTGTAACAACAACATAGGGTTTCTCAGGATGAGCAACTTCATCACCTTGCAGCAAAGCCGCATACTTCCCCCCCACTTGGGGTGCACACGTGCCTAAACCCACCTTACTAGTAGAGCCTTTTTCTGTTTGTTCTCTCGGAAACTGCTGCACTTCCTTACTCTTATTTGATGTAGTCTTTATCCAATTTTGTTTTGGGGCTCGTGAATTGGTGACCAAGTCCTTATGTTTGCTCTCATTGTTAACAACAGATGGATAATGTGCCTTCTTACCCCTTCTGCAGTCACTTTCTATGTGCCCCTACAATGAACAGTTGCTACAAAATGCTAGGTTGCCCTCATAAACAATTTTTTGCCAGAATTCCTTACAATCTTTTTTCCCTTTTATCCGAATACGTATCTTGTCTGGCAATTTACTTGCAAGGTCGACTTCAATACAAACCCTTGCAAACATAGAGTGAGTGAAATTTCTTCTACGATCATTTATGGTAATGTATTTTCCAACAATTCCCACAATATCTTTCAAGAAACATTCTGGGAAAAAAGAGAAAAGAAGATAAAGGAGTCGTACCCATACCACAGCAATATGAGAGTCTTTTACAGGATCAAAATTGGGCATCCATTGTGACAAACGGAACACTGAAGAGTCTATAGTGTGGTTCTTCCACGACCAGACTTTTATGAAATCTTTTTCAAAACTCAAACGAATCATGACATGTCTTGGGTCTACTAAGCCGATGCCAAATTTGGATGAGAGCCCCCAAGAATGCTTGATTGTGTTATGAATTTCATATACTGATGGTCGTCCATAAAAGAACTTTGCAATGAGAGTGTGTTTGAATAAGTCTTCTGAAGGCGCAAGTTCCAAGTCAGTAAATGTCACCATTAGCATTCTCTCAAATACCTGGGGAGCATGAGGAGGAATTGAGAAGTTAGGAAGGCTTTTATATACCAAAATAGAGGAAATAGGTTTTTGTGGTTGGATCACCATTCCCACATTCTTTAGAGCCGCCGCATATGACATATTTTCCGGAGATGGAATGTGTCCAACCCCTAGTGGATCAGCCATGGTTCAGACCACAAGAGTCCCCAATTCTTTCTTTGGGACCTTTTTGTCAAATAGTTTGTGTGTATACTCCTAATTTAGCAAACCATGACCCAAGAAGATTGGGAATCTAAATCAGAAACACACACCCAATGACAAAAATCAGATATAGACCTAATCAAGACCTAATCATTCAACAAAACACAGACCAAATCATTCAGATATATTAGCGAAAAGGAAACCAAAAATCGGCCAAATTGCTCAGATTTCAGCAGAAGAATGCTTAGCTTTTGTCTTTGGAGATCGGAGTTGTGGCAATTGAAAGCGACGGCAACAAGAACACCGACGACCAAATTGAGAACACGACCTAGGCTCAAGAATTCTGTAGCTGCGTATTCTCTGAAAAGGGCAAAAACGAGCTGATAGACTAGCTTCTAGAGATTTAGAATTCTAAAACTACTTGCCTGATTTGGAAAGAGATTATTCTGGATCCCAAATTGTGGTGGCTAAGGAGTTGTTGGCTGGAGCTAGTAGTGGCAGATGGAGGTGAGGTGTGTGGCTAGATGGCTTTGAAGGTGGATGGAGCTAGTAGTGGCTGATGCAGCTGAAGAAATCGCAAAATTTAAAATTTCCTTAAAAAATGACCCCCTAAGCTCTGCAAACATAGAATTTAGAAAGGAAATGGGGTGGAGGCGGGAGCAAAGCCATCAGATCTTCCAATGAAGTAGCAACCTAAGAACATGCACCTATTTATTTGGCCATGCCTTTTCAACTTCTGCTTATTTTCCTTCTCAATCTCAATCTCAATCTCAACAACATTCTTTCTTTTTGCTTTTTTTTTTTTTGGCCTGTCTAGTGTACTACCATAAGCTAGTAGTAAATGAGGCAATGCACCAATTCTTTCCAACTCATTCTCACTATTAATTGGAGTATAATAGGCTCATCACATTTCAAATGTCTTCACAGTATAACACTTGTCAACATAGTTTGTGAAATCTTCACTAATTGTCCATATTGTTGATATAATATGCGCACAAGGTTTTCCACTAAGCCTCCATTTCCTACATGTGTATGGGCACTTCTATATGTCATCTACAAACTAATCCCCATATTGATACTAAACTTTAACATGCCAAGCTTCTTAATTCGTGAGGAACACACTTTGTTACCATCTTGATGTTGAACTCTATAATTTCAAAAAATTTAGGGCAAATGGACTTATTCCTCTATAAGATTCTATTATGTTTTATATTTTCTATCATTCTCTCTATCCTATAAATTTTGATACTCTCAAACATTGTAAGAATTAGGTTATCCCTTACATCAACAATCTACCTATTTATGGATTCACATATATTATTCACAAGCATGTCACATTTTATGTGGGTTTTGACAAAAGTTTTGCATCATAACTCAGAAGCTTTGTTATCTAACCACATAGCTGCATCAAGATCAAGCTCAACTATAGATTGCATTCTATCCTTAAATTGATTAGAGGTTGTTGCCTTAGCAGCTGCCAATAAAGCTTTCTTTAGAAGTTTAACCAATTACTATGCAAGTGCCTCACACAAAATCGGTGATCAACAATGGGAAAAACAATTTCACAAATTTAGATGAGATATTTCTACGATCATTAATGTCAACTCATCATCCCTTTCTATATGTTAATCATCTCTCAAAATATCAAAAAACTAGGTCTAAAAATCTTTAGGGGAACCCTCAACAACAACATTTGCAGTAGGGTAAAAACTATTATTTCCATCAACCTCACATGCAACTAGCAAAACCCGATTAACACAACCTCTTAAAAATATCTCATCTAAACCCAGGGTCTACATGTAGTAAGAAATCCTTTCTTAATAATTTGAAAACACATGTAAAATCTATGAAATCCACGCTGCTGTATAAGTATGCAAGAGTACATATCCTACATTTTCATGGCAACTATGCTTCCTAGATTACTTCAACAAATCTCATTTATATGATCGTGGAGTTTTTTACATATATTAGGCTTAGATGTTTGAATAATTCTTAAAGCATGTTTTTTTGCCATATGACTTTGGTTTTTTTATAGATAGAATTTATTTTCCTTCATAACTTGTCTAGTAAAGGAAAGAATTTATATATTACGATTTGATCGAATCACCGTAGAGTATATTTTTACTACCCATATTGGGTTAAGTTATGTGTTTTGGTGCTTAAAATTACACTAGTGTTGTCTAACAAATGTTTTGATTTGAACCCTCTCCTTTATTTTTTCTAGCATACAATTCCCAATTATATTTTTCAATTGGACATTTAGTTTTCACCCTAAGTTTGTCATTATTTACAAATTTGATGGCCTCCCTTTTCTAATTTTTCAATTCTAAACTATCTCTTTACCTCTCACATGTTACTAAATTCCATCACACAACACAAAGGTAAGTCGTACATATCCTCTAGATGGTTAAAAATAAAGGTTTTGTTTAAAAGTATCATCCTTTGAACCATGAATACTATCAAAGTCTTCATCACTATTAGGTGCAGCATCCTGTTTTGAGTCCACTTCATAACTATCCTCCCCCACATTTCTTCCAACTCTACTACAAGATCCTCTAACCACATTTTTTCTGCAAATCCCCTACCTATATGCTTCTTGATACCCTATGAGGAGTGATCTACATATTTATAATAATCTTTGTCATCTCGTCTGTGATCCAAATCAGTGTTACATTCAAACCAATCATGTGAATTGTCACCACTATCATTGCCTCTACTTGCACCAGACTCTTACTCATTACTATTGGAGTTTTCTAGCAGCTCTCTTTTTACTTATCCTCCTACATATAAGTTCATGATTCTACCACTTGAAAGTGCATCTTGACAAATATAGTTTAGATCCCTATTAGATACTATCCTGTGGGAATCATGTTTTTCAACTAATATATAATATTCTTTGTCCCCAAGAATATCGTTTGATTCATATAAATTTGTTTAATAACAATATTCTCATCCAACACACATCAACCTCATCAAGGCCACACACATTTCTCCTCTCATAGTGTCGAATGAGCTTTTCATTATGAAGGGTTCCACAACAACAGAACTTAATAGTTATAAATTTGCTATTTTGGGATGTAAATATACGTGGAAAATGCTAGTCAAGACTCGAGTTTAAGCAACATGCTATGAAATCTCAAATAATGTAAAAATATAGGGTTAACGACCAAAATAGTCTCTCACATATTGGCTAATGAACTTTTTAGTCCCTCACTTTTAAAATGAAAAAAAATGATCCCTCACGTTTCATGAATGTATCTTTTGATCCTCTGTCACTATTCTGTCACTATTCCAACACTATTTTATCACTATTCTGACAGAAAAACAAACGGAATAGTGACGGATGATCATAGGGTACATTCATGAAATGTGAGGGACCATTTTGTCCTGTTTTAAAAGTGAAGAATGAAAAAGCTCATTGGTCAATATGTGAGGGACCATTTTGGTCATTAACTCAAAAATATATAGACAATCTCTTCAACTAACTGACATGGACACCATTAACGACAAATCTAACTTTTTAGGACATGACAAATAATAAAAAAGTTTATGAGCACAATAATAAACAAGCAAAACTCACAATTAATACACATAAATGACCACAAAAATAATTGCACAAGTGTCCGTTTTCCCCTAACTTACTAAACCACCCCAACCATGTAGAATCCATTGCATAGGAAAACAAAAAAAAAACCTTATGTTTTTCCCTTGAGGAAACACCCAAAATAGTCATTCACATTTCAGTGAATAATCTTTTTTCATCCACCACTTTTAAAACGAGAACAAATAGTCCTTCAAAATTTATAAATTGAAACTTTTGATCCTCCATTAGTTATCTATCTACTTTTTTGTTAAATCACCCATTTGCGTTACACGTGGCTTTTTAATCAAGGGCAAATATGGAATTAAAAAATCACCCCTGCCGCTCGTAATATTAATAGAAAAATACAGCTCCCCGTGGCCATCTCCAGCTAAACGTCTTCTCCATCTCCTTTTCCGCCGACCTCGCCAATCTCGACTCCAAAGTTGGTTTTTTCCTTGCAAATTGGTGCAGTTGGTTGAGGAAATGAAGCTAATGTCATTTGCTTTATTAGTTCCAAGTGGATTGTGGCCAAAATGCAACAACTGAAGGTAGATTTAGTGGAATTGGCCCTATGAGCACATTTTCTCCCATGCTAATTCTTATAAGACCGGATGCGGAAAAATTTTCTCTAGGTTGATGTTGATATTCATCGGCCCGTGATTCTCTGAAGCTCTTTGTGTTGGATTGCAGCTACCCAGAAGTTTTCCTGAATTTCTTCTTAATTTTTTCACAGCTCACCTGAACTTTGCGATTGGACGAGTTCAAGCGGAAAAAATTTAAGAAGCTCATTCCCATGGTTTTCTCATGACCTATGGCTCCAAAAACTCATGGGAAGAAGAAAAAACGACCTAAAAGCTCTCAAGTCCCTACATCAAAAACCGTAGATGAAGAATTTGAGTCGGGTTATCAAATGGGTCTATCAGGTCAAAAGACAACCGAAGATGAAATTCAACAATTAATTGTCGATTTTAACAAAATTTCTGAACTCTCCAAGCTCCTTGATCCAATGGGGAAGAAGAAAACAGACTCCACAAGCTCTCAAACACACGAACAAAATCCCATGGGAGCCTGTCGCTCAAGTCTAGCCAGCCTCTCAAATCCTAACTCTGATGTGGATTCTTCTATTGGTAATGATGTTTCAGACAATGATGTTAGTGTGGATATCCCTGATTCTGGCTCTCCCATGGCTCATGCACAAATGAAAGGAGCAAGGTCCTTGCTTAATTTGGACAAGGCATGCCAGATGTTTGACAAATTGACGCAAAGAAAGCCATTACAAGCTAATTCGTCTAGCTTGTCTGTAACTCTTGGTGATGAAGACTCCTTCTCTAAAAGAAGCTAGTCTTCAAAGGGTTCCATCCAGAATGCTACTGCACCAGCCATGCCCTGGTCTAGTCTCTTTAAGAAAAACCGTTGAATGAATGAAGGTTTTCAGTTGAAAATGCTGCAAAATAGAGTTTGAAGCTTGAAGACGAGTTTGAATTGTGAGCCTGTAGAATGATGAAGATGAGATGAAGCTGATTTTTTTAATTTTAAATTTTTCCTTGATTAAAAAGTCACGTGTAACGCACGCAAGTGATTTAATAGAAAAACAGATGAATAAATAACAAATGACCAAAAGTTTCGATTTATGAATTTTGAAGGATTATTTGTTCTCGTTTTAAAAGTTGATGATGAAAAAGATTATTCACTGAAATATAAAGAACGATTTTGGGTGTTTCCTTTTTTCCCTTCCAAACATCGATTACTTCAAGAAAAAACACATATTAACAAAAGTTATTTCTCATAAAAAAATTATCTCTCAATATGAAACATTTGGTATTTTAAGACATTAATACATTATACTATAAGCTGAGGAAGGGTAGTTTTTCAATCCTTTTGCTCTCAAAGATATGGATAGATCTTTTTAGAATGCCAATAATTTCAATCGATTGGTGTCCTTCAATATCTTTGATATTAATTGAGATTTGGGTTCTAAGCTTTACCAACTCTTGCCTTTTCAACTATCCATGACTGAAACATGTTTTTTGTATGGTCCCTAGATGGTCAACACCTTTTCAAGTTTACATAGAAAAATAAAAGAAAGGAATTTTTTTAAGTGGAATTTTTCATTTGGTCAATACAATTATAATATATCTGGCCAACCATTAGCATAATACAAGCAAGAGCCTCAAAAGTTTAATCCATTAACTTATCAGTGCTTTCTCCGAACTAAATTTAAATCATCAAAAAATTTTAAAAAAAAAAAGTTGTACATTTGTCGACCTAATAACATTAGGTACGAGAGTTGAAATGGATCCAAATTTTAAGGATTAAAAACGTCAATTTCCCTATTTTGTAAACATTTTAAAGTTGTAAAATGTCATAGAAATCCCTTTTCGCTTCGCTTAACCTTATTCCTCTTATAACTTTCATATGATAAGTGGACGATCCTAGTTTATTTATCTGATAGCTTTCATCTGAATTTTAACATGATATGATTATATTTTTCTAAATATATCGATGCAAATAATTAAATCAAATATAGTTTCAGTTTACCAAAATATCAGTAGATTAATCTCTTTTCATGAAATAGAAGGGATAAATCGTATAGAGATTCAAGGTATATGGCATGACTATAGTCAAGTACATGTTGATTTTCATGTTGCTTTCTCACAATTTGTTAAATACAACTCTATTTATAATGTATTTAAATTGGTTGTATCATTTTTTATTTGAAATCAAGCAATCATGCCAAACCAGCTTCTCTACTTGGCAAATTATAGCACATTTATAGAAATTAACCTAAAGTTGAAATTGAAGGTAAGAAAAATTTTATTTCCTTGTTGAAAAAATCTTGTATGTTCTAAAATGGGTTTCAAAATATTTATGAGATTTGAATAATTTATTTGGGTCATGATTTTCCTAAGATTGATAATATTGCTAGAGAAAAAATTATCGTTCAAAACTAATTTTTACTCTTTTGCTTGAAAATTACCTATCAACAGATAACTCTTAATTTTATTTGTTTAACATTCCCACTCATTTTGATTTCTCATCACGAAAATACTAAACACTTTCACCCTCCCTTCCCACTTGTTTGCTCTCTCAACTCCTTCTTTATTGACTTCAAAACGTGATTTTAATTTTAAAATTGTTATAAATTTTTCATTAAAGGAAGAGATGATGGGCTATGTTTCCTAATCAGAGATCGACTATGAAGCTTTCTTCTTTTTGATTTTCTCTTTGACTGAGGGTGAATATGGATAGGGTAAAATATAAAACATGTGTCCCATTTAATTGTGCATAGGCTCCAATATATATATATATATATATACACATTTATTCTTTTGTATACAAAACTCTATACCTTATCCCTGTCACATTCTCTTTTCACAAGTAGGAATCTAGAGTAAGTCGATAGAGCTCATGATCTTTTTATTATTCTTTTAGACTAGATAAAGTCATAAAAATAGAAGTTTTTTTCTTTTTTTCTCGAGTAATTTGTTGTCATTTTGAACAAATAAGACCTCTAATTAGAGCCTTAAAGTAAATATTTTAATTTGTAATAGAAAGTAAGTATAATAGCTAAAGAAATTAAATGTACAAATCTAAACTCAAATTCAAATAAAATATAATATCCATTTAATATAACAAAACAACCATTTAATTTCAAAATTAACAATAAAATATAACATCCAAATTTTGAATGCAAGTATATCAACACTGTAACAAAATTATAGCAAAATGTTTCTTCAATTAGCACAAGTAATCAAATAATAAAAATAGTATTTAGTAAAATTCATCCATATCATAAAGTAAATATGCTATCAATTAACTAAACATACAAATCAATTTTGTCATAATTGGTGATTTCAAATTATTTATGTATAATCTCATCTTCTTTAAATCCATCTATTAAACAAACATCAGGTTAAAAATAATGCCTCACCACATTGACTATAAAATTATCATTATGGATTTTTTCCTTCGTAAAAACCAAAAGGTAAGTGGTCAAGGTTGGTAATAAAGCATTTTTCCCCCTTAAAAACAAGTATTCCCTCTGTCTTTAACAAAAAAAAAAATCTACTTTTGATATAAAATAACTTTTTATAAGTTATAAAATACAACACATTTAATTTAGCATTAAATGTATAATTTTTCATTTTTATCCTTATTTTTTAATTTGAATTATATATTTTCATTATTAATAAGTATAATATAAGAATTTCACACAAAAAAAGATGCTTTTTTCAGGTCAAAAAAATTTAAAACTAAATTTATTTTTTTTTGGAACGGAATGAGTATGTAAATTATTTACATAAAGCCAGCTAGCTTGAATTATTCAATTTGGATGAATAAGAAAATAGTTAGAGTCCTATACACAAATTGGTAGTCTCCGATTCAAACTATATTACTTGAATCCATCTACATAATCAAACTAGAATGATACAAATCTAAAATAAAGTAAATAAAATTACGGCTTTCAGTTGTAATCAAAACTGAACTATTATTAAGTCCCTAAGGCTATCAACGGCAGCCCTTTTGGGCCTGGCCGCGGCCTGGCTCCCTCCTAGCCAGTCAACAAAAATGATGACTAGGCACAGCAACAGTGCTCAAATGGCTGGGGAACCGGCCTGGCTCCCCAACCAGGCCCCCCTTTTTTTTTTTAAATGCAAAACGACACCGTTTTGTGTCAAAACGACGCAAAACGGCGTCGTTTTGGCCCTTATGTCAGCGCTTCAAGCTAACACGCTAATCGCGTGGGTCAGCGTGTTAGACGTTGGGGGCGCACCACGTGGCCGACCATTGCAAAATTTTCATTAATTTGCAACGGTCAAAATGCTAATTTTTTTATAAAAAAAACAAAATTTACCAAAAAATAAGAAATATTTTTCTCTACAAATTGACATGCGCTTTGCCTATTTTTAGAGCAAAATATGATATTTTTATTTTTCATTCATTATTTTAGGTATTTCTTATTTAATGTAGAGTTTTATTTTTATGTTTTAAATGTATTATTAATTTTTAGTTTTAATGTAATGTAAATTTATTTTTCATTAATTGTTTTAAGTATTTCATATTTAATTTAGATTATTTATTTTTATGTTTTAAGTATATTATTAATTTTTAATTTTAATGTAAAGTAAATTTATTTTTTATTAATTGTTTCACGTATTTTATATTTAATTTAGAGTATTTATTTTCATGTTTTAAGTGTATTATTGATTTTTAATTTTAATGTAATGAAAAATTTTCCATTAATTTTTTTTTAGTATATAATGTATGATAATTAAAATTTTAAGTTGTATTATTAATATAAAAATTTTTTATACTGGCTGTGTAAATAGTAAAGACCAGGCCTTGAAACGGTGGCCTGGCCTTCACTATTCACACAGCCATCATAAAAAAATTATTCATACTATTACAAATTTTATATTTAATTTATCATATTTATCCGAATGTTTCAAGTATATTATTAAATTTTAATTTTTGTAATGTAAATTTATTTTTAATTAATTGTTTTAAGTATTTCATATTTAGTTTAGAGTATTTATTTTCATTTTTAAGTGTATTATTAAATTTTAAATTTAATGTAATATAAATTTATTTTCTATTAATTGTTTTCCGTATTTCATTTTTAATTTAAAGTATTTATTTTTCATGTATTTATTAAATTTTAATTTTACCGTAATGTATAATTATTTTCTATTAAATATTTTTCGTATTTCATATTTAATGTAGAGTATTTATTTTCATATTTTAAGTATATTATTAAAATTTAAGTTTTTAATGTAATGTAAATTTATTTGCCAAAAAATGTTTTTAATAATGGCCCAAAAAATTATTAAAATTATATTATTAATGTAAAAGAAATTAATAATGGCTGCGTGAATAGTAAAGGCCAGGCCAACTAGCGTGAGTCTTTTTTTTATGATGGCTGCATGAATAGTACTGAATTGGTTGTGAGTTGATGTGGCACTGACATGGCTGACGGTAGCCTGGCTGAGGTTAGGGGCTACCGTTCATGCCCTAATAGCTTCAACATTTGTAACAATATATCTTCGATTGGCCCCAAAAAATAAAAAAGAAAAAGAATTAACAGGGCCAAGTTGGTCACCCGCTAGAGTCTTAAAACTTTGTATTGGAATAGGTCATTTGTTTGAAACTCAAAAACTAGACTAAGAAACTAAAATATGTGTCACGCATTTTTTTGGACTATGGTTAAATCATCAACCCCTTATACAGGACAGTTGGCTTCTCCTTTACCCATAAGGCATGTGGAAGTAGATTAGATATTGTTGATTGAACCGAAAAAGGAAAAACCTTAGTTTCCAAAAGGACAGAGGCCATGAAGTCGTGATTGTCCTATTAATCTACTTCCAATTTTGGCGGTTTGATGACTTTAAAAGAATAAATCAATCTCTACCATATCTACATCTATATAGCACCATAGGTAATAAAAAAATAATAAAGAACTGAAGTAGAGAGAAAAACGCCTTTAAGAAATAAAGTACAGAATCCTAATTAAAAAATAGGGGACATACAAAAATAAAACAAGAATAAAAAACATAACGAGGTAGAAGAGAGTGACTAATATTTGTCCAAATTGTGAAAAGCATGATAACGCTTTCGTTTGTCCTTTCAATTTGATAGGAACATGAACGTCATGATATAATCAATTTATGTTTTATCAGATAAATGCTCTAAAATCCCAGCATATATACTAAACCGAAGCAATAATTTCTTTCCTCGATTTCTTGCAAGAGTCTTATGGACAGCCTTTAGAGATGATGTTAGAAATCCAGGGCACAGTAAAATTTATTGCTCAACGTTGTCCTTGATCGTAAAATTTGCTTTTCCATATTTGCGCAAGCCAGCCGGGGTGACTTGCTGCTCAATGTCGAACGGTAGGAAAGAGCATAACGCACAGTTTATATACTATAGATGCTATGGAAGAGCATAAATTTGTAAATTTTTAAGGGTGAATGAATTGAGAAAAGGAAAGTAATTAAATTGGCGAAACAGAGTGGTTGGAATTTCAACAAACCAATACAGTAGATTAGATGGCTAGGATGAATAAAGTAGGTCAGTGGCTGTTTAGTATAAATGAGATGGAGCAAGACAATGAATCAAGTGGTAATCCTAACTATTGTTGTTGTTAATAAGGTTAACATCTCCACTAGATTTCTATTGTGTCTTTTAGGGGGTGATTATTGGAATGATGATGTATAGTGTTTAACAATTAGTCAATTTGTCTTAGGCTAAATTAGAGTTAAGAAGAGTCCATCTTGGTGACTTTGGATGTATACATTAACTTTTGCAAAGTTAATACAACTATCGACTTTTGGAAGGAAAAAAAAATCATACAGGCAAGGCTCATTGAGCAAAGTCCCAGAGTCGGAAGACTATGACCAAATCATTATTCTTGTAGTTTCACATTATTCACAAGGATGGTGTTTTATAGCTATGCCACTTCATCTAACCAATGTAATAGAAGTAAAGCAATCTATTTAGGAGGGCGATATGCTTGGCCACAGATAATAAGCAGAAAAAGAATGCTCAAGAACAGAGAGAGTGAGCTGACTGATTAGCCTGAGACTGGCTTTGTAGTGCTAGTCACTCCAAGTGATATTTATTGCACAATTATGAAACATGTCAACCCAAAATTAGCAGAACTGCCTAAAGATAGCAGAACCGCAAGAATCCAACCACCAGATCTCCACGTTATCCAATTTCATTTCCCTATTTTTAGCAGTTTCACAATTTCACAACATTTTAATGAGCATATAAGAAGCACAAAATCATATTGCTACAAAATTGAACACTTTGTATCCTATTCTACATCCTGTAGTGGAGGTAGTAAAATCAATGAAAGATAAGGAAAAATTAATCTATCTAGGAGGAACTAGCAGTTTCCCAGATGGTAGCTTATACAGGAGTCCTTAACAAAACTGAATGAATGGTCTGCTTCATCAATTGTGTCTTTCTAGGAACTTCTCTATTACGACTGAAAATGCAGCAAAGCCTGCACAACCAGCACATACTGCTTTCGGACCACCTAAAGAGCAACACAAGGAGTTGATCATTTAATGGAAAAAATACAACATCACTAACACTAATGACATATGCTATTCAATATCAATAGCAAGGAGAAACCTACAATTTCATCCTTGCTTATTAAGAAATAGAGCACATGTGATCCCCAAGCTAAAGACTGATTACAGCCCGAAATGCCTTGTGTAGCCATAACAAATATAAAATTGTTTCAAATTCTAGGTTATGTATGACATATATGACAAACAACAATGCCAAAGCAGCTTCATGTCACAAACATCTCTGACTCTTATGGCTTAAAACTCTCCATAGAGAAGGAGAAAAGTTGTGTCAGTGAACAAACTTTTCTCAACTTGGAATGAAGTACTTGACACACCAATGCCTTTCTTTCTAGATGAGGTGCCATGGTGTATTTTATTCGCAGATGATATTGTGCTTATTGATGAGACCAAGGCGGGAGTAGAAGCTAAATTAGAAATATGGAGAAGCACGTTAAAGTCAAAAAGATTGACATTAAGTCAAAATAAGACTGAATACATGAAGTGCGAATTCGACACGGCAAGACGTGAGGACGAAGATTTCGTGAGTATGCTCAGACAGGAGGTACCCAAGAAAGATGTTTTTAGATATCTAGGATCAATACTGCAAAAAGGGGAAGAGATTGATAAGATGTAAACCATAGAATCAGAGCAAGTTCGATGAAATGGCGAAGTGCAAAAGGTTTTTGTGTGACTACAAAATCCCGATTAGGTTAAAAAGGAAATTTTATAGAACAGCTATAAGCCCGGCGATGCTATATGAAGCCAAATGTTGGCCAGCAAAGAGACAACATGAGCATAAGTTGGAAGTAGCAGAAATGAGGATGTTACAGTGGATGTGTGATAAGACAATGATGGATAAGATAAGAAACGACGATATTCGACGAAGAATTGGAGTAGCATTGGTGGCAGAAAAGATGAGAGAACATAGATTGAGATAGTTTGGGCATATTCTTCGGCGACCTATAGATGCGCCGGTAAGAACAGAAGCTTATTATGAAGAGTATAACGGGAAGAAAGGGAGAGGTCGGCCGAAATTTACGTGAGAAAAAGTAGTAAAATAAGATTTAATGGAGTGGGAAATAGATTGGCAGATGGTTTGTAGTAGAGCAAAGTGGAGGAAAACTATTAGTGTAGTGGAAGAGAAAAACTCTAATTTTCCCGATTACCCTTTATAGTTTTAGCATTTTTATTTATTTCTTTATCTATTTATCTATTTATTTTATTATATTTTCTTTATTTTATAGATTTATGTCCTTGGGTTCATTGACCGCCGACCCCAACTAGTTTGGGATAAAGGTGATGATGATGATGATGATCTATAAGTCACGAATGTTAAATGCTTTTCTTGGAGTATAAGATAAAATCGGATCTAGAAACCAGCTATTCATCTTATACACTACTTACCAATATTATCCTGATTAAGGCCTGGCTTAAAAAATGAGAAAGCTTTTTAAAGGAAGCAAAAACCACAGAAAAAGGATCTTTGATGAATATAAGAGCTGCTTTCTCCTTCAAACCATTTGTACAGTTGAAATGATAAATAAAGATATTCACTACCCTCAAACTTCTCAAATGATTAGAACACCCTCAGTTTTAGGTCACAAGCAAACCTTGTAGAATACAAGGAGATTAACATAAATGGGAAAAAGGGCAATCTGGTGCAGAGAAGCTCCAGCATGTGTGGGACCTGGAGAAGGTGTGGGCCATTACAACCTTATGTAATGGAGCCTTACTTTATAATTTTATAAGAGGCTGTTCACTCTAACTGATAACCTCACGGTCATATGACAACAGTTTTTATCTTTGTGCTAAGGCTCCCCTTCAATTGAGATAAACAGAAAGATGCTATAAAATTTAAATTTCAAGTGGTGCCAACTAAGGTTTTGGGGGAAAAATTAGTGATGAATACCATCTAATTGACATTACATCAAAATATATTATTATAATTTTCTTTAAATAAAATTTAAAAAAAAAAAAAAAGACTAAATCCTGCACATTCTACCCTTTTAACCGAGTGGACCAGAAGGAAACAGCTGCAATGAGCCATATGTCATTCCCAAATCTTATGGCATAGAAGCTTCAACTCTCACAAATCCATTATACAAGTTCCATGATGGTATTGTTTTAGGCTTTTAGCTTAATAAGACAACATAGAATTGTGTGATATAGCTACAAACAAGTTATTAATACAAGCTTCTACAGAGGGTAAAATTAAAACTTAAATTCCTGTTGCCCTCCAAGATTGAGTCATGCACTAAAACAAGCATAATGTGCCTCACACATAAAGATATAGGCTAATAAAAACAATTTGTTATCCTTAGTTCAGCAGTGAGGATTTCAGTGTTCCAAAACAAATCTGATGCTTGTAAAGTTTTTGAATGTAAATTGATTAATTTTAAACAATAACTGATTAAATTGGATGCTTAAAGAACTTAAGGAAAATGAGAGCAGTTTGCCCAACCATGATAAAACAACAGGAAAACAAATGCTTACAAAGAATATTACCTTTGGCAGATAATGCACCACCCGTTACACAGCCTGCGACAACTGTATTAGTAGTGTCATGCTTTGCACGGGCCTTTATAAAACACAAAGCTATAATTAGTGCAAAAGAAAGAAATATGTCAACAAATATTAGTCCTGAAAGGTAGAAAGAGTAGAAGAAAGTTGGATGAAAGCCCAGTCTCACTTGTAAATAAGATCCTAGCAGTTTGAAGCAAAGGCGGCACAATGGTTGTGCATTTTAATGTTTGAACTCCAATGCATGCAAAACATTTTTGCCAAATCCAAATGAAAGATTAGCCCAAAAAAAGAAAAAAGAAGATAGGCCTCTTACTTTTACAACCTTAAATTGTCTCAGAATTTCAAGATGTATAATTACAGCCAATTTCCACTATCAAAACCATATTTCACCCTGGTTCTGACATTAAACAAAAATTGCCCTCCCACTTCCTAAAAGTAAGAAACAGAATCCCTCAGCTCAGTTAACTCCAAATTTGGAGGTGATCAGTTTTAAAATATCAAACTTGAGAAGCTGAAAATTGCTTCAATCTATGGAACAATGTCGGCTCGTAGGCATCTCAACACACAGGAAAAAAAAAAAGGAAAAACACAATCCTTCATTTCTTAGTTATTTTTAGCTATGCTAAAGCATTCAAGGTTGACTCGAAACAGGAGTCAATTTACATTTCAATTGCCAATTCCACACAAAAAACATAAACTTGTTTAACCTGCAAGTTAATGACATCAGATAATGGCAGATTGCCAATGTACTTCTTATTAGCCAATTGAATAAAGTCATGAAGTGCAAATGTGAAATATCACAATCTCATCTATATGATCACACACTTAATTATGACCCACAAGGATGTATGACATATAGAGAAAAGGAAAAATTTTGCTGCATATTATCTTGCCTCTTTGAATTTCCTACTTCTCTTGAATCATATAATATTTCCTGAAAAGAATGCACAAGATAATTTTTTAAAAAAAAACAAATTTGCACTATACCTTCTCCACAACACATTCAGCCGCTGAAAAAATCAAACCCATAAAAGCAAAGGCCTTGCATGAACTCCAGCTCCTTCTACCCATCTGTTTTGCTTGGTACACAAACATCTGCCGACCAGTCATTTCTTCTTGCATTAAAGGATTGTCAAGTGCACCAAGAAACAGACCCATGAACAATCCAAGGCCCCCTCCTAAAAAACATCCGGAAAGCAAAACAACGAAGTGCTACAGTTATTTACTGATATGGTTTGTAAGAACCAGAAGATTTCAACAATTAACATCAAAACTTGAGTTCAATAACCAGCTTGATGCCCAAGAAGAGCAAAACTTTCATCAGAATTCATCCCAACCAGTCATCGAAGTAGCTTATTAATAAATCTATTGTGTTTCACATGAGAGCCCTGGCAGAAAAATTCAAGCTTCTTAGGTATTAAAATTTATTCTCACCAACGCCAACCCTTGACTGGCTATCAAAGAAACACAATTTGTATTTAATGTAATCCCCCAATTCTAATACATGTCCACAACATGAAAATCACTCGCAAAAATCAAGGGGGAAAAAATACAGCTAGATCCACATAGAAGAAACATCACAAAAGATTCAGATATTGAATGGTACCCATGACTCCACTAACAACACTACGGACAGCACAATTGTTCCAAATGTCTTGGCCCCGTATTTCCTCAAGTGTAGGCAACCGAATGGGCTCAACCTTAGCTGGATTTTGCTGCTCCTGCGTGCTCAAGTTCGAGATTGAGGAGTCCTTACTTGGTTCTTTCCCTGAGTTTGAACTCATGGTAACTCCAAAAGGATTGAATGCCTTCTTTAACTTACTGAAACTAATTGCTGAAAAAAAAAAGAAAAAACTAAAAGAGATTAATTGGGACATCCCCACCAGTTTAGGGGTGCATTTGAGACCATTTTAATTCAAACTACACAGTTGCATAAATGTCTCAGAAAATAACTCAAACCCAAGTACAAGAATAGTCCCTCAACATGCACAAATGACAAACCCTTTGAGTAAAACAGTGACAAAAATTCAAACTTGGCATAAGAAGCATATTCAATGTGGGGCTGGAATTACATAGAAACCAAAAAATCTGTAAATGGTCAAGAGTAAACATAACTAATTAATATCAAGATCCCAAATTTCCAATGTAATCAAAACTCCAAAATTAGCAATATATGTAAATTGAAAAACAAAAAAAAAAAAGAAAAGTCCGGGAAAATTTTACTCACTGGCATCAAACTGGCAACAAAACTTCTTAGCGTCTGCGCCAAAACAAAAAAGAAAATCTCGTGTGAATGAGAAAAACCCACTTTCCCTAAACAAATTTTCATTCACCTTTTCCCCCAAATCCACTAATTTCGTGTGCGAAATGACTGCACACGGAAAAACTGCAGTTAGAACCCAAAATGGAATTATATGAATTAGGGCTTATAGAGACTCAGGTTTCTTCCTTCCCAAGTCCAATTTTAATTTAGTTAAAATAGATAGTAATATATAGAAAATGGAGAAAACTAACGCCACATAGCGGGAAGAAGAAACGCCATTACGGGTTTGGTTCGGGGCAGGTATTAAATGGATTAAAAATGATTAAATCACAAATTTAGTCCTTTACATTTGGGCTAAAGTTCTTTTTAGTCCTTTAGGTTTAAAACGGTTCTTTTTCATCCTTTAAATTTATAAAATTATCATTTTTAAACTAATGACCGGCAATAGCCCATTTTCCCAGTTAAATGACGCGCTGACTTATATTAGAGGGGTATTTTCAGAATAAGCAATTTAACATCGTTCAATCCCAAATTGATTTCAAAATAGAACCCTAATTTTATATACTGGCCACTTCCATCTTCGACAATGGCAGCAGCATAGTCAATCTTTTGCAATTCATCGCAAACCTTAGCTCCAACAATGGTACTTTCTCTGCATATTTCAGTCCTGTTTTCATATTTTCCATTTCGATTTGCTCCCAAACAGCTAACAATTTTCGATTCATGAGAGCTCGAATATTTCATCCACTATAGCATATTTCAATCTTCCTCTTTCTCTCAATCAACAACAACTAACAACTAAAATATAATCTTTTAAACTCGACAAATATCAAATGAATTCCATGGCGGTGGCTCGCAATTGATTGATTGACCAACTTATTCTGAACTTTTGCCTCTATTCCAATCTCTTCAGACACAGCTTGCAGTTGTTGAACTTGCTTGCAAAGACTAGTAATTCCATCATCCATACTCTTTCGCTCCAAATCAGCAAATATTCAATTGAATATCACTATCGTTAACTCGAAATGAGCTCGCTTGCACACCACTCTTCCTCGACACGCATATATCGGAATCGACATCAGAAATCGCACGGGCTTTGTTAGAGTTTGAGTTCGCAATTGCAGACAACGAAGAAGAAGCGTGAAGGAGAAGTTTAGGACAAGTGCAGATGTAAGAGAAGGAAGGGACGTTGTACGTCTGCGCAGGGGTGAAGTTGATGACTTATGATTTTGAGAAAGCAAAGGTGGAAAAATGGAAACTCAAAGTTCTCTTCTTGGGTTTCAATTTACGACTTCTAAACCCTTCATTCATAATTCTAGAACTCCATTATATTTATCCCCTACCTAAAATCACACCAAGTCCATTTCTTTTTCTACCTCAGAAGGAATTTCATTCAAGACCCCTTAGTCTATTGCTTCTAATTTTTTAGTTACCCAGAAATCATTGAAGAGTAGAGTCTCTGTTGAGAATGTTAAGAGTGAAACAGCTAGTAGTGTTTTTGAGGATGATTTGAAGGTAAAAATTAAGAGAAAAAGTCTTGCTGTTTTTGTTTCCGGTGGTGGCTCAAATTTCAAATCACTTCTATTTTGAAACAGGACTAAAATTAGGGTTCTATTTTGAAATCAATTTGGGATTGAACGATGTTAAATTGCTTATTCCGAAAATACCCCCTCTAATATAAGTCAGCGCGTCATTTAACCGGGAAAATGGGCTATTATCGGTCATTAGTTTAAAAATGACAATTTTATAAATTTAAAGGATGAAAAAGAACCGTGTTAAATCTAAAGGACTAAAAGAACTTTAGCCCAAATGTAAAGGACTAAATTTGTGATTTAATCATTAAAAATTAACGCACATAACATTAGATTATGGCTCCGTTTGGCGCCTTAGAATTAGAATTCAATTGGAATTGTAATTATGTAGAATTGAATTTATTATATTAGAATTCTAAATTATTTGAATTCTTTTATTTGGTAAATCACTTGAATTAACATGGAATTTATTTATAATTCCAAATTCTTTGTTTGGATATTAAAAAATTACATGTAAATTGAAATTTCAAATACAACTAAAATTTACTAATTATGTATCAATAATAAATAATAGAATAAAAGCTACTACATACTAACTTGCGGGTACCCGTTATCATTCCTAATAGGTAACAGCAATAGAATCCAAAAGCAAGAAACGATCAAAAGGAACTTTACAATCACAATAAATACATCAGAACCTTGTGTTCAAAGAAGAGGAATCCACCAATGAAGAGAAAGAGATTGATGTATCTTATAGAACTTAAGGAGAGGGGATGTTTCAAACGTTGATGAGGACCTTGGAAGTATCAAATTGAAAATTCCACCATTCTAAGGCAAGAGTAATTTCGAAACCTATCTTGAGTGGGAAAAGAAAGTAGAACTTGTCTTTAACATGTACAACTACTCAAATGTGAAGAGGTTAAAGTGGTTATAGTTGAATTCATCTAAAAGGAGAAATCGCTTGTGGCTCATTAACACTTGGGAAAAGATGAAAGTAGTCATGCGCAAAAGATTTATAGTTTTATATTACTATCGTGAGCTATGCAGACAACTACAAGGTATCATTCAAGAGTCCAAAACCGTAGATGAATACTTCAAAGAGATGGAAGTTAATGAATAGAACCAATGTGGAGGAAGATCCTAAAGCCACCCAGGCCGAATTCTTGGGAGGATTTAATCAAGAAATTAACAAAGTTATTGATTTGCATCATTATTTGACAATTGAGGAGATAGTGCACATGGTTGAAAAGGTAGAGAGACAATTTTAGTGTTGAGGTTCTTTCAGACAAAATACTTCCAACCTTCGTCATCTTGGCATGGTTTGTGGACTAATAAAGGTCCAAAAAAATGAGTCAAAAAAGGCCACCACTCTCAACACATCAAAGGTGAGTACCACTACTCTAAAAGTGAATGTGTCTACTAAACAAAATGAGTCCATTATTAAACTTTCTCTTAAAATGACTTGTTTTTGATATTTCAATAAAGGCCAAGTTGCATTTCAATGCACTAATACACATATAATCACATTTTGAGATGATAGTACTATTGAAAGTGAAAATGATAGTGAGTCTAACTGTGAAGGAATGCTGTCATTAAAAGGAGAAAGTAATAATGAGGTGCCACTTGCCGAAAGTGAAGTATTGGTAACAATGAGAGTATTTAGTGTGCAAATAAAGGAGGAAAATGATAAACAAATAAACAAAATCTTACATAATCTTTGCCACATCCCAAAATAAGATATGCATGATCATTATTGATAGTGGAAGTTGTACCAACATGGCTAGTACTGCTTTTACAAAGAAGTTGAAGTTATTTGTAACTAAGCATCCACATCCTTATTGTTTAAAATGGTTAAATGAATGTGGGGAGATTCGAGTAACTAAACAAGTACCAGTATCATTTTCCATTGCCAAGTATGAAGATGAGGTTCATTGTGATGTTGTATCGATACAAGTTGGTAATTTACTTCTTGGCCATCCTTTAGGAGTACAATTGAAGAGTTGTTCATGATGAGTTTACTGATAAATACTTTTTTGTAATGAATGGCAGAAATGAAACTTTTGTATTTTTATCATTTCAACAAGTATTTAATGAATAACTAAAACTGAAAAATGAAAGTGAGAAAAGCCAAAGAGAGTTAGAAAGTTCAAAAAGAGGCACAGAGAATGAAAGATAAAAAAGAAAAAAAAAAGGCAATTCAACCTAACTAAGATAAAGATATAAGGGTGAGAGATAGGTAAAACCTGAGAAGAAAGAAAAAGAATTATTTGTGAGTAGAACTAAGAAAATTTTGAGAAAAAAGCTAATAGTAAGAGAAAAAAACAGAGGCAAATTTCTTCACTAGTGTATGTGAGGTCAATAGGGCATTATCTTCTCACAAGTTTCTTGTTGTACTTATGCACCGAGATGTTTGTTTTGCTACTAATGACTTACCTTCTAATTTGCATGTTGAAGTTGTGTCCGTTTTGTAGACATTTGAAAATATCTTTCCCAAGGAGATTCTAAATGGATTGCCACTAATTTGAGGGATTGAACATAAAATAGACTTTGTTCTTGGTACTATAATTCCAAACAAGCCTATCTATCAAGCTAATCTAGAGAAAACAATAGAGTTACAAAGGAAAGTAGACAAATTATAAGAATATGTTCATGAATCTTTAAGCCTGTGTGTTGTTCTAGTCATTTTAGTGCATAAAATGAATGGTTCTTGGCAAATGTACTTTGATTGTTACGTCATCAACAAGATAATGATAAAGTATCGCCATTCTATACCTAGACTAAACAATATGCTTGATGAGTTGCATGGTGATCGAATTTTCACGAAAATAGATTTGAATATCATCAAATTAGAATGAAAGAAGGAGATAAATGGAAATTAGCTTTTTGAACTAAGTTGCCTTTTGGTTTAGCTAATGCTCCTAGCACATTTATGCAACTAATGAATCATGTTTTAAGTGCTTTCATTGATAAATTTGTAGTTGTCTATTATTATAGTATCTTGATTAATAGCAAAAACTTATTGGCATATTGAACATTTTAAGCAAGTTTTAAATACTTTGTGAGTTGAGAGACCATTTACTAAACTAAAGAAGTGCACTTTCTATATTTTTGAAGTTGTTTTTCTTAGTTTTATTGTAAGTGCACAAGGTATTAAAGTTGACCAAGCGAAAGTCAAGACCATCAATAATTGGTCACCTTCCATCATTTATGAAGTACACAGTTTTCATGGTCTTAACCAGTTTTTACTGCGGATTTATTAAGGATTATTCTACTAAAACTATTCCATTGACCGAAACTATCAAGAAAGATGTAAGTTTTCATTGGGGAGCTAAGCAAGAGAAGAAGTTTAACTAGCTGAAATGTGATTTCATTTATGTGCTTTTACTGGCATTGCCTAATTTTAATAAAAATTTTGAATTAGAATGTGATGCATTAGGTAAAGTATTGGAGCTATTATAATGTAGGAGGGCCATCCGATTGCATACTTTAGTAAAAAGTTAAATGGTACTACATTGAATTACCCTACTTATGAGAAAGATGGAAAATATGTATCCGTACTATATTTTTAGGATAACTCATATTTCCTTCATCCCATACTTTTTGTTGTTTTCAGAAAAAATGTGTAATTCATATATAGTGATATTAATAGAAAAAAGAATTGAATTTTTACTTGTTAATTGTATATCCCTAACAACATACCTCCTTTTATTTGATATTGATAATTGTGAAGGGTAAGTACTGAATTACATGAAGATAAAAAAAAAATCCATTAAAAAAATAAGTTGGTGATTCTGAAATAACAATTAATTTAGGATAAGAAAATAATAAATATGACACTTTTTTAGGAGAGTATAATATTATTATTTTTTTTTGAAAATTTTAATTTGTTTTTTATTTTCTTTTTCTTTGATTTTTTCCCCTCTCTTCCTTTCTTCTTCTTCTTCTTCTTCTTTTTTTAATGTATTTTCTTTCTTTAATCTATTTTTTTTATTTCTCTCTATCTTTCTATTTCCCTTTTCTTATCTCTTTTCTTTTTTTAAAAAATTATTTAACCTTTTCACTTAATCTATTTTTTTTTGTTTGTATTTTTTTCTCTTTTACTTATTTTTTTCTTATTCTATATATTTTTTTCATTCCACTAAATCTTTCTCTTTCTTTTTTTTTCCTCTTTCCCTTGCTTTTCTCCATTTTTCCCTTAATATATTCTTTGTAATTTTAATTTTATTTCTCTTTTTTCTTTTTCTTTTTCTTTAATATTTTTATTTTGATCAACCAATTTTTCCTAAACATATATTCTTAATCTTATTTTTCATTTTAGTTTGTTCTTTATTTTTAAATTTTTTAAAATGAAAATTAACTCTTTAACAATGTTAATGGAAATTTGCTCAAGGTTTTTGGTTCCTTATTAGAATTCAAATTGTCTTCAAATAAGATTTTTTTATGATATTTACTTGACTTTTATGATTTATTTTATAATATTTTAAAATTGTTAAAATTTTCTATAAAATATATTCAAACTAAAAATTATATAAAATGTATTTAATTCTAAGTCAATTTCAATTCCAGCTAGTAACTAAATGGACCTTCATTCTCATCGTCTTAGAAACCTACCATATTTTGATGGGAAAGGATCATTATAATATTCATGAAAACACATGAAATACACCAATATATTATATTATATTAAAAAGGAGAATTAATGGTGATCTTTTATTATCTGATCTTTTTCAGGTTACAGGTTTTGCCTTAGTATAAGTGTAATTTTGTATAATTTTAAAACCATTTTCTTAACACTTTATGAATATTAATTTTTAAAACCAAATGGGATCTCTAGTGAAGTGTGGCGATGCTTAGGGGATGTAGCAATAAATTGGTTGACTAACCTTTTTAATAGGATTTTCCAAACAAATAAGACGACTGAGGGATGGAATGAGAGTATGCTTGTGCCTATCTATAAGAATAAGGGGGATATCCAGAATTGTGCCAACTATAGAGGCATTAAGCTTATGAGCTATACAATGAAATTGTGAGAGAGAGTTATTGAGCATCGTTTGAGAATAGAGACTAAGGTCTCCGTAAATCAATTTGGATTTATGTCGGGAAGATCTACCATGGAGGCTATTTTCTTGATAGACAACTGATGGAGAGATATCGAGAAAAGAAGAAAGATTTACATATGGTATTTGTTGATCTTGAGAAGGCGTATGATAGGGTCCCAAGAAAGGTCCTATGGTGGGTACTTGAGAAGAAGAAAGTCCCCTTAAAGTATGTAGATGTTATCAAAGATATGTATGATGGTGTTACTACGTGCGTGAAAGCTTGTAATGGAAGATCAAGCTATTTTCCAATCACAATAGGCTTACACCAAGGATTTGCTCTGAGCCCTTACCTTTTTGCCCTAGTTATGGATGAGTTGACAAAGGATATCCAAGATGAGGTGCCATGGTGTATGTTATTCGCAGATGATATTGTGCTTATTGAGGAGGACCAAGGTGGGAGTAGAAGCTAAATTAGAAATATGGAGAAACACGTTAGAATCAAAATGATTGACGTTAAGTCGAAATAAGACTGAATATATGAAGTGCGAATTCAACACGGCAAGACGTGAGGACTAAGATTCCGTGAGTATGCTCGGACAGGAGGTACCCAAAAAAGATGTTTTTAGATATTTAGGATCAATATTGCAAAAAGGGGGAGAGATTGATGAAGATGTAAACCATAGAATTAGAGCAGGTTGGATGAAATGGTGAAGTGCAATAGAGTTTTTGTGTGACCGCAAAATCCCGATTAGGTTAAAAGGAAAATTTTATAGAACAGCTATAAGACCGGCAATGCTATATAGAGCTAAATGTTGGCCAGCAAAGAGATAACATGAGCATAAGTTGGGAGTAGTAGAAATGGGGATGTTACGGTGGATGAGTGGTAAGATAATAATGGATAAAATGAGAAACGAGGATATTCGACGAAGAGTTGGAGTAGCACCGGTGGCAGAAAAGATGAGAGAACATAGATTGAGATGGCTTGAGCATATTCTTCGGCGACCTATAGATGCATTAATAAAAAAAGAAGTTTGTTATAAGTAGTATGACGGGAGGAAGGGAGAGGTCGGCCAAAAGTTAAGTGGAGAAAAGTAGTAAAACAAGATTTAATGAAGTTGGAAATAGATTGGCAGCTAGTTTGTAGTAGAACAGAGTGGAGGAAAACTATTAGTGTGGTGAAAGAGCAAAACTCTAGTGGTCCTGACTGCCCTTTATAGTTTTAACATTTTTATTTATTTCTTTAGCTATTTATATATCTATTTATTTTATTATATTTTTTTTATTTTATGAATTTATGTCTTTAGGTTCATCGACCGCCAACCCCAACTAGTTTGTGATAAAGGTGGTGATGATGATGATGATGATGATATCAAATTTAGAGATTGATTTTTTCATTCTTATTATACGTAAATTTTGTAATCCACATATGCATAGATATTTCACTTATTTATATTCTTAAAAATTTCCTAAATTTCCTTTTATATAAAGGATATTTTGCTTATGAATATATATTGAAAACAATATAGAGCATAATATTCAAAATAACTTAACTTCTTTCACATTTATCATAATTTTGAATATTTTGACCTTAGAATGTTAGTAGTAATCTAAACGTTATTCATCTGTTATGTTTAGTATAGGTGACAATTCTAGCCCACACTTGAAGTACTTATTGGAACAACCCAATATTAGATCTTTGCTAAAGAGTCTATAGTTTATGGATATTATGAGACTAATGAACATATTAGTGTTTTTTTTTTTCCTGTTAATCTAAAACAAGATGATGCCTTGTCAGCAAATGCACCTTTGAGAGTAAATGTTTTGTATTTTTGAGTTTTTGATATTTATTATGTTTTAATTTCACAAGAATTGCTTTATCTTTGCAAGGGAACACTCCTTAAGGGAACATTCAAGGAATTTTTTTCCTTGTGGGGCTTAGATAGTTAATGATTTGATTAAAGTAATCCAATTAAATGCTTTCGTTTTCCTCTCCTTGCCTCTAATATACCCATTAAAGAAGTAAATTTCCTACTATACTTCTGAAAGTGATGAAAAGAAACTCAAAGTAAGGGATCTCTATTTTTTCTTTGAAAATTGAAAACAAATAAGGTATCAAGACCTCTAACTTCATTAAATTCTCTACATTTTCAGCTTATTCCTAACATGAAAATCAACTATAATTGTAAACATTTTGCATTGTCATGTCAATTCTTTCTCAATTGTAGCAGTTTGTAGGATGTTTGTCAAACCTCCTCTAGCTATAATGTGGTAGACTCCTTACAATTGGGGGGTTCACAAGGTGCATAACACATGGATTGTTAGGTAACTATGTAGGTTTAAACCATATATGTAGGCTTTAGACATGAAGCATTCAAGTTTTGATTATTTCTATTTGGCTACCCTTGTGAATTCTTATTATTTTAGTGATTATGTTGAGGAGATTTGGTACAACAAGGCTTTAGCAAGTGCATGCATTGATATTAATATATTAAGTTGATTTGATTTTGTCATTCCAGAGTTCTTATGTGCAAGGCTTTAGCAAGTGCATGCATTGATACTAATATATTAAGTTGATTTGATTTTGTCATTCCAGAATTCTTATGTGCAGTGTTACAAAGTTAAACATTTTACATATTTTATGTGACTAGTCATTTAAAGAAGGCTAACTTTCTCTTAATCTTTTTTGATGTAGTATATCTAACCTCAACAATGAGTTTGGGGCTATTTTTGATGGACAAAGGAGGTATGCTATATAGTATGCTTTTGGTCATGATAAAAGGGAGGTTGTAGAGATATTGAAAAAGTTATACATTTCTTGATCACATTGGGAATGAAACCTTAGTATTAATTTGCTAGCTATAAAATATTTCATTTGTTATAAGAATTGATTGTACAAAATTTGTTATATCATTTTAATTATATTGCATTGGCATTTCATATGAATTCTCACACACAATCTCTCTCTCTCTCTCTCTCTCTCTCTCTCTCTATATATATATATATATATATATATATATATATATATGTTTTAATCAATATTAAATTTTTACAATTAAATAAAAACATTTATATAATTTTCATTATGAAAATTAATCATAAAAATAATATTAAATGTTTTAGCATAATAAAATGCCCTGAAATTGTACATGCTATATCAAATTGAAATACCTTGAAATGAAACTATTAAAGCACTACAAAATGTAATGAAAAAAAGTAAACAATAACTTATAAAGGCACCAAAAAGTGTAACAAATTAATAGGTAAGGGAATCTACTACGGCACTTAAAAATGTCAAAAAAAATAAATTATAAGTACATTACTTTACCACTCCCATGATTTAGTTTGTAAATACAAACACAAACACCCAAAAATTAACATTTTCATTCCAAACAAGAATTTCTAGGAAACTGACATGATAAAACTACTACTGCCTCCATGCCCAAAAAAGAGTCCACTTTTGATTTGGTATAACTTTTTTTTTAAATTATAAAGTACATATATTTAATGCATAATTAAATGTATAATTTTTCATTTTTATCTTTACTCTTTAATTTAGATTATACATTGTCATTATTAAAAAGAGTAACACAAGAATTTCACACAAAAGTAGAATCTTTTTTCAGAACAAAGAAAATTATTGAACGTGGACTCTTTTTTTGGGATAGAGGCAAAATGTACCCACAAACCTTTAAACACTACTTGCTAAAATCAACCTATATAAAAATATTCCATACAAAGCAAAAACATCCACTAATATCAATCAAATAAATGGTTACCATAAGCAATCATCTTTTTTCCATCTTAGCTATCATCATTTCCATCTTTACCTTCATTATTCTTCAAGTAACAGTTTAAGCAATTAATCCAGATAGCAATGGCTTTCGACAAAATTATATGTGTCAAAGATGTATTTTAGTGATACCTTAAAATTTTTTATAGATGATTTTCGAAACATTTTATGGTGCCTTGATTTTTTAAAAGAGATAATATCAAATACTCCCCTCCAGGTTTGATAAAATAACAAAACGGACCCTGAGATTTGAAAAATAACAGACACCCCCCTTTCTGAAAAGAAAAATAAAATTAACCCTTGATTATAAGTCAATTAACGCATATTATTTGCAACGGTAAAAAAAAATTGTTGACTAATTTGCCCTCTTCTTCTGTTATTAGATCATTGGTAGTGGCACAACCAACCCCCCAAACCCTGAACTCTCTTCTTCTCTCTCCTTCTCTCTTCTTCTGTCATTTTAAACCCAAATCTCTCTTCTTCGGACTTCCAAAAAATAAGCACAAGAATTCAGATCTCTGAAACTCAGTTAACCCACAAGCTAAAAGAAGATCCAGGACGTATGAAGATGTCGACTTCCAGTTAATGTCCCCTTTTGGGATATTCAAAGCCTGCAGTTGTTCAATACGTTATTGGTATTGGTAAGTCTCTAACACTTGATAAATTTTTTATGCACAAATACATGCAAAAGTGCATGTTTATAATTGGAATGCTGTGTTTTTGGACTGTCATTTTGTTTTAGCTAAAAAGGCATCATCATCGGCAAAACTTGTGAATACACTTGTGGATTTTGGATTATCGTCCTCCAGTGAAACTAAGGCATTTGCACAGTAAATTTTTTCTCGAGTTGAGCATAAGGTTTTTGGGCCAAATGTAAGTGTCATAGTTTGAGCTTTAGTAACTTTAGTTTCTGGGCCAATGGGTTCTGGAATCTGAGCTGCAAGAAGATTAAACAAGCGGAAAGAGGCTGAAAGAGCAGCATTAGCCGTGAGAAACTGCACGCGACTAGCTTGACTGAGAGCTCTTTCTTTCTGTCATTTGATTCAATCCATTCACACAGGTTGAGCATCAATATCTCTAACCCTCCAAACCCAAAAATTATAATTGGGTGATATGCGGGTGAGTAGCCACGCAATTTTGGTACAATTTCCAAATTCGAATTTCCTCTTTCTTTACGTTGTTGTTGTTTTTTTTTTTGTCAAAGCTGCAACCGATTAGCAACCGTAGGTGATTTCAAGCACAGAGCAGATGAAGAAAGTGAGAAGAACTCTTCAAATTGAAAGTGGAAACTGAAGAAATACTGAACAAGTAGGTAAATTTCAGTTCACTTTTGAACTGATTTTTGCATCACTAAATCCCGCAATTTTGAGTATTCAGTTCATTTGAAAGACGGAATCAATTTTTGTGAATGGATTTTAAGTTCACTTTTTGCATCACTGATTTCTAAATGGATTTGCAAATGATTTTTTCTGGTGCAGATTTTTGCTAAAGTTTTTTAATTGATTTTTCCATCATTAAATCTTGCAATTTTGAGTGTTCAGTTCATTTGAATGACTGAATCAATTTTTGTGAGTGGATTTTAAGTTCACTTTTTGCATCACTGATTTCTGAATGGATTACTAATTTTTGCTAAAGCTTTTGAACTGATTTTTGCATCACTGAATCCATCTTCTTGAAATGTTTTTTGCTAAAGATGGACTCATTTTTTGTTCATTTCATTCGGGAGGCCTTGCTTCTTGAACTGCAAATGACCATGACCATGCAAGCAATCACAAGTGAAGGTTCGGTTCTTACCATTTTCCACACTCTTCACCGCTGATTTGTACGCGCCTATCTACTAATACATGTACTTCACTCTTGTTGGTTAGCTTTGTTCGGTTCTTACCAGTTTCCAGACTGAATAATCAACTTTTTTTGTCACAGAAACTGGAGATTTCGCTGGATTTTTCTACTTTTTTGGACAAGATAGAGTGGCTCTACTTTTGATTGAATACATTACAAGACTACTGTACTTTATTTCCCTCCAAAAAGTGATCTCTCTTTTAGTTAATTATGTCATTTAATCTCAGATTTGTGGAGGGTTTTTTAGTCTTTTCAACTATTTTGGTAAATTAATTAGTCTAACCATAAGTCAAGAGGTGTGTTTGTTATTTTTCAAACTTCAGGGTCCGTTTTGTTATTTTATCAAACATGGAGGGGGGTATTTGATATTATCTCTTTTTAAAATTTGGGACATTTTATGGTGCTTTAATATGTTTAAATTTGGGGCATTAAATGGCAACTTAATATATTTAAATTTGGGACACTTTGTGGTGCCTTAATATGTTTAAATTTGGGGCATTAAACGGCACCTTAATATATTTAAATTTGAGATGTTTAGTGCCTTATTATGTTTAAATAACTAGATGTTATACTATTTTTCCAAACATTTACAAATGACCTTATAAATAACTTATTAAGGCATTTTTAAATGTCCTAAGACATAATGTGTTCCTACACCTTTTCTGTCCCTATACTAGTATAGCAGCATTTGGAGTGAGTGTCAGGATAACCTAAATACCTCATTAATTAAGATATAAAGGCAATTTTAGAGTGTTTATGGATTGCGTTCCGAAACAAAGTTTTACATTTTTTGAAATAGTAGTTGTGAGATAGAAGATATATTGAAAATTGTAAAAGTTTTTTGGAAAATGCAAAAATATATTTTCAGAGGGCAACAATCACAGGAATGGAGAATCTAGTGATACTCAAATTTTTAATATTTTATTTCCTAGTCTAATTTATGTAAGGGACCTATGAAGCCTTTTAGCATGGTGCTTTGAGTTTAATGCACATTCTTGCATAAAAAATTCAATCTTCCATTGTAGTTTGCTAATTTATATAAAGAGTTATCCCACAAAGACATCAAACTTGCTCAATCTTACGTTAGTGTAATAATGGAGTTTTAAATCTTAATCAAATAGGTACATTTTCAAAATTCTCCTATTGGATGTCAATATTTGGAGACCAAGATTTGAGAAAAGCATTTTATTAGCCATAGGCCATAGGAATTATTTTAACACTTTAAACTTTCCCTCATCTACCATAAAATTGAGAGAGATAAAAAAAAACACCATTTATCAAGGAGAATATTTTCACATTTCCCAAGTTCTTCCACTTATTGTTCACAAAATTCGTCACTACAATGTAGGGGATCAAAGAGATTCTAACAATAGTGAATTAATTTCTTTTCCATATTATCTACAATGTCTTCATGATCAACTCTATCACATCCAAATTTGGTGGCGGGATGTAGTTTAGAGCTATGCCTTTATGGTTGAAGATCCTAGTGCTAACAATTTTGAGCCCCTGATGTTTGAGTTTTACATTTTAGTAGTTGTTGTTTAGAAATTCCAATTACCAAAGATGGGAAGTCAGTATGATATTTTTTCCCCAATAATCAATGTTAGATTTCTACTAAACTACAATTTATCCATCAAAATTTTATGAAATTGGATTTGACTTGTATCAAGGCTAACTAGTAGTGAAACAATTTAACGTAGATTACTTGATGAAGCCACAATTTCAACAAGAAAACTCTAAAGTTTAGGATTTGGTATTTCCAATTAATAAATACAAATATGAAATTCATATAATTATACTACTTATTATTCATCAAAAATAAAAAGAGAAACAAGAGACAAAAGTTTAGGAAGTAGAATTATTAATTGGTATTAGTTAGATTTGCTCTCACAAAGCAATAATAGTTAGAAGTTATAATGTATATGTTAGCAAGCAATATTTCCTCTTAGTGCATGGTAGTATGCATGGAATTATCTTCCTTTCTAACAAAATCAAACTTATACAAAAGAGATACAGTAAGAAACATGTAATTTTAGTGAATATAAATTTTATAGTTAGATGATGCTGATTTTAAGAAGTACAGACCAAAATAAAAAAGAAATAAGGGAAAAAGGGGGAAGAGAGGGGGGGGGGGGGGGTGGAGGAAGAAGCCAATGAAAAAATGTCAAAAAAATTATTAGAGTGAAGTTAAAGGGGAAGGGAAAAAATAAAAAAGGAGTCTTCACCTATAACTACTAAGAGTTTGTAAGAATAAAATTTTAACAATCTTCTAATTTAAAGAGTAATAAGACTATAACTTTATCTTGCAAGTTTATAAACCAAACAATGCCATGTAAAGAAGGAAAAACAATTTTAAAAGGAAGAAGATACTATTATTAAGAGTTCATGAGAATAAGAATTTAAATCATCTTCAAATTATAACTAAAAATGACAATGAAATGACAATTAAATCCTTAAAAATTTATCATATTTACATTAAATCCAGTTAACAAAACTCTTGCTTATATCTAATAGAGATTTATTTTAAAATTTTCACATTTAGTTCCTCATCTTAGCTTACTCCCTTTTTTAAACTCAGACAAATTGTAAAAATATTAGTTTTTGTACTCTTTGATAAATAGTATTATTTTAGAAGTATTTGGGTTATTTGTAAGAGTTTATGACCTATCTTATCGTACAATAGAAATAGAACAATTTATGAAATGCATAGATAGTCAATACCGAATAATATTATTTTAGGAAAATTCTACAGTATCATGTGTGATTTTGAAGGAATCAATCAATCATTTTTTAACCAATTACAAATTGCCATGTAATATATTGAGATAGACTAATTAATATTGTAATAATTCTTGTATGATAAGTAACCTGCCATTACAGGTTACCCACTTAATTTACTAGATCATTTACTTAACTGCTATTACCTATTTAGTTTTTAAATTGAATCACCACAAAAATAACTCAAAAATTACACATTAGTAACTCTTATGCCACAAATAATAAATTTATAAAATTAAATAAATAAAAAATTTTGTTGAAAGTTGTATAAAAAAAAATATTTGTACCGCCTCTAGTGAAGAATGTGTTTCTACATTGTTAGTATTGTTCCTTCAAGTAACTATCATTATTCCATAAAAAAATATATATATATTGGACCACTACAAAAATTATTAAATTAAACTCTAATTTAAGTATTAAAAATACATAACTCGACAATTAAGTTTCTGTAGGTAGTGAAAGTCATTGTACCACTATTAATGAATAATGTACCTTTTAGGTATTAACATTGTACTATCAAATAACTAAATCTTTTGATCTCCTAACTAGGTTGTGCTTAGGAGGTACCGGTCCCACTGTGTTGTGGGTGAGATTATGCCGGTCCCGTTTAATTTGGGAAAAACAGCCTTAACTAACCCCTATTGGATTTAGGTTATTTGTGTTAGGGCCTATCCAGTGAAGGCTATGCCTTTTCAGGTCGCTACTTGTACTGTATTAATATGGAAATTCCCACGTTAATATAATTAGTTTCTTTTGGACAAAAAAAAAAGAAATAATAATGCTAAAATAACTCAAAAATAAACAAATTGGTCTGAAATTGATTTTTGAATTATTTAAGTCAACAATATGGGAATTAAAACATAATTCTAGCAACAATTAATTTTGAAAATTAATATTACATGTGCTAGTTGAAATTATGAATTTTTTTTTTTTTTGTTCTAGCACTAGTAAAGGATGTACATTTTAATTGTTTGTATTGTACTTTTAAAAAAATTATTGTATAGCTAGAGGAAAAGTATTGTACCATTAAAAAAAATCAATAAATTAATTCATAATTTCAGTTTTTTCAATTATATAGCTCAACAATTACACTTACATAAATACAAATGCCATAAAAATCTAATTTTTAAAGTTTTAAAAAGTGATTATTTTTTTGAAAATGATGATAAAAATTGTCATACCATTACTAATTAAGAATATACTTTTTAAATATTTATATTGTACCATCAAATAATTGAAATTGTACTATTGAAAAAAAGTATGTAACTAACTAAAAAATAAGCAAATTAATTCCAAATTAGTGTTAAAAATAATGAACTCAATAATTACGTGAATTTAAAATATAATACCACTAACTATTAATTTTAAAAGCTAAATATTACATATAGAGGTTGAAAATTATGTAAAAGGTCTTTGTACCGTTACCAATGAAGATTGTACCTTCTGATTATTTATATTGTACTTGTAAAAAAATTATTACGTAACAAAAAAAAAGTATTGTACCACTACAAAAATTAGTAAATTAATTTGTAATTTGAGTTCTAGAAATATATAGTTCAATAATTATACTTACATAAATATAAATACAATAAAAAATTTAATTTGTAAAGTGTGAAAAGGTGATTGTATTTGAAAGTGAAAAAATCCTTACCATAGACAACTGGAAAATTATAGGCGGCGGCCGTGTCCCTCTCTTGGAGTTACTATGCGTGTGGGTGACCTTTAGTGTGACAAAGGTGCAAAAATTGCACTGTAGCTACAGTGCAATTGTAAATTTTTTTTTTTGGTGGCCGGTGGTCACCGACTTTTGCTGTTTCTCGTATGGAAGCATGAGCTCTGCCGTTTCATGGACGATTGTTGCTGAAATTCAAGTAGGTGATGGTCTTGGAGTTCGTGAGGGTATTGGTGAGCTTTCATTATGGAGGGGTTGTGGTTTTTAGTATGGGAGCCAATGTTGAGCCGTCTTGGCGAGGTTTCCCTACTGAAGGCTTCTGGAGTCTTAGTTTGGGTGGAACATTTAAAGGCCCGTAGCAACGCACGTAAGTCCACACACAGATAGAGGGAATCGATAAATGCAGCGCTGCACTACACGAAGGGTTGCGGTCCATTTGTCCTGTTCGTGATAAGGAGAATTGTGCAAGTAGAGACCGCCCAGCTAGGTGTTAAGTTTCTTTTGGTCTCTTAGTTAAGTAGTAGCTAGGAGGCGCCGGTCCCACTGTGTGGGGTTCTGTCGGTCCTGTTCTAACAGGGAACTGTCTTAAGACGCTTAACCAACCCCTACTGGGTTATGTTAGTTGGGTTAGGACTTGTCTGTCCTAGTGATGGACTACCTTTGTACTGCATTAACTGGGATTTTCCCACTTAATATAATTAGCAACTTTTCAACCAAAAAAAAAAAAAAAAAAAAAAGGATTGTATTTGAAAGTGATGAAAAAACTCGTTGTACCAATACTAATTAAAATTTTACTTTTTAAATATTCACATTGTACCGTTAAATAACTAAAATTGTACTATAAAAAAAATAGTATGTAACTAACTCAAAAATAAACAGATTAATCCTAAATTGGGTTTAAAAAGTGTGTAACCCAAAAATCATGCAAATTTAAAATACAATACTATTAACAATTAATTGTACAAGTTAAATAAATATTACATGTGGCGGCTGAAAACTATGAAAAAATCTTTGTACCCCCACTATATATATATATATATATATATATATATATATATATATATTATATTATATTATATTATATTATCATCAAAAAAATTAGTAAATCAATCTTTAACTAGAGATTAGAAATGTATAATGCAACAAACAGACTTGATTAAAAACAAATGTTCTAGAAAACTAGTTTATGAAGTTCAAAAAAAAAATGTTGTTTTCCAAAGTGATGATAAAATAATATTTAAAAGTTACATATTATTTCTGACAATTAAAAGTTATGAAGAAAGTCTTTGTATTGTCACTAATGGAAAATATACTTACTTATTGTTTATATTGTATTTTGAAAAAATTATCATTATACTACCATCGGAAGAGTATTGTACCACCACAAGACCTAACACATTAATTTGTAATTTGAGTATTAAACATATATAGTTCAACAATTATGCATGCATAAATACAAATGTCCCAAAAATCTAATTTGTACAATTTTAAAAAGTGATTGTATTTGAAATTGTTGATAAAAGTCATAGTACCGTCACTAATTAAGAGTTACATTTTAGGTATTCACATTGTACTGTTAAATACCAAAAACTGTACTATCAGCAAAAAATAGTATGTAACTAACTAAAAAATAAATAAATAAATTCTAAATTGGGTTTCAAAAATGATTAACTCATTAATTGAGTGACTTTAAAACATAATACCATTAACAATTAATTTTAAGAGTTCAATATTACATGTCATGAATGAAAATTATGAAAAAATTTTATTCTATTACTAATGAAAATTATATTTCCTAATTATTCATATTGTACTTCCAAAAAACTATTACTATACTGCCACCAAAAAAAAAGTACCATGCCACTGTGAAAATTACTAAATTAATCCATATTTTGGATTAACAATTATAATTGTGTAAATATAAAATGTCATAAAAATTAATTTATAAAGTCTGAAAAAACGATTTATAATTAAATGTGATGTTAGAAATCATTATACTATTACTAATTAAGATTGTACTTTTTAGATGTTTACGTGATGCCATCAAATAATTAAAATTATACCATCAAAAAATTCGTATGTAACTAACTCGAAAACAAACAAATTAACCCCAAATTGAATTACAACAATGATTAACTCAATAATTATGTGACTTTAAATTATAATACCACCAATTATTAATTTTAAGAGTTAAATATTAAATATGGTGGATGAAATTATGAAAAAACGTTTTTGTTCTACTACTAACAAAGATCATACATCTTATTTATCTGGATCATACTTTGTAAAAGCTAGCATTATATTGGCACAATAAGATTATTATAGTACTATAGAAATTAGCAAATTAATTCCTAATAGGGTTTTAGAAATATATAACTAAACAAACAGACTTGTCTAAATACTATGCCATTAAAATTTATAAGTTTTAAAGAATGGTTGTATTTGAAAGTGATGATAAAAGTTGTTTTTATCATTATTAAAGAAGAATGTGCCATTTACATATTTATATTGTATCATAAAATAACTAAAATTGTACCATTCAATAAGTTTCTAAATATGCAATAACAATTCCACATTTAACGATTTTAAGTTGATTCGTAAATTTATTTGTATAGTTTGCATACAATGAACTGTTTAAAATTATTGCACAAAGTATTTTTGATATTGTATAAAATTTTAGAAGAAAATAAGATTTTACTCAATATCAATATAGTATTTAGTATAACTAAAATATTGTGGTCTTCTCATTGTCTATTGTAGACTCTATTTGGCTTTTTTTTTCCCTTCAAAATATACAGTTAAAAAAATGTATTGCAATTTAAAACTATAAATATTTGATACTATCCATAATATTTTGGAAAATAATAAATGTCTCAATATTTTATAAAATTACAAATAGTATTTTGTTTTTCATTTTTGGTAGTCAAAGTTGTCAAAATTAAAATTTTAAGCAGCAATTATGCCTTATTTTGGAGGTTAATCTACTTTAATATGCCTAATTTTGATTTATTTTTAAACCCAAAATTATGATGTATGTTTTAATAAAATTTATGATTTGAGGGATGAGATTGAGATGTTAAATACATTGTTGTTTGATAAAATAAGAGAAATTATATTTAATGTGAGTAACCAACCTTGGTTTATTACTATTATGTTAATGATATAATTTTTATTTGGTATATTCTATTAAAATAGAATATAATTCAATGGTTTAAAATAAGCGAACGGAACCATTTCATTAAATTAAGGAATGAGATTATAGTCACTCTCATAGTTTTATTTGATCTTTCAAATTCTCCTTTGGATTTCAATATGTAAGTAAAAGACTTCCGTTGAACAATTTTTTGAATGACAATTCCAATTTGTAATTCTTACGAAACGTTCTCTAAGCTACTAAGTAGTTGACCTTGATAAGTTAGCTTTAGATGACAATGAAATACTATTATGGATGACCTTGATATCCCCCACCATTTATTTAGAATTAGAACTATGTAATTTGATTTGATTTGCATTGTTGTGAATCACTATCTAAGAAATTAATTAACAATGCAAATTAATAGTTGGATCAAAGATATTCAATCCAATCCTATCTTTATTTAATATTAAACACACAGAAAAAAAAAATAGTAACTTTTTTTTTTTTTTCGAAAACGATAGTGTATTAACAAGGCGTGAATTGCCAATTTACATAGCCACTAGGGCTAATAAATCCTCATGGTGTTGCAACTGGATACCAGCGCGATAACCCATGAGGCCAAAGGCCCACAAGGGGCAGAAAAAGCCCACGAGGGGCAACCCGACGAGCGGGAAAAGAACCATTGAAACCCGACTAGCGGGAAGAAACCCGACGAGCTGGAAAGGTTGACAACCTAGACGACCTAGGAACAACCCAAAAGTACAAAAACCCGATTATATCGGATCACTAATACTATACAAAATGGGTGCTACTCATCTCAATGAGCCCACTACAAAAGGCACTGGATGAAAGAAACTAGAACTCAATCTCTAACTCGCATCGCATGCCATTGCGTGAGTCCAATCTACAGAGCAAGCAACACCAAAAAAAAAAAAAAAAAACCACCAGTTTGCCCTAACTTTTTCCTCAGTCCGCCGCCCCCATCACAGTCCCTTTTCCTTCTGCTACAGCCGCCAAGCAACTCTGCCTCAGAAGAAACTCATCATCTATCACTCTTCACCACCTTCATCTACAACCTATCATCTTCATCATAATACGGAAGTCACAATATTCACCATCAACAGCATGATTTATCCCTCCCCACCTTCATCAACGTAATCATCAAGTCCATCCTCTCCTTTTCTTCATCCTCATGCTGTAGAAGACCAACTTCTTCCGCATCATCCTCGCCATCCTCTCCTTCATTATCTCAGATTTTGACCGACCATCATCACAAGATGGCGATCTATATTTTTTTTCTCCTTTTTTTTCTTTTTTTTTTTCCTTTTTTTTCCTTTCTAAAGAAAGTACCTAGATCTAAATCTAAATCTAAAACAGATGTAGAAATTAATCTCCTCAGCAAACTACTAACAGAATGAAAAGAAAACAAAAAAATAACTAAAAAAAAAAATAGATTACCTCCCCCATTCTCCACTTTGGAGAATGGGGGGGAAGACAAAGCGATTGTAGTGTTGCAGGTGGCGGAGTACCGAAGTGGTGCTAGAGGATTAGGAGATGATATGTTACTGAAACTGAAGCTCAAGTTTGGGGCTTTTGATCTGGGTTGTTTTTCTTTGTGTGGGTGGGGTTGTTGTAGCAGAAAGGAGGTTGCTACAAAAAAAAAAAAAAAAAAAGTTAGTTAACTTTTTTTTTTTTTTTCTAAAAAAAAATAGTAACTAACTTTCTTGTTTTTCTTCTTTCCTAATGGGTTTAATTCTTGTGTAAAAATCATGCATCAATACTTATCACCATGCAAAATTAGCTTAGAATCAAGACTTTGATTTAAGAAAATTAAGTAAGAATTCTTAAAGTAATGACTATATAAGAATGAAAATAATGATGTTTATAGTAAAAATTTTTAGTAAAATCTTTTAATAATTGATGTGATATTCACATGGTAAAATGATATTAGAGTTATGAGAGTGATTATTATTTAGTAACTCTTGTTACATAGAAGCCACGTCAATCATTGAGATATTTTATTAAAAATTTTCACTATATGTATTATTAGTCATTAAAAATGTAAATAAAAAAACAAAACTTTCATTTCTTGTTTTGCACCATTTTAGGAATATAACTGATAATTATTTTTATTTTCAATAGTCATCTAACTGAGACCTATTAGAGTGTGTCAGAACCTTAAGGCTCTGAACCAATTTTCCTTACAATTATGCAGGAAATAGAAAATAAAATGAAAAAGAAGAGAAATTGAAGAAGAAAAGAAAGATTCAAGGCAGAATTAGAGAAGTAGGCATTAAAGAAATTGGGAGAAGGTTACAAAAGATTACAGAAGGAGCTACAATTTCCCAGACTTGCCTAATCTTAAGCTAATGCCTATTCTTATGGTATTGTTCTATAACTACCTTAACTAACCCGTTAACTAATTAGTTGATTACATTTAACTGCCCTTATGATTAAATGGTGCAATTCCATCAATTTTCTTTCTTCATTAGCAAACAATGTTGTCCTCTTTATGTTGACTAACTTAGGCTGCTGACAATTCTCCGCCTCTTAATCAAGTCTTGTCCCCAAGACTTGAATTGCAGGTAGTACTAAACAAAATGGTATCCTTCCTCGATGTTTCTACTAGAATTAGACCTTGTCAGTGAATCAATCATTGGTTCACCATTTGTTGGATGCACAGAATGCTACTCTTTCTATGCGTTCTAGCATTTCATGGGGCCAATATACTTGGAAGTAAGTTTAAAATTGATCCTGAATTCCATAAACTGTTGCCTGTATTCCTAAAACTTGAAGAAAATCATATATTTTGTCTGAAGTTCCCATCCAGTCCTAGGTGGATTGGCATATGCCTTGATCTTGTTTTGAAACTTCATTAAGCAGCCTTTTTCTTTTTGCAGAACAGATGTAGACTGTTGCATCAAATTCGAAACTATTGGTATTACAGTATCCACATAGAAGCTTAGTGGCTGCTTATCCTATTCTTGAGACGGAATTGACTTCAGTTGGAGTCTAGTATGTCCTATTGCCTTTTCATTTTCAAACTCCTGCATTTCAGTTCCTCTGACTAACTGTACTTTAGAATTTTTAATGAAACCTTGCAGTACCAATTTCTAGTCCCCTTGTAGCATTTGAATATTGAAGGTTCTGAAATCAAATGTTGTGGGGCTATAATACTTCATCCAATCCACTCCAAGTATTACTCCCCAACTCCCAATGTCCATAAATTCAAATTTATAGTCTTTTATCTCCCATTTGACTTTGGGACAGACTGCTTGACTATATACTTTTTCCTACCATCTGCTATTGTAACAGCAAAAGGTTCAATGATTTTCTTTGGTAATGCCAACATCTGCACCAATTTAGTATTGATGTAGCTATGACTACTGCCCATATCAATGAGTATACGGACTGGCGTGTTTTTTATCACTCCAATTATGGCAATAGAACTTTTAGACCTTGTATTAGTAAGGGCATTTAATGAGACAACCAAAGATGTACCTTTCATCCCAATTGATTCATCTTCATTACTTATAGCATCCTAGGACTCTTGCTGACTTTCTTCAGAAATTACAAATGTAAAATGTTGAGTTTGCATTGATGGCCAACCCATACTTTTCCCCGCACCTAAAACATAACCCTAAATTTCTACTCTTTTGAACTTCTTGAGTTGAAATATGCTTTGCTTCATTACCTGTTCCTTCAGCCATCCTCTGAAAATGCCCATTATTTTTAGCCATTTTCTAAAATTGCTCATTATATGTTCTACCTTGTGCAACACTTTTAGTAACTTTCTTACTTGCAGTACCCAGATAACCCTGACTTCCTCTAAAACCAGTCCTCACTCTTTTGGAATTAACCTCTAAGGCTGGCTCCTATAGTTCTGCCACCTCAAAGGTTTCCAATAGGGTTCTTAATTTCATCATCCTCATAGTAAGTTTGATTTCTTCCCTTAATCCGCTTATAAAGCTAGAAAAAAAATAATTTTTGGTTATCTGGGATTTCTTGTTAACATCAAGGTTCTTAGATCCTCAAATTGCTCATGATATTCTAGCACTGAACTAGTTTGTTGGAGTTTATTGAACTTCTCTACCTCATCTCTATATCTATTTCCTGCAAAACACTTAATGATCAAGTCACTCAACTCTTTCCATGACATTCTTCATTTCACCAATTTTGGGCTATAATACCAAGTATCAATTTTACCCTCAAAGTGCATTTTAGCCACATCCGTTTTATGGTTATCCTTTATTTGATGAATCAAGAAAATCTTTTTGCACTTTCTTAACCATTCATGGGGATTTTCCCCATCAAAAAAAGGTAGATCAATTTTCGGGTGATAATGAGCGTAAAAATTCATATTACTAATACTCTTTCCTCATCTATCTCTTATTTCAGAAGTCTCTACTCCTATCTGCAAAAAAAAAAATTGGCGTGGAAAATATTGGAGTTTTGTAAAGAGTAATAGGTACCTCTTCCACAAGTTGCTTGTTCTTCTAAAGAACGGCCATCAATGCATCGAATTTGGCTTCTAGATTAGCAACATTGCTATCAATTCTTTAGCAGTTTACCATCATTTGTGATTGAAAGTCTAGGATCTTGGTTTGTATTTCTACCAGCTACTTTTGAATGGATTAATTCAGTTTAGAGAGTCTCAGATCATGTTTCTTAAGCTGTTTTTTCAACGACTTCATCTTGATACCTTGCGTCATAATTGATTCTCCGCTCAAGATCTTTAAACTCTGATACCAAATTTTCAAAACCTTAAGGTTCTGAACCAATTTTCCTTACAATTATGCAGAAAACAGAAAATAGAATGAAAAATAAGAGAAATTGAATAACAATGAAAAGAAAGATTCAAGGTAGAATTAGAGAAGTAGGCATTAAAGAAATTGGGAGAATGTTACAAAAGATTATAGAAGGAGCTACAATTTCCCAGACTTGCCTCATTCTTAGCTAATGCCTATTCTTATAGTGTTGTTCAATAACTACCTTAACTAACTGGTTAATTACATTTAACTGCCCTTATGATTGAATGGTGCAATTTCATTAATTTTCTTTCTTCACTAGCAAACAACGTCGCCCTTAATTGAATTGAAATTAAAAGAGGTTGAAGTTTTAGGTATTTGGAGTTTGGGTTTTCTCTCTAGAATTTGGGTCGTACGCAGGCTTCAATTTTCTGATTTTGGGCTTACCTATACTAAGTCAGCCCGAATTGTTGCAACTTCAATTCTATGTTAAATTGAAGCATTACTATATTTCTACTTGGATCTTCAGTGGTTGTAGAGGAGTGGGGGACAGTTTTTTGGGGGATTTGGCTATGTTTTTCATGGGAATTATAGTTAGGATTTTCTTTGGGTTTCATATTTTTGTGCAGACTTTGGATGATGGTTTGTGGTTGTTTTCGGCTATTCTTCATTGTTTCTCGAGACTATTTTTCATTGTTTGCTGTTATGGTTTCAATTTTTTTTCCAAAATTTTTTGAGCTCTTATTGTGGCTGGTTTTTCAACCGCTTGTTTGCACTTGTTCACTGCATAAAAAAATGTTCCATTATTCGGAAGATTGTGCCGCGGTTGTGGGCATCTTACTCAAACATTATTCAGCCTAATTTTCCACCTTGGCAGCATAGGGTTTTTGTAATTTTTGCAATCTTTGTGGTAGTCGATAGTTTGTAGTTTTTCCAAGCATGATTTAGATTTGAATGTGCGGTAGTCTCTTATTTTTGCATTTGGGTTGCTGTTCTAGGTTGTGTTGTGGCCGTCCTTCTTGTGACGTTGGTTGTGGTGCAGCTGATCTAGGGTTTCAATGTTTGCATGCATTAGGGAGAGCTTAGCCTTTGCATACATTGTGTTATTTTGTCGTGGCTGTTTATTCCGGTCTTTTTTCATGAAGTAATTTGGATCAATGGCAACAAATTATAACTCTAAATCCTTTGCAGATGTGTTGCGTGGTCGTCATATAGGAAAATCAATTGCACCAATGAAGATGTGGATTTGCGGCCTAAAGTGGTGTTGCATAAGGGTGAAGGAACTTTGGTCTTCCAAAAGCCGTTGATTGATACTTTGGTGAAGCCGTTTTAGTGGGTGTTGGTTGGAAAATTCTTTTAAGACCTACTGGACATGGATACCAATTGAAGTTGTTTAAGTCATTGGATTTGAATATTGCTTTTCAGATTGGTTTGTTGGATGCACGTAATGTTATCATTCATTCGCATAATGAAAAATATCATCACCGATTGCATTGTAGATGATTTGGTATATTGTGGTTAAGGTGATGAGAGTTTTTAAGTAGTCTACATCTTTCCATGTGGACCGTGAACCCTCGTTGCTACCGATTTGGGTTCATTTCCCCAGACTTCCTGTGTTTTTGTTTGAAAAGAATGTTTTGTTTGTCATTGCTTCATTAGTAGCATGCTTTTGAGAAGCTACAGTTGAATTGAAGAGGCAGAGTGTTGTTAGGATTCAAATTGACGTGGATTTACTCAAACCATTGCCAAATCGTGTTTGGATTGGTCTGTGGGGGAACATATGCCATCATACTGTGGCTTTTGTTGGCATCTTGGCCATGTTGAAGATGCCTATCATATTAAGAATTCAACTTTTAAAATGAAGAAGATTGAGATTCAAGCAAAGCTGACTGAGGAGCTGAAATGAAAATTGGTGTATTAGTCGAAAGAGAGTACAAAGTCAAATGCTTTAGTTCGAAAAAAGTTGATATGAATCCAACAAGCATTGAAGAGACTTCGAACCCGAGGCATGATGACAAGGGCTAGAACAAAGAAAATGAAGGAAGCCTTGAATGGACTCATCCAAACGGCCCAAAAGGATGGGGAGAAGACCAAGATTGACAAGGCCATGTTTATTAATGTACTAAATGTAATTGGGTCTTGTTAATGGGTTTGGCTTTACTACTATTTTCCTTAGAACTACTTAGGATCATTGGGTTTAGTTTTAATTATATGGTAAATTGAGTCATGTAGCCCAAAGAGTCATGTAGCCCACTTGGCCCTAAAAGAAACCCTAGCTTGTGCAACCCTAATTTGTAAACCCTAGCTTGTATCCATATAGTGGCCGTCGGCCATCTTGAATGGCAGATTTGATGAAATGAAAATTTGGTTCTTGACATTACAAGCTTGAGAGAATTGCTCTCTAGTTTCTGTAATTACTTGCAAATTACACAAATTCGGAATTTGTGTGTTTGTTGTTCTTGATTTCCTAGATTTGTTCCCTAGGAAATTCGGATTCCATCCTTCAATTGATTCCAAGGTTTCTTGATACGGGTTATCAAGGGGTTGAGGACCTATTCCATCTTCAAGGAACATACCAACTCCAAGGGAAGAATTTTCAGTTGGGTAGATCCAAGGGAATTTCACGCCAAAAGTGGTGCACTAGATGGCTTAGGGCTGGTCCGTTAGAGACACAATATACGTAGGCAGTTGAGAGGGAGTAATATCAGTCTAAAAGGCTGGACCGACAAAGAAGGAGTCCAAGTACTCAATAAATGACTGAATATCAGTCTTAAGGGGTGCACAATGTGGTGACTATTGGAAGGAATGAGCAAGTTTTGCAGTTGCCTCTTGGCAAACTCTCAAGTTCTTTGATAGATCTTCCAAACTAGAAGTTATTAGCCTTGCAGCCTATTAGGGTGAATTTAGATGAGGATAAGGTGGCGACCCTGATTAATGATGGTATCATTAACTTAAGTGGGTAAAAAGCTAGGAAAAGTTGTAATTCAGCGAGATTTGAGAATATGCTTGAATGGATGGATCAAGAAAAGTCATTGATGGACGCTCAGGCGGAATTGGTCAGAGTGGGGAATCTTTCCAAGTGAAATAGTAATAATAAGTTTTTGTCTAGAAAGGAAGCATATGTGGTCTGTAAATATCAAGTTTGTCTTTTGGTGTTTCATGATATTTAGAGGTCTATTTTGGAATGTCAGAGGGGTTGCAGAGTAGTTCGCGACTTCCAAAATAAAAATGTTTCTAAAAATGCACAGGTTTAATTTGATTACACTATGTGAGCCAAAGGTTCCTAAAGCACTATGTGAGCCAAAGGTTCCTAAAGCTCAATTGGAGGAGTTTTGAATCCGTTTTGGAATGGATGACAAACTGGCAAATGATCAAAATAGATTATGGGCTTTGTGGTCTAATATAGATGGATAGAAAATGACTAACTCATACCAATTTATAGCCATTAAGTTCCAACATGGGCTCATAACTGAGGAATTTGTGATGGTGATAGTGCATGTTGCTTTTAGGTAACAGGGACTGCCCATCGCCGTGGGATGATATTAGGCAACTCATGAGTTAGAATTCGGTGAGCTTGGTTTGTGGTGACTTTAACACTATCCAATCACCTAGTAAAAAACAAGGTGAAAGGCCATTTGATATGGGTGAGGTATGTGGGTTTGTTTGATGTTGATTTTATAGGTTTCCCATTTTTGTAGTGTAATAATCGAGCTAGTAATGAGAGGATTTACAAATGATTAGATAGACTATTTCAAACTGAGGGGTGGATTCAGTAGAATTTGCTTACATCAGTTTAATATTTGGATTGGGTGGGCTCCGATCATTGTCCCATATTGATGGAGGGCCATCGTTTTGACCTCATTAGGAAGAGATCTTTTCATTTTTTAAACTCTTGGATGTTACATTCGAGGTTTAAAAATGTTGTGTAGGGTGCTTGGACTTTGGATTGCTAAGCTTCGCTTATGTATATGTTGGTGGCTAAGCTTCGGAAGGTAAGAAGGGCATTAAGTTGGTAGAGCAAGAAGAGATTTGGAAATATATTTAAACAAGTTAAGCAATTTGAAGTCAAGTTGGTGGAACTTGAGGAGGAGCTGGCAACCCAATTTTTTATTTTCAAGCAGGTAGAATTGAATAAAGCAAAAGCAGAGCATATGATGAACCTTAATTAGGAAATGGAGTTTTGGAGGTAGAAGGCTAAGGTCAAGTGATTGGAACAAGAGGAAATGAATACTAAATTCTTTCATAATATGGTTCAGGCGAAGAGAGCTAAGATGTTCATTCATCGTATAAGGATTATTAGGGAGCTTGACTTGAGGACCACCTGCTATTACTAATCAAGGTGTTAATTTTTTCTAACATTTGTTTAAAGATAAATTATATTATGATGCTGCTTATTATGAGATGATGCATAATACCTTGGAGGTGATTCCGACATCGGTGAAGGATGAGGAGAATGAGTTACTAGTGAAGATGCCGGAAGTGAAGGAAATTTAAGTAGTTGAATATGGGATGGATGGGAATAGTGCTCTGAAAGATCATGGCTTCTCTAGAAAAAATTTTCAAGTTTGTTGGGAGATTATTGGTGAGGATGTTGTTATGGTTGTTCAGGAATTCTTCAACGGCTCATTGTTGTCAAAGGAATTCTCACTCAAGAATTTTGGTTGCTTTGCTTCTGAAAAATGACAGTCCTATCACATTTGCATATCTTTGTCCTATTTCTTTGCAATTTTGTTTATAAGGTGATTTCCAAATTGTTAAGGACAAGATTGTAGAGGGTGTTATATAGGTTGATATCACCTTAAGGGACGTCTCATCTCAGATAATATTCTTTTGGCTCAGCAATTGATGGTGGATTTGCACAGTAAGTCTAGAGGTGGGAACGTGGTGTTGAAGTTAGACATGGGTAAGATATATGACAGGGTGTCCTGGGTATTTCTGCTTGCAGTCATGAGGAAATTTAGTTTTTGGGAGGATTTGATTGAGATGGTGTGGAGGCTGATATCAGGGTGTCATTTTTCAATCCTAGTGAATGGAGTGCCTTATGGAGATTTTCTATTGTCTCGAGGTCTTCGAAAAAGGTGTCATCTTTTTTCTTTGCTATTTGTTTTAATGGCTGAGGTTTTTTCTCGATCTCTCAATGTTATATTGAAGGATGGATCTTTCACACCTTATAAGGTCTTGATGCATTGTCCACCAATCATTCATTTGGCATATGCTGATGATATCATCATTTTCTCCTTGGTGGATCAAATGTTGTTGCCAAAAGTGATAGAGGAAATTTATAATTACAAGTCAGTTTTCGATCAATTGGAAGTATTGCAAAATTAGCTTTGGTAGTAGGTCAAGGTGTTGGTCGCATATGAGTGAAGATAGTAACTGAAGTTATAGGCTTTATGGCTAAGATTCTTCTTTTGCAATTAAGGTGTCCATTGTATATTGACTAGAAATTGAAAAGTTTGTTTGCACTGATGTTTGATAAAGTTCAAAGGAGATTGTCAAGTTGGTAGAAAAAAGTTTTTTCCATTAGGAGTATAGTTATTTTGGTGAGACATGCCTATTCCCTTCCTATCAATTTTACACCCACCGAAAGAGGTGATCGAGGATCTAGAGAAACTGTTCTCATGTTTTTTCTACAGTGATTCTGAGTATGGCTATAAATATCATTAGGCAAATCTCTGTGTTCTAAAGAAGGAAGGAGGTTTTGGGTTTCTTTCATTGGAGGCTCTGGTTCTAACTTTCGATTGTAAGCTATGGTGGTGATTCTATTAGCAAGATTCTACTTGGGCTTGGTATATGAGGCAGAAGTATTTGGGAGAAGTTCATCTGGCTCTAGTTTTTCCGTTTATCACAGATTCAAAAGTTTGAAAACATGTGCTCTGAGTGAGATATTTGATGAAAGAAAGGATTACATGGGATATTAAGGTGGGACAGATTTCCTTTATTAATAATAATTGGCTAGGAGATGAACCGTTGAGGAATTTGGTTGATGTTCAGGGGGATTGAAAAGTCCAGGATTTTAGTGACTCAGAGAGATGGAATAGGACGATGTTGTAGGGGATTTTCCCAGTTCACCAAGTGGATAAAATCATGGAGGTGCCAATTGAAATGGGTGATGGAGGTAGTGATTAGATTCTATGAGAGCCTGAATCATAGGGTGAGTTTACTGTGAAGTCAGATTATGGCTTGGTATGCAACGTTGCTTTTGTTTTTCTATTTCATCAGCTCTTATGGTCCAAGCATGTAGACAATTCTATTGATTGGTTTAGGTCTCTTATGCTCCTTATCGAATTCCTATGGTGTATCACTTTATAGATTTAGGGTTGCGGGATCGTCAAGATGTGCCTGTTGTACTCATACTCAGATAGAGGATATTTATCATGTTTTCTCAAGAAGCAAATTGGGATTGAAAGTGTGGGCGTACTTTGAGCATCACATTTGTGTTTTTCAGGATGTTCAACCTATCTATTATCTATGTTTGGAGATGTGCAAAACCTCTTGTTCTTGTATTTGAAGCCAGCTTTGAGTATTCTTCCACAGTTGGTGTATTGAGTGATTTGGAAAGCAAGAAACATGTATCGTTATTAGCACAAGAGTGTTTCTCATTTGTGATTGTTGAAACTAAACCACGAAGGAAAAAATATCACAAGGGTCTACAAAATCTCGAATAAATCGAGAAATACTACTACTACTACTAACTAAGGTAGCCGGCTCAACTGGCACATCGAAAAATGTATCGATGAAAGAAACTGAATGTGAAGTTCCTAACTCTCGTCTAATGCCTTTCATAATGATCCCTGCATACATTGAATAGTTTGAAAACCAAACTATTACTGCAGATAGTAAAAAGCCTGTAACCAAAGTTATAGCAAAAAAAATAAAAATAAAAATAATTTACAATCACATATTTTTTGCCCCTAACTACGGTGACTTTGGAGAGAAGATCAGCCTTTCGGCTCAATTTTCCTTGGAAGAAAATTGTTGGAGCGGTTACTTTCTGTGAACATACAAACCCAACTTTCAAGGCCCAAGAAGTTTCTGAAATTTGACCCATTGACAACCGAAAAGCCCAGATCCTTCTAGAACAATTAAAATCAATAACCGACATAGCATTTGAAATAAATTATTTTGTAATTATAAAAACCTTTACCAACGAGATTGGAAGAATTCTATTTCTTCTTCTCCCTTTCTTTAACATTGAACCACCAATTAGCCCTCGAACTGATTTTCCCTTGTAGAATAGCCATATTTTGTCATCAAATCAAGAAATCGAGAAAAATCCACATAAGATTTTCTTGGATAGAGGCCGGAAGAGATGGATTTCGAGTTGAGAAGAGCGAGCGAGAAGCTTGAGAGAGAGCAGAGAGAAAGGAAGCAGAGAGCCAAAATGAAATTGGAGAAAGAAAAGAAAGCCAGAGAAGAAGCCCTTCGTCGACGTGAAGCGATTGAAGCCGCTCAGAGCCGGCGCCGCCTTGATGCCGCTGAAACCGAAGCAATGGTACAACTGTTTTTTTATTTTTAATTAATAATTCGTTGCTTTTGATTTTCTAATTGCTCTTCATTTTTCTTGTCTTAATTCATTAGTTTACTATGAATTGCTATTATCTGATATTAGTTTGAATTACTATGTGGGATCAATCTGAATTGCGAACTAGAATTATGAGTTTTGCGTTGGATTCGGCTGACGTTTGGCCATTATTGTTTGATGTGGTTTTATTTGGATTTTTAAATTAAAAAATATTCTAATTAAGAAATTGACATCGTGGGAAAAGTTTCATTTGGCTTCAAAATCCATCTGGAAAGGTTCAATTTGTTTGTTTGGCAGGATTAGAGAACGGAGGAGGTTTTAGATGGGCTCAATGGAAGAGAAGCTGAGTTGGGACATTTTAAGATCATTGTTCGCAGTATAGTTCCTTTTTTTAACCCATATCATCTATCATATGGTTCCTTTTTCCTTTCCTGGTCAAGAATAGAATGGATGAAAATAAATTTTCCTGGCCACGCCATATATTGGGACCTTGTTTCTGTTTTGTTAGGCTAATGCGTTATTTTAATTCTTTTAGGCAAATCAGCAAATGGAAGAAGAAATGCTTGCTGGACGAGGAGTCATCTTCAGACGCATCCTACAAGCTGTACCTTATGAAGCAAATGGGGATAAGATAAAATTGCCACCTTCTTGCTTCACTGAATTGTCCGAACAAGGTGCTTTTGAGAAGGGACCATTGCACTTCTCTTTGTCATTAGTTGGAGGGGAGAATCTTTCAGAAATGAAGGATTCTGGACATCAGGAGAGTAGAATAACGCATGCCGGTGTTTTGGAGTTTACATCTGATGAAGGTGCTGTTGGGCTTCCTCCCCATGTCTGGAATAATTTGATTGCTGCTGATTTTCCTCAGTTGCCAATGGTTTTGGTTCGATATGTTTGGTTACCAAAAGGAACCTATGCAAAGCTTCAACCTGATGAATTTGGCTTCTCTGACATCCCAAATCACAAGGCAGTCCTTGAAACAAGCCTGCGTCAGAATGCAACCCTTACCCAAGGTGATGTGCTAAAAGTCCATTATGGTGCCTTGACGTACAACCTACGAGTTCTGGAGTTGAAGCCCTCATTAAGTGTATCTGTTCTTGAAACAGATATTGAGGTGGATATTATTGGCTCTGATTCTAATTCAGAGCAGACAAATCATCACATGTTGAGACCTCTGGTGTTAGGCGAATCAGAATCTGGAACAGTTGAGGAGGGAAATTACATGTATTATAAATTTGTACTTGATGATGGCACTTCAAAAAGAATTTCCTCTGGGGATGCCAAACTTGAGATAAGGCTAGAACCACAAATGCAAGATGGAGACTGTGATCTTTATGTTTCGAGGCATCCTCTTTTATTTCCCACACAACACCAACATGTTTGGTCATCCCATGACGTCGGCTCCAAATTGTTAATCCTGAGCTCAGAAGATGAGAGCTTGGGACCTGGTACATATAGTATTGGTATATATGGCTTCAAGGGGATGACAAGATATGAGGTATCTGTAAATGCTCAAGAAGTCACGAAGTCTAAGATGGGTCAGCAAGCCGTGTCTTCCTCTTCATTGGTTGATGCAGATACTGTGGAGTGCAGGAATTGTAAACATTATATCCCTTCTAGGACGATAGCCCTACACGAGGCATTTTGTAGCAGACACAACATACTCTGTCAGCATACTGGTTGCGGTGTTGTTCTCAGGATTGAGGATGTCAAGAACCACGTACATTGTGAAAAGTGTGGGAAAGCTTTTCAACAAGCCGAGATTGAGAAGCACATGAAAGTTTTCCATGAGCCACTTCAATGCCCTTGCGGAGTTGTTCTTGAGAAGGAACAGATGGTATGTGGCTCTTTAGCAAAACCTTTTTGAACTTTCCATTAGTTTGGTTCCTTCATTATGTTTGACAGTTTGAGATAAAAGTTGTTTCTAATTGAAAAACATGATGTTATATGGAGTCATGGATGTTCAACTTTTATGCTGTGTTCTCTTTTCTTTATTTGACCTTTCTCCATTCCCCCGAGTTTGGTTAACATTTTATTTTTTCTTTGCTATAGGTGAAACACCAGTCCTCTGAATGTCCCTTGCGGTTAGTTACATGTCGATTCTGTGGTGACATGGTTCAAGCTGGGACTTCTGCAGCAGATGTACGAGACAGATTAAGGGGACTTTCAGAGCATGAAAGTCTTTGTGGTTCTCGGACTGCACCATGTGACTCATGTGGCCGTGCTGTTATGTTGAAGGACATGGACATACACCAAATTGCTGTTCATCAAGAGAACTAAATCAGGAAGTATTAGATTCTTTCAAGGTCAAACTGAAAATTTGCAACCAAATGTAGTTTCTGACCGTCTGTTTTCATGCTTGCGGCCAAAATGTGTAATAGGATGTGATTCTCTTGTGTAGATTTCGCATATGCCATTGAAATGGGGGAAAAAGAATTAAATGATGTGGATTAATTGTTTTGCAAACTGTTGTAGAGAGTATATAACGCATATCATGTGCAAGCCAATGAGATAAAAATTCTATTTCAATCTAAATACCAATGATTACAGTTCCATTTGGTATTTATTATGTGACGGTATAGGATGAGATTTTGCCTTTTGGATAAGTTGTGTCTGATTAGTATTACAACAGTTAACAGTTACTAGCAGGCAATAACTGCGCAATGCGCAGTTTATTGAATGCCCACCGATAAGTATAAAGAATGAAAAATGTGAAAAAATAATATTGATATTTGAGGGGGATAAAATTATAATAGAATTAAGAATGGGGAAGAATTTTAAATCAGAATGAAGAAGTATAGAATAATAGTTTATTAATGTAAAAGTGCAATGGAAAAAATTACAGGCTAATTTGTTGTAAATTTAAATTGCCATGGATAAATTTTTTCTATGCCATGACAGTTAAAAACAATAGTGAAGAAGAAATTGTTTGTTTGAGGAATGAAAACTAAGTAGTCAGATTCTTCTAAGTTATGATCTTCTACAAACTGATGCCAATTTCTACGGAGGGAAGAACGTCTGACAGTGATGTCATAAACTCGGTTTCCAGACTTCAATTGAATCTCACATTGTTCCGCTCTTGCAAGTGAAGGTTTGAATATTTTGGAATATTCTATGCGAAAAGATAAGGAAACATGATAAATTATATGAATGAGAGATTAAACAATAGTTGTAGAATAATTTGGTGATGTATGTAAAGAGTTGTAGTATGTACCACTATAAGTATCTCATTCTTTGAAAATTGTTGGAAGAAAGAACAGTACCAAGTTAAATGAAATCTTTGGAATGGATGTAATGCTGATGATAGGACATTATGTTGGGTATTTGTTGTTTTGAAAGCTGAAAAGAATGCATAAAGTTTATAATGACACAGACATATTATGTATTGAGAATGAAATATATATGTCATTAAATGGACAAACCTTGTTTTGGTAATGTGGGTAATGGCATTGTCCATGGCAGCATTATTTGGTTGTTCATATTGTCAAATGTAAGGCTATCAAATGCATTGTTTCCACGATACCTTAGTAAGACAGAAGAATCTTGATTAAGTAAGTTATCATGAAAGAATTCGGGCCAGCCAGATGTGAAAACATGCCGATTGATTGTTAATTTCCATTGCATTTGTCCCTGGTGGAGTATGATTTCATCATAATCAAGTAAATTTTGAATCGCATAAAGACCTATTGGTATTTTCTCAAAAAGGGAAAAGTAATTAAGAAGTAAGAGAAATTGAATACGGAATAATTTGTGTTAGCAAATATAAAAATGAATGCAAATATTGAAAATGAAACCTGATTTTCTCTCTGAAGTGTTTTGAAGAAAAAGCAGCACGGCATTTCAATTATATCTTAGAAAACAAGAAACATTGTTAGAAATTATGCTATGCAAGTTAGGAAAATTTTTGTGAAGAAAATTTATTATTAAAAGATAATTAGATGAAAATAGAGTATAAATGAAAACTAGAAAATTACCTCGCTGATGTTGTAACATTGAAGCAATAAATAACACATTTTGCATCCAATCTTGAATTAATTTTTTTGATTGTATTTTAGGGTAGCCAATGTATCTAAATATCATTGGATATGAGAGGAAAAAATTGTAGCATATTTGATAGTTGATCTGATTGTTTTGTAAGTATGTTAATGTGCCTGCATGCACATGTGTATTAGATTGAGTAACAAAAAAGAATTTTTGCTTTTGACCATGTTCTTTGGCCAACCATTTTGTGAATGGATGAAGTGGTGTTGTCATGACCTACAAAAATTTGTTATGAAATATATTTATTCAGAAAAGAAATAATTGAAATGAAGAATAAGCATTTATTAATAAGTACAATAATACATACACAATAGATTATCTATTATAGTACAAAAGAATCAATAGCATTTAGAGAATGAGAAATAAAAAGGCAATGGCAAATATAGGTAAGAATGCATAACACAAGGAAGTCATTTTGTTTTGCAAGAGGAATGAAAGCATTGTATGAAGGGCCGAAGATACCATAGGGCAAAAGGAAGAATTAATTTTTTTTAGATGTAGCCGAGTTGCAAGATTATGTATTTTGGATAAGGGAGTAATTTTTTTCTCAGTTTTTGGCATAGCAAAGGTAAAATTTTGATTACTTTAACAAGTAATTAGCATTTATAAGTAGTAAAATTCTATCCATCTATAATTATTAAAATATAAAAGAAAACGGGAAGCAAAGGATGAACATAGAGTTAGAATAAATCGAGGTACAATTGAATTGAGATAGAATTTAGCATTTACAGCATTAGCTAGATTTTCCTGCGAGAAGCTTAGGAAAACAAAGACAAAAATAGGAAAATAAAGCAACACCGCACAAAAAAACGAGCATCCAAATTGGCACTTCAATTCAGTCATATACATTCTAATATTCATGAAGGAGATATATATAAAGTTGGGAATATCGCATAAAAATCCATACGATATTGTTGGATAATTCCTGAGAATACAATTTGAATATGACATGACCATAAAGTAAAACGAGCGTAATACAAAAAGTCGGTAAACAGAGAGCCTTGTAAAAAAAGTTATTACAGAGCATTATGAAAGCATACATTTGCATAAAGGGGAAAGAAGAAATAAAGGCTGGAAAATCAGAATTCCATGTATAGCAAGGAAGTGTGTTAGAGAAATTCTAAGAAATGAAAATGATAATAATTAGCACCTAAGCAAAGGCAAATTTATGGAGCAATACAATATCCTAATTACTAAAGCGAGAAAATAGGAAAAAGCTATTACGTAAAAATAGTTGGTGTAGATGAAGAATTCTGAGAAACTTTGTAGCACAGCTTTGATGTGCAGCAGAAGCTTGGAGTCTCCAGTTTGATGAAAGAATGGGAAGCTATGGACAAGAAGGCAGCAGAGATATGTGTTGTTGTTAGAGTTCCTGTAGGGAGACAAAGAAGATGATGTTATTTATGCAGTATAGAGCATAAGTTACTTTGTAGTAAAAAAAATATTGAAAGTTGTAAGGGCCTGTATTTAGCATGACATTCAATCAACTACACAGATGAATGGAATAATATTTATGTTCTTTATACAAACAAATATGTAGGAAATCAGATGTAGAAATCGTTTACAGGAAATCAGATGTGAACCTTACTGTTATTGATGAAGTGAGAGTGTTGTTGATGAAGAGAAAACACAGAGTGAAGTTCAGAGTATGGGAAGCAGTATATTTACGGAGGAAAAGAAATGAAGATAGAAATGAATGACTTGACCTTCAGGCCAATATTTATCCTAATATAAGAATAGTAAATGGCAGTTTGTAGTTTGCAAAAGTGTTTTTTGCATGTGGGAGACATTGATGTGATCGATTTGTTACTTTTTCAGGTGTTTGAGTTGTCCAGTCAAACTGCAAATACATGTATGTGTAATGAAATCTGAACAAAGAAATGCTGTCTATTTGTATTGGAAAAAGAACCACAAATAATTTTGATTCTGTTTGCAATATGATACTGTGAGCAGCAGCTTTTAACAGAGAAAATGTGCTCCAATCAGCCATGCAGTTTTTTTCTTACGAAATTCATGTTTTACTCTAATAGCATTATAAGTGAGTATGTAAAAAGAAATATCACTTCCTATGGTCATTAAACAAAGAAAAATGTAGAGGTTCGTGTTCCATTAATCCAAAATGTAGGATATTCAGATAGTTTGGAATGAAATAAGTATTTGCCGTTATAAATCTGTCTGCAAAGAAATTTTAGTAATGAACCAATGAGAAAAGTCCAGAATGCTTACATTTTTAAGTGTTGTTGGACAATAAATTAGAAGGCAGAATAAACGCTTGAAGCTCTATAGCATCTGTTAGGATTGATGATATTCGATGGTCAAATAGATCAAGACATGCTCATGAGTAGGAAAAGTAATGAGAAAGTAAAGGACGTATTTCTATGCAAAGTACTTTTCAGGTAATTATGGTCAAGTATTTAGTTTCTTATTCCCAGAATGAAGTGTAGTTGAAGAGAAGTTTAAGCCAATAAGTAATAGTATAGTATTTTTTTTGAGTTAATAAATGCAGGAATTTATTTATTCCTGAAGAGGCAGTGAAAAGCTGGAAGTGTACCTAAAAGAACTTTTATGTTTTTATAAATGGAAATAAACATTGTGTTGATTAAAAAGTAAGTGTTCCTAGAAGACCATATAAAAACCACAAAAAAACCTAGGTATGTAACATGTAAACAAGGCAAAAAAAATAAGGAATAGATAACTGACCCAATCAGTTACAATATTTAAGCAGAATTGAATTAGGTTATACGATTGGTGATAAAGAATGTAAACTCACTTTACAGTAAATATCAAAAGTTCCCAGCTCTTTAATGGGTAAACGCAACCTTTCTCCATCAATAACCTGAAAGAAGAAGTAAATAAAAGCAGAACTTGGAATGGTAAACATTTGTGTTCATCATGTATAGTCAGAGAAATTAGAAAATAAAATGATATATACTTCATATTCTGCTCCAACACTTTCAATGCTGACAATCTGAATTTGATTATGCCTAGCCTACAGTATCCAGCAGAAATTGATTTGGGAGTATTAGGTTATTTGATTGTTTTTGAAACTTAGATTTGCATTCTGTGTCAGAAAAATAATAACGAAACACAATGAGTATCTGACAAAGTTTTCGCAAATTGGATTTTTATAAGCAATTCTCAGCAATGTTAATATTGTACCAGGGACGAAAACGAAGCAATTAGATGAGGGAAAGCTGGACAATGATGTACTATATAACCTGATTGCAACAGTTGAAATAAGTATATTAGTAAAGTTGTATTGGCAAAAACAAAGCTGAAGTTAACATTTTTAATACGAAACAAATGTATGAAACTAAAGAACACAAAAACAGAACAAAGAACAAAATTTCAGGCAATGGTAAAATTGGAGAACATTAGAATTCCACAAAACTACGAAACGTAACAGAAATTCAAGATAAAAGAAAGTACAAGGAAGGAAAAGGAAGGATAGTTACCCTGGATATGTGCATTTTGCTGGATGTTACTGTGAAACTTCATATGAATCCTCGTTCATTAATAATAAAATCTACAAAGTGTAGAAACGATCTAGTTAGTAGGTTCTTTACAATAATTAATGTTATGTGAATTCATAGATTTAGTTCGAAGGTGGAAAGCTAATTTCCCCTTCTAGATCTATGCTTTCAAAGCAAAGCAGTAATTGATACAGTGAGCAGAGACTAATGAGAGCAAATATTAGAAATCCATAGTGAAGACAGTTGTTACAAAAAGCCAATATTAGATTGGCAGAGCAGAATAATAAAGCCTACAATGTTAACACTGTATTGTAAAGGCAGGCTGATAATGAAGTCAGAAGGTGTACTTTCAAAACTGAGTGTATATCATTCAGTTTTCAAAAGTACACCCATGGCAAAAACAAGTAAGTTTAAAATACAGTGCCAAAATAGAGAGTGTTCAAAAAGTTATATGCAAAAGTGGGAAAGCAGATCTATGCTAATCCAGTTTCTGTTTTTTCTTGGTGGTGTTGGTGAGGTCCTTGGCATCTAAGTTATCTTCGCATCAGTGGCAACAAGTTTGACAAGAACACGAAGACGGGCCTTTGGTGATGATGTGTTGTCCTCTGGTCCTGTGAAGAAAGAAAGCGAGGCAAAGACAAATATAATGTTAAATAGAGAATAAAATTCAGAAGTAAGAATGGCATCGATTAGTACCTTCAGATTGGGACATTGTACAGGATTCGGATGTGTTTGTTGCCAATAGATATGCTGCATCAGTACCGACATGCTCCAAAGTTGAGGTCAAGATCGCCCTTCGTGAAATTCAGGATAGGAAGTGATTGTGTAGCGCCTACTATCTCGCAGACTTGAGTTTCATTGGTCCGATTTGTACCAAGAACAATTTGGATCAGAATTCCGTGAACTTCTTGTAAGGGAAGGTCAGTGTTCTAGACAAAGAAGAGAGAAATTATTAACTGGTCTATAAATGTATGTGCAGGAAAAAAAGGAAAATTAGGCAGTTGGAATTTTTTTTTAAAGCAGTAGTAACCTTGTTTGCATATTCCACCACTTCGTTTGCTGAGAATGTTAGCAATTTTTCTGCAAGGTGGCCAAAAATCGAAGCTGTAATTATCCCGCTGTCATCAATCACATCAACCTCAAACCTAGACCTGGTAATCAAATCAATCATTCAGTCATGGAAAATCAACTTGGCCTCAAAATGTAAAAAAAAATTGAGTGATAAATTGACCTTGGTTCTGGAATTTGTCTTGAGTCACAAAGATTACATGTGTATTCTTCATGTTGACGTGCAGATGTTGATTGGAAACACTTGGGGCAGGCCATGTACCAATACTTTTGGCAAATATTTTTGAATGAAAGTTGTGCTTTGACAAGCACATTCTGCATGTACATGGGAATGAAATGTGCTAAGTAAACAGAAAAGAAAAGACATGTTAACAATTGCACACATCAAATGGCCAAAGATTAATATTTACCTTCTGAAATGGAGTTATGCTAGCAACAAGGGAGGTTTTGTTGTATGAATCAAGGGAAATCTCTGGAGTACTCTTGAAGTAGTTCTTGCTGATGACAAAATCCGACAGCATTTCTTTGTTTCTTTCAGCCCTGGTCCATAGCAAAAGAAACAATTCAGTAAAATAGTAATGGAAATGAAGGGATGTATAAATGAATATATGGTTGCATCACCAGTTTTTCAATGGAGTGCACTGATCGGAGGGTTGACCAAAATAGCCGAGTCATATTTTGTTGTCAATGCATCCTAGAGTAAAATTTGTTTGTGTTGTCAATAATAGTGGGGAAAATCATTGGTGAAGAATGCAGTAATAGAGCAGGTAAAGAAATCAAGATGAACATAATGAGAATTTTTTTGGTTTACGTTACCATTATAGTAAACAACTTTAAGCCTCCGACAAATGATTACTGGGAAACTATCCAAATTGTCAATAATACTCGCGCCTTCGTTCTTAACAAATTCATTCCATATGGATAGCATGACTGTCTTCATGCTACAACAGTTAAACAACGAAGTTAAGATAGGGCAAAGAAATGGACATTTGCAGCAGGAAATAAGAGGAAATGAATAACAGATTTTGTATGAGTTTGAAAGGATCGGCCATAGAATAAAAGAAAAAATGTTTGTAGTCTTTATAACTGGCAAAAATAATTTTGTTTATACTGGCAATCGAATCGATCCAAGATGAAGAGTTTATAGGGAAAAAAATGTAAGCAATAAGTTCTTTCGTGGATGTTAAATATATAGACCTATCTATGTTGCTAACAGATCTAGTCGAATGCAGTAAATGGTTTAGAAGTATGAAATCACTAGCAAACCAATGAGGTAATCAATGTCGTAATAAGAAGATGAGAACGAAGATGAAATAATAAACTATAGTAAAGGAAAGAACAAGTATTTGAGAACGTGTCAAAGTAATCAAGAAACAACAATAAGTTTTAGAATGAGCGCTTCATTTCATGATTTTTTCGGAAAGGAGAAAATATTTTGTGTGTATCGTTAGAACCTAAAATCGCAAACGGAAATTATGAGTTTTAAAGGTAACAAATAATTATATGTTTTATTTTTGAATTGGCAAGATTGAATTGAGAAACAATACTTTGCACAAGAGTGTTGGGAATTGTAAAAGTTTAGTAAAGTTAGTTGATGATAAGAAGAGTAAAATGTATAGATAGTACAAAGTTTAATCTATGGATTTAAAAATTGTGCTAGTTTTTGCAAACTGTTAAATGATTCCATGTATAATGCAGTACGTAATTCCTTACAATTATTTCAGCATTTAGTAGACGAACTAAGAAATAGGTATGCATTATGGTTTGCCAACTTATTGATGTAATAATTAATCGATGTAAATAATGTAACTTCATATTTATCTATGAAATATATGACATAAAATTGGTTTCAAATAAAGATATTAGCAATTGATCAGATAATCGAGAGGATAGCATTTTTAAATTTTAAGGTGTGAATATCAATAATGATTCTCTTACCTTTGATTGAGAAGGACCAATTTTTGCACAACCGAATCATTTATATCACTTTTGATAGTCTTGGCAGGAAGACTATCAATCACCAGGGCCAATACATCTGCAAAATGGAAGTAGTATTTGAAGTGAAGACATCTTTAGAGGATGGTAAAAAAATGGACCAATACAAAAGAAATTTAATTACTTAGACAACAAATCTATAATTGTACAAGATCATTACCGATAGGTATACTATGTGTGATATAAGAATATGTAGAAACATAATAGGTAATTGTTGAAAGAAGTTCTCACCAACAGATTCCTTTTTGCGCCAATGAATCTAGTGAGTCTTTCAAAGTCTGTGGAAGTGGTAATCGATGTCTAGAAGAGCATCAACACTTTCAATTGGTTCAAGGATGGTCCTTGAATTGATTATCCACCGCATGGAAATCCCTTCATACCGTATTCTTTTTCAGCTTTTTCACTTCAAAGATTTTTGATTTTGTATTTTTGAACACTTGCATTTTTTCCCCATTCGCCGATCTCATGGTTGAAAACAATGCCTGGACTCTACCTCCCTATTGATGGAGAAGGGAAAATATTTAATCGATACTTCAGAGAATCTGAGCTATTATCTAAGCGTAAGATAAAGTAAGACATTGGTAAACAAACCTTTGAGTCTGCAAGAACAAAGCTACTGATAACGAGATGGACTATTAATTGCGTGGTAGGTCAAGTTTTTCCCGACAAGGACAACGCATGACCATGTGTCATGCCTTCAAGAATATCTTCAATATGCAACAAGTGTTCCATCTAAAATGAATAAATACGTAAAATCAGAATTTTCTCAACATGAGTTGGGAAGAAAAAAGAACAAGAAAACAACAATATAAAATATGCGAACTCAGAAAAAGAAAGCATAAATGTAGATCAAGTGTATGCCAATTCAAAATTTCATTATAAACAACATTTCTAGTTTTGCAACTGTCATCTTGTCATTAAAAGTGGAAGGAAGTATTAATACTTTTACTAATTTGGACGTTCGTGTTTTGAAAGCGCAACATAAAGTTGACCATGTGAGAAAACTGGTTCTTGCAAATAAATACCAACATAATCTAATGTTTGTCCTTGGGCTTTATTAATAGTCATAGCAAAAGATAACTTCATCGAAATTGAGTCCTCTTAAATGGGACTCCATTTTTTCTTTGTCGAACTATGTAAAGGAATTCGGTATAAAACAGAATTTCTTTGTAATCGACGAGCAATCAACTGCAAAAATTGTATTGGTGCTAATTCTTTACAAATAAGACGCGTATCATTACAAAGACCTTCGCTTGGATTAATATTTCGTAGAAGAATAACAGGCAATTTTTTTCAATAATAGTCTATGTGGAGGAAGACTTGATGGATTTAGGAGTTTAGGAAATCTTCATAATCTCCTGGTGTTTTAGATCAATTGCTTGATCCGAATCGTATAAATAACTAAAGGTCCAGGAAAATTGTCTATCAAAATATTGTTGATGTTATTAACCGAAGAATTTGTGGATGACAAAATGCATCTATTTATCATCTGTTCTGGTTTTGTAGAATACAAAAGCAAATTTGGAAACACATGATCAATCAATCTGCTTAGGAAAAAAAGGAAAACACAGGAAACAGAATAGAAATATGAGAAAACAGAAACTGGAAACATGCGCAAAATTGAAAAAATGGGACATTATTAAAATATAAAGTACTCACTCTTGAAGAGATTCATTTTTGTCATTATATGGAATGACAATTTGTTCTGGTAAAGTAATATTACCACATTCATCTGTTGGTTCTGAATTTTCTCCAATCCTTAGCAGGAAATCAGAAAACTGGGGGTCTAAAGAAGCCCGCATATTCTGTTTTAGGTGAATTTTTGTTAGTTTAGGCCATAGTGGAGAATTCACTATGCTCGCATTAACTTGTGAGTTCCGTGTTCCTTTTGAATAATCGAAGTGTTTGGCGAAAGTCACCTCCAAACACGATGACTTTTGAACCAAATGGTTCATTTATTCCAGTTATATCTCTCAACAAACAATCAAATGCTTCAAAAGCATCTTTAGTGGCCATAGAAGCTTCATCCCATATTATAAGTTTAGCACTTAAAATCAGATTCGCAGTGCTACTTTGTTTACTTAACTGACAAGCTTTATTGACAGAAAAGTCAATTGGAATTTTGAATCTTGAATGTGTCAGACGACTCCCCGAAGAATAGACGCAAAGAACACCCGATGTTGCTACAAAGAATCGCAATAGATCTTTTGGATCTAACAGTAGCCAAAAGGGCACGATATAGAAAAGTTTTTCCAGTTCCCCCAGGACCATCAATAAAAAATACTTGTCCTTGACCTGAATCAATTTTTTGGAGGATAGATTCGTAGGCAAATTGTTGTTCAATATTTAATCTAGTTCGCAGTAAAATATCATCATCACTAACACTTATATTCAGTTCAGTTTCTAATTCTCTTGTTAAATGTTCAGACAAAGGCATTGATATGTTATTTGGAAGAAGATGGTATTGATTTAAGTTTTTACCCATCTCTTCTAGATAATGATTAATGTCATTTAAGACATTATTCATAACAAGCTGGTTTTCAATATCGGAAAAACCTAATGACCTTTGAAAGTCACTGGACAATTCGGTTTTGGAATCGCTTTCCACAATTTCTGTGGTTCGTTTGGAGAGCAAAAGACTAAAATAATAGCAAAAAGGGATCTCAAAGCACTTGGCATTTGATAAAAACATGCTTCTTTTAAAGTATCCTCTACATAAGTATCAGATTCTAATAAGCCTAATTTAAGAGCAGCATCTCTAAAAGTTTCGCATTTTTTTCCTGAAACAGTTAAAAGACTGGTAAAAGACGTAGGGCCTCTAACATGTGAAAGTAATAGTCTAAGATAATATCGCTCTCCTTCTTCTGGACTTACAGTAACCATCCGACCTATTACATTTCTAGATTTTCTCTCATTCCACATTCTCAAGGTGGAATTCCATACAAAATGTTGAGGGAAGTCTTTATAAAGACATTTAAGCTGTTTAGCTTTTTCATTGACAGAATTCATTTCAAAAAAATGAGTAAGCATAGTTTTTGAAAAATCAATTTCATGTATTAAAGTTGAAAGATCAGATTTGTTACTAAATGAAACAACTTGATGACCATGAAGATGAACTTGCAAAGTATAAATCACGGTGTCATTTCGCTAAGATTAAATGCATAAATTCTCCAAAGAGCTTCCGAGGGCCTATCCAACGCCATCCCGAAATTGTTTAATTTCATCAATTTCTTGTTCCATATTAGGTTCGTAAATTTGAAAGCTTACTAAATCATGACTTTATAAATGTATTTGTAAACATATTTCATGAGTTTAATGGTAGAGCAAATCTCAACATTTATATGGCAATCAAAAGTAGCCAATAAGTATTTATTATACGGAATAACCCAACGATTATCCAACGTACATTGTCTAACTTTAATATGTTTACCATCATTTCTTCTTTTATAGAAAGGATAACTATCTTCCGCATGTACTGTTTGTTCACAAAATTCCCTAGGATAGTGATTTTTGCACTTACCATTTCGCATGCATACATTAGTCTTATTCATTTGGCCACACGGACCGTGAATCATGTGTTTAAGCACAAGGTTGTACAAATGAGGATATGTGTCTGGATCAGGAATTTCTGCACACACAATATTATCATATGCTTCAGGATTTAATGGCTTAAATTGTGGTTTCAGAATTACTAATAAATGAGCATGAGGCATGCCTCTTTTTTGAAACTCAATCACATGAACACATGCTGCCACATCTCCAAAGATTTTCTTTTTTAAAATTTCTGTTTTAAGTACTTCAAATCTTGCTCTAAACACTCTAGTTAACAACCGCCTATCAAATGCAGCTTTGTTAGTTAGGTTTTCTTGTATTTCTTTCCAATTAGGATTACAAGTCATAGTAATAAATAGATCAAAGCTTGCCATATTTCTCAACCAAGGCCATTGCATCTAAATATCTACTACAGATATCTCTAGGTCCACCTACAAATGAAGCCGGTAAAATAACTCGACGACCAACATTGGAACCATTCGATCGACCCATTGAAATACTATCATGACACCCTGCAATATTTCTGTTCTAACTTCTTTTTGTTTGACTCTATGGAAGTCTAACCTAGACGTTTCTATTTTTATGTACATATCAACAACAAATTGCTGCAATAATCGCATTGCATGCAATAGCATTGACTGGTCATCGTTTCTGATTTGGAATCTGTAACAATAATACTCCCTAGTGGACACACGATTCTTTGTCTTCTTTCCAGTTTCGAGGGCTACAACGAAAGAATTATGACAGAAATAAATTTATAGACAATATATTAATTTGCACATAGTAAAAGACAAGTAACAGTACAGTAAATGACTACTTACTTGAAGCTTCATATGCTATTAAATCTTCTGGGGTTTGCATGGTTGGAAGGTCAACAATGGAAGCATTCGTAGTAGGCAGTTTTTTTTCGCAGTTGTTCTTTGTTTTAGATATTCTTTGTATATTATTATGCCAACCAGATTCCCCACGTGGAAACAACAGTGGGTATTGAAGAGGATCATAACATCCAAAGTAGTGTCGAATTCTATGGCTTGTATTAGAAGCACTGTAAATCTGAATATGTGCTGTTCTACTGTCTGAAGAAAGTTCTATACCATCTTCAAAAAAAATAGCGCCTACTTGGCTACAGGTTGGAAGATTATATCGCCGTTGATCTAAATTTGGGGAAGAATTAAGGACAATCCTACAATCATCCAAATTAGAAAGATGCCTAAGATTTTTCAAGAATTTGCAATACGGATTGTCCTCTAAAATCTGCATAAGTAGGCGAAGAGTCGTTTCACACAATTTATCAGAAGCTTTAACTCGTTGGGATAGTTCTTTTTCGGTGTCATAGAAATAGAACTGGATACCAACTATTTTTTCTTTGTCATTTGGTGAAAGGCTATCAAGAAAATGATAAACCTGACCCTGAACTCTAAAAGTGTACATTCCTTTATGATTTTTAGTCAAATCTCTATCATACTTCGCACCAAGGGATGTGAATGCTAAATTATTATTATAAGTTCTAATGTTTTTTCTAAAATTAGCAGATTCCTGATCTTCGGCCGTAAGTAAACGGCGAAGTGCATATGGCATTGCTGGTATCACCATCGATACCTCACCTCCTGCACAGCAAAAAGATGGAGGTTCGAAATAGAACCTCTTAGCTCCACAGTAAGAACACATAGGAACAGCAGGAAGGACCATGGAATGTTCAGGAATTTGGCTAAGTCGAGGAGTTTTTCTTTTGTTTTTTTTAGCAGGTTTCCTGACGTTTCCTGATAAGTTAAATGGCTTATAGGTTTCATTCTTTTGATGGCATGCACTACCTAAATGACGAGAAAGTCTAGATTGACGCAAAATCTGATATCTTCTCTGCCTAGCAAGTTTTGCCTCAGCATTCATACTAAATAATTCAGATGGCAAAGCGTTCAGAGCTGTAGTTGAAACATTGAAGTTATTAGGGCACTCATTAATTGTCGACGGAAAATCAGGAATAATAGTTTTTTTTTTTCCTTATGTATGAAGGACTTCCCACGACAAGGCGTAAGTTTGTTTTTTTACGTGGTGGCATTTTGACATGCGATTTTAGTCGAGGATTTAGATGGATTTCTATTGGTGCATAAAAGTCATAGATGACCAAAAGAAACAAACCAAAAAATTTATGACAGTCATAAGCAAGTATGAAATTTAAGAAGCGCCGGAAAAATTGTCAAACGATTGGATGAAATGTTATGGCGCAACAATGAGCAGAATAAACAGGTGCACAAAATTGCAGTAAATCAGTTTAAAGAACAAACAACCATGAGCCTAACATAAAATGACTTAAAACTTATAGATGAAAGCATTTAAAGCAGGGACAATGTAGAAACCAACACACACTATACACAGCAACTGGAGTAAATATTGTTTGGAAATAAAACACCATTGTTGTTATAATTAATAGTAAGGAAGCGTACTCTTTAGTTTTCAAACGCCCAAAGTCCAGCAACGAGTCTGACGAATTTCTTTCTCCTACAATACACTACAAAGATTGAGAGAAAGGATAAGAAACAGATAGGGATAAATGATCCTGGCAGAATGGGAAACGCAAACGATTCAGATTCGAAGGAGGAAAAAACAAAAACAAATTACAAGCAACACATGGACAAACGTGTACAAAGAGTGCATTACAGAATCTGATAACATATCGACATTAGAAACAATGGTAGTCTGTGGTTGTTCTATTGCAATCATTTAAAAAGGAAGAACGAATAAACATGTGCACAGGAGTAGAAAGAAAATAAAAGAAGGTATTAATTAAACTTGGAACCCAAAAACGACCGACCACAACAAAGCAGGGCATTAAAGACACATTTTATATGCATTGTCATGGACATTTGAAAAAGGAAGATCAGTTAGAGGCCACAGCATGCACACAGTACATAGCCACACGTCAGAAGTAACTATCTAAAGAAACTGAAATACAGGACTTAATACTGGAGAGGCAGCGCATATTCATTCCACATTTAAATGCATCAAGCAATAAACTATATATAGTAGAACTCTAGATATAAAGGAGCAAGGCGAAATGGAACTGACTTGCTTGACGAATCATAAGCTAACCAATTCTACACCGAACATTCACATTGAGTTCTAATCAGTTCACATATGCAAAGGACAAAGGACAAAGGAAAATTATGACACGACGTAGAAGAAAAAAATAAGGGTACTGAGCAAACATAATTCCAGAAGAAAATCAGAAGCAAACTTACAAAAGAATGAATTTATACCGTTTTATTCCGGACGGAAGAACTAATTGACTTTGTGAACATCATGTTATTAAAAACAGAATTTAGCACACATTGGCACACGCATGTTAAAAAGAAATATTAGTTGCACTCCACAGGACATAGACAATTGAAAGGTATATCAAAGAAGTAGCTATGTAAAGCAATTGGCACGCAGAACTAAATATTGGACCGCCAGTACACACTCATTTTCTAAGTCATCTAAATGTATGAAGCAGTTAGAACAGAAGGTAAATTACTGGCCACTGGGAAAAATTGTTTAGCGCACGCAGGACATATTTTCTTTCTATTAATCTGAAAAAATAAAACTGTTGTGCTTAGGTTACAAGGAGCACAAACAAGAAACCATATACAGCAAGAGTGGGGGCATAGGCATAAAGAAGCAATATAAAATGGAACTTTACCTTTGGAAGTCAAAATGTATAAGCCAATCAATTCCACACCGACCATCAAGATTCAGTTTTCATTGAATGCATATACAAGAAAAGGAAAAAAGACAGTTAGCATGCAATGTAGGAGAAGAAGACAGATGTATTAAACAGAGATAACCTCACAGCAGAATGAGAAGCGGTGTGAAAGATGAAAATTGTTTTCGTTTTGGTTCAGTTGGCAAAAATGAGGCTTCTTTTTTTCATTTCGCATTTATATATAAAGACACCAAAACTAAAAGAGGCAAAATATCCATAAACACGTAGTTTTTGTTCTTCCATAAAAAGATGGTTATTTGTTTTACCACACAGTGCCCACACACACAAGATGTATTTAGAATGTATGATTCCCATGGGACAAGGAAAGCGGCAACAAAAGTAAGAAACAAATTATCAAAACTGAATAGACAAGAGTTTCTGAAAAGAAAGGAGAAAACAGATCTGGATAAGAAATATATGATGTAAAGCACTCGATAATTGCAACATTATTCGAAATGCAGTGAAAGGTGAGAGAAAACAGCACACAACAGAGATAACCTAATGTAAAGCAAAGAAAGGTAATGAATAGGAAAGCAAAAACTGAACCAACACATAACGGGGAAAAGTAAAAACCACACAGGTAGTGTTCCTTAACCTCAACACAAAGTAAATCAGAAGGGAAAAGCACAAGAAATAAATGTAAGATGGATCCTAAATAGAGAAGTAAACAGAAAGAAGAAAAAGAGTTAGGATTCCCTTTTCATGCGGTACACAGCCTTCAGTATGCATACAAGTACGAAATAGGAAAACAACCTCGGTGCATAAAAAGAAAGAAAAGCTATTGGAAGAGAATGAGATATTTTGTTTGCACAACAGAAACACATGGTTTTAGTGTTCGCTGCAAGAGGAAAAAGGTTTTTATTTTGTGGACAAATCATACAAAAGCAGTTAAGAACCCCAGGCAAACACAAGAGCACCATAAATAAGGTAAGACAGATCTTAAGCAGAACGGGAAAAATGAAAAAGTACGGAGGTCAGAATTCCTTTTTTGAAGCAGGAAACAACGCTGGCCATGAACAGAAGTAAGAAAGTAGAAAAAGAGCGTCGCTAAATAAACCCAAGAAAAGCTACTCGAAGAGAAACAGAATTTAGTTTTTACAAAAAAGGAACATAGTTTAGCGTTTGGCGGAGGAGAAAAGGCTTTCATCTAATTTCGCTTCAATGCACAACAAAAGGTTCCATTTCTTTTGGCATTTCTTATTTTTACATAAGAAAAAAGCAAAAGGTAATAACAAAGAATACAGAAACAAAAACATCGATCCGTGTTTTTGAAGTCAAAATGTATAAGCCAATCAATTCCACACCGACCATCGAGATTCAGTTTTCATTGAATGCATATACAAGAAAAGGAAAAAAGACAGTTAGCATGCAATGTAGGAGAAGAAGACAGATGTATTAAACAGAAATAACCTCACAGCAGAATGAGAAGCAGGCTGACAGAAAGATGAAAATTGTTTGCGTTTTGGTTCAGTTGGCAAAAATGAGGCTTCGTTTTTTCATTTCGCATTTATATATAAAGACACCAAAACTAAAAGAGGCAAAATATCCATAAACACGTAGTTTTTGTTCTTCCATAAAAAGATGGTTATTTGTTTTACCACACAAGCTCACACACACAGTATGTATTTAGAATGTATAATTCCCATGGTACAAGGAAAGGGGCAAAAAAATTGAGAAACAAATTATCAAAACTGAATAGACAAGAGTTTCTGAAAAGAAAGGACAAAACAGATCTGGATAAGAAATATATGATGTAAAGCACTCGATAATTGCAACACTATTCGAATGCAATAAAGGCAAAAGAAAGCGACACAACAGAGATAACCTAATGTAAAGCAAAGAAAGCGTAATGAATAGGAAAGCAAAAACTGAACCAACACATAACGGGGTAAAGTAAAGACCACACAGGTAGTGTTCCTTAACCTCAACACAGGCGAAACTATAAAGGAAAAGCACAAGAAATAAATGTAAGATGGATCCTAAATAGAGAAGTAAATGAAAGAAGAAAAAGAGTTAGGAATCCCTTTTCATGGTACCTGACCTTGGTATGCATACAAGTACGAAATAGGAAAACAACCTCGGTGCATAAAAAGAAAGAAAAGCTATTGGAAGAGAATGAGATTTTTTGTTTGCACAACAGAAACACATGGTTTTAGTGTTCGCTGGAAGAGGAAAAAGGTTTTTATTTTGTGGACAAATCATACAAAAGCAGTTAAGAACCCCAGGCAAACACAAGAGCACCATAAATAAGGTAAGACAGATCTTAAGCAGAACGGGAAAAATGAAAAAGTACGGAGGTCAGAATTCCTTTTTTGAAGCAGGAAACAACGCTGGCCATGAACAGAAGTAAGAAAGTAGAAAAAGAGCGTCGCTAAATAAACCCAAGAAAAGCTACTCGAACAGAAACAGAATTTAGTTTTTACAAAAAAGGAACATAGTTTAGCGTTTGGCGGAGGAGAAAAGGCTTTCATCTAATTTCACTTCAATGCACAACAAAAGGTTCCATTTCTTTTGGCATTTCCTATTTTTACATAAGAAAAAAGCAAAAGGTAATAACAAAGAATACAGAAACAAAAACATCCATCCGTGTTTTTCAAGGCAAAAAGGCAGCCTGTTTTTGCAGAGAAAAGAAGGAACAAATACTGGTTATCCACATATTATGTATTCTGTGAAAGTTTTTTTTCCCCTTCTTGTGAGAAATATTTAAAGAAATTGGTGAGAAAACGTAAAAAAAATAGAACAAAGAAATTTTGTAAAAAGGAAAAAGGATTTTTGTAGATGGGATCCATTAGAAGGAAAATGCAAGTGGTACAAAGCGATTAAGAACGAAGGCAAATAAGATAGAGTAGTAATAAAATATCATGCAAACACAGTTGTGAGCAACAGAGAAAAGGTAAAAAAAGTAGAAGAACACAATGCAACAGAGAGAAAAGGAGAAACTAATTCCATTTTGGGAAAGCCAAAATGACATAGGTATTGCTGTTTTCTTCATTTTCATGCGGTGGAGAAAGAAAGACATTGTATTAGATAAATCAAAGCAATAACTGCAATGAACATGCAAAACAGTAACAAAAGCATAGCATAAATAAGCCTAGTATAAATGCTAAATCCACAGTCAAATTCAAATTCAGAGGTGACATGAAAATCATTAAATGTGGTAGACAATCCTAACCACTAATAACATGAAGGGAGGAGGAAGACAAAGTCATTTATTTAACCAACCAAAAGCAAGCAAAGGTGAAACATAACTGAAGGCATGGGTTAGAAATAATTTATTGCATGCAGGAACCAAGCCTCAACATTAATATCAGCATGGAATAGGGAAACGATGGTTATTTCACCAAACACAAACATAAGCAAAAGCTTAAGAACAATGCATAGAAGGAAGGAACGAAGAGGACGAAAACCACACCTAAACAGAAAGAAGAAACGTGAGCCAAACCACAAACACAATGTTAGACTAAATAAAAGCCACTGGTATAACTAAGAAGCATAGAAAAAGGAACAATGTGATTTTTTTTCCTTGTCAAAACTGACAGACAAGAGTTGTTAGACAGAAAGAAGGGTAATAATTGAAAGTCAGTCTTGTCTTGACAAGAATGGACAATAAGCATAGAGACATCGGTAAGAGTGAAAGCAAAGATTTGACATTATTGAGTCCATGTAGAATCTGTAAAAAAATCTAAAGTACCAGCTGAGAGTAGATGTTAATAACACAAGATAAAAGATACGCATTCATATAACACAAGACAACAGATAAAAGGGAAAAAACAGGGGCAAAAGAAGTAAATTTAAATTTTCTTAGCTGATTCCTCTCCGGCTAAAGAAAATATCCAAGGGCAAGTGGGACTGATATAAGCTGTCAGAGTAGGTGAAAGGGTAATAATTAAAATAATAGAAATTATAACACAAGACAACAGATAAAAGGGAAAAAACAGGGGCAAAAGAAGTGAATTGAAATTTTCTTAGCTGATTCCTCTCACAAAGAAAATATCCAAGGGCAAGTGGATGATATAATTGTGAGAGTAGGTGAAAGGAAACAATATAAGTTTTTTTAATAATAATAACGATAATAACACAACATAACGGATAACATAACATTAGGGCGAGAATAAAAATCAAGCTTACCTTGGTGAAGACGCCACCGGTATGGTTGGAATACTGACGTTTTCAGGCTAGAAAAAACATGTAAGCTCGGTAGTGATAAAATCGGTGGTTACAACAGCCGAGATCTGTAGAAGTAGATAAAGTGTACTCAGATAACAAAGAAAACAATACAACCGAGGCAATCCAACAATCGGACAATAAAGACATAGAACATTACAATCGGAGATGAACATGGATCGAGGAAGAACATTTGAGAACAGATCAATGAAGAAATTGCGAAACGGCCAAAATCGAACATAACCCCAAGCAACCCAAGGAAGACAAGAAAGAAATAACCCTAAATTTAGATCTGAATAGGCATAAGCAAGAGAAGGAAGAAATTCGGCAATAAATGAAAACAGAATACAGGCCGGAGTTTTTTGTTCCAAGAGATTAAAGACAAACAAACAAATTGGACAAACAAATTTGACAATAAACAAAAAACCTTGGACCTAAGCGAATTTTGTCCTCCGATTAACAGATTAACGACAAGCGCACATAACAGCCAAAGGACGACGGAAATTAGGGTTTGTCAAAACCAAAGGAATTTTGAATACCTAGGAGAACAAACAAACTGGACAATAAATAAACCAAAAAAACGTAGCAGGCTAAAAAAAGTGTTTTTCACGCAGTTAACGACAAGCGCACATAACAACCAAAGGAAGACGGAAATTAGGGTTTCTCAAAACCAAACGAAAACAGAAAGAATAGAAATCGGGGAAAAATGGCTGTCAGATGTGGAAGAAAGTAGCGTAAAATTTGGGAAAATTGCAGAACAAAACAAAACCAAGAGAAGAAGCGATCGGATTACAAGCAAAGGGCGGAAATTAGGGTTTCACAAAACCAAGCGAAGCAGAAAGAATAGAAATCGGGAGAAAATGGGCATCGGATGTGGAAGAAAGCGTAAAATTTGTCAAAATTGCGAGAACAAAACAAAACCAAGAAGAAGCGATCAGTTCGGAAGAAAGCGAAGGAGAAATAGCGAGGAGCAAAAGCAAAGCAAGAACACTCCGCCTAGAGAATCCGTCCAACAAAGCGAGAAGAAAAACCAATCGGCTGAAGGAGGCGCCACGTACTGCCGGCCATGTTTTAGCTAACGTGGAAGGCCAACGTGGCCAAAGGAACCTGCGCGAGGAGAAGGATTTTTTGTCCACGTGTAATAAGGAGGAAGAAGATGTTGGGGCTTTATTAATATATCCTAATAATAGGATTTACATGGTTTCAATTTGTTGGCTCCTATCAGTACCAATTCTTAAAATCTACTAAATTTGGTCACCATTAAATGTGTCTGGGGTAAATGATTCTTAACTGTGGATAGTATTTCAAAATTTGTTTTGTAATTTAAGAATGTGTTTTTATAATTTTTGATATAATAGTTGTGAGATAGGAGATTTATTTAAAAATGTGTTTTGAGATAAAAATGAGTTTTAAAATTTAGACCAGGCCTTGGTCATCTTTTTTTCGTCGTTTGTGTCAAAATATAACTTTATATCGATGACAAAAATTAAGAGATAGCATATCTTTGGCCAGTGCCTCGCTATCAACCATGGCGAAGTCTTTTGGCCAATCGGAAAGTATTCCTTATCGTAAGGGAAAGTACAACAATCAAAAGCATCTTGACCAAAAGGTGTCTGTGGTATCTTTAGCCGAAAGATGTCTGTGGTATCTTTAGCAAACATTAAAATTCGCAAAGTGCGCTGATTTTACGCTTCTCTTCTGTCATATCCTCACACTGAATTACTAGGCAAAGAATTTGCTTGTTTTCTTGAGCATGAAAACTGATTAAAGAGAATTCAATTCCTTTTAGATAAAAAATTTGCTAGTTCTGTTGACCATGAAAACTGATTAAAGACATTTCAATTACTAGGGTGTACAATTTTCAAATTAATTTGAATATCCGACTGAATTCGAAATTTTTAATTCAAATTTGATTTTTCGATTTCCAGTTTAAACTGAATTTCGAATTTGATTTTTGAGTTGGCAGTTTTTGTTTGGTTTCAATCTAAAAACCAAATTCAAATACAATTTGAATTCAATTTTCGGTTCGATTTCAAATTGAATTTGAAAAACCGAATTAAAAAATTATATATATATATATATATATATATATATATATATATATATATTGTAGTATATTTAAATAGATATTATTTATATATACAACTCCATATTATATAGGACAAAATAAAAATATAAAATATCAAAAATATGTTTGATTATATTTGATTTATTATAAATGTGTGTGTGAAACTTTAAAAATTAATATAATTTGTAAAATTGTAAAGGTGTGTATTTTAACTTTTTGATTTGCATTTTATTGTATACAACACATATTTATAAATTATGTACAAATAATGTGCATATATATAATCTAATTATTTATTTATTTATAAAACTACTTAGTCTAAATTTGGGCAAGAATTAAGGACGATCCTATAATCATCCAAATTGGAAACATGCTTAAGGTTTCTCAAGAACTTACAATAAGGATTGTCCTCTAAAATTTGTATAAGTAAGGATAAAGCTGTTTCACGTAATTTATCATAGGACTTAACTCGTTGGGCTAGTTCCTGCTCAATGTCATGGAAGTAGAACTGAATCCCAACTGTTTTTTCTTTGTTATGTGGTGAAAGGCTATTAAGAAAATGATAGACTTGCCCGTGAACCCTAAAAGTATACATCCCTATATTATTTTTAGTTAATGGAACTATCATATTTCGCCCCAAGGGACGTGAATGCCAAATTGTTGTTATAAGTTCTAATGTTTTTTTTTTTTAAATGAACATATTCCTCATCTTCAGCCATAAGCAAATGATAAAGTGCATATGGCATGGCGAATATCTGGCGATACCAGCCTCTGCCTGATAAAAGATGGAGGTTCCAAATAGAACTTTATAGCTCCACAATGAGAACAATTAGGAACAGTAGAAAGGATCATAGAATTTTCAGGAATTTGGTTAAGTGATGAAGTTTTTTTTTTTTTTAAATTCTTTTATTGGTTCTCCTCGCATTTCCTGATATGTCAAACGTTCATAAGTTATTGTAACCATAGCAAAGAACAAGTATAAACAGATACATTCTGTCATAGTCATTTAAATTTACCTTTTGAATGAGAAGAAGACTCAATGAGAATATGCTCTACTGTTTGAGTCGTCAAAAATGCACGACTCAAGGGAAACAAATTGCTGGTTTGTTTGTTTCGGTAGCACTTGCTACCTAAATTACGAGAAATCCTAGAATAAAGCAAAATTTGATATCTTTTCTGCCTAGCAAGTTTTGCTCGAGCATTAATACTAAACGATTCGGAAGGAAAAGGAGGCACACCGTCACTACGTGATGGATAATCATGAGGAAAGGAAATCCCTATTACCACATAGCCTAAAGATGTAGTCATAAAGGAGTATAAATCTTTTTTCCATGATTCACTACTTGTCTTGTGTTAAAAAGGCAGTGTGAATCAGGCAAAGGATTCATAACTTGACTTGAAACATTCAAGCTATGATCACAATCAATAAGTTCAGTACTAGGTTCAGAATTAATCAATTGTTTGGCACCATTGCATCAGTACTAGGTTCAGAGTTAATCAATTGTTTCAGTACTTGAAACATTTCTTATGTATGTATGTCTGACTATAAACAAGGATTAACTTTTCTCTTTCTATGCGGCGCAATTGCATTGTAACACTTGTCAATGTTTAAATTTCATATCTATTTAAACTGATACATAAAAGGCATGCACAAGTGAAGCGAAGATAACCAGAGAATGAATTAAGACGGAAAAAAAATTCGAAATGGGAAACAACACATAAAAAATGCCAACAAATCGCTAAATAGAAGAGGAACATAAATGATGTTGTGTAACGAACAACAAAAAAAAAGAGTATAAAGACCTAGTAAATCATTGCAATCAAGATATAATCATTGCAAATTTGTTTAGGGCACAAGCAGTATTAGTCTTATATAACAAGGAGTACTAAGGGAACGTACTTTCAGATGACAAGCGCAAATAGTCTAGGCAGAAGTCTGCAACAAAATGCTCTGCGTGCAATATGATACACACATTCAGCACAGAAACAACTGAATGGACAATGAATACATAGCCATGAATTAATTAATTTTAATGTAAAATCAGAAGGTTTGTATTTAAGTCTTTAGACTATTTTTAAACTTGGCATTTATCCAATAAATAGTGTCATAATAGGGAAATAATAATTTCTAGTACTTTATTTCATAAAGACAATCATTATATTTTAAAAAGGAAGAGTAAAATGCAAAGAACACATACAACAACAAATTGGACAGAAAGGAAAGAGAGAGCAAGAGTAACTGTACCTTTTGAAGCGCAACTATATCAGCCAATCAATTTCCAACATCCATTGAGAATCAAAGTTCATTCAATGCAAATACAGAAGGAAAGAAAAGAGATAGAATTTTTAAAAAAAGAAACAATGAACATGTATTACAAGAGCAGAACATTAAAAAAATTTATATCCTACAGAAATATGTCCATTTTTTAACTACAAAATGATAAATACACAAGTGTAAACATATTTGCAATATACAATCAGCACTTGCATTTGACAAACACACTAAGCCGATGAAGTATGGATCATGACAGTGGCCTAATAACTAAACACAAACTTCCATAAGCATTATACACGTACACCAAACAAAAGAAGGTAATAAACTTTCCATTGAACTAATCTAGTTACAAAGCTAAAAGAAGAATGTACAATGCAGTAATACTTTTCAAATTGCACAAAACAAAGGACAGCTATTTTCCTTTGACACAAACTCTGAAAATCAGAAAGATTGCTCTGAAACTAAACTGTATGTATGAAATAGATTTTAGTAACATTAATGCATATACATGTTTTTTAGGAAGTGAAAAAATGCACGATACATTTACAATTTATCCATTTTGGAAAAGATGCAAAATAAAGCTAACAGATTCATTGGACAGATGCACTAAGCAGGTGTAGTGTATATCACGACAATGACAAAAAAACCAATCACAGTACAACCTTGTTCAATACACAAGCAGGTATTTTTTAGAAGAAGGCAAAAATGCATAAGTAGGTAAAATTGCAAATTCAGAGGAAGAATAGTTTGAAGAAATTTGTTGACACTGCAAATGCACATGGCAGTACACAAATTGTAACATGGGAAAAGAAAGACGAAACAAAACTAATGAACTATTCATAGTGGCATGACTTCGTTGGCTGAGCAAAACTTTAAAAAACATTCCACATGTGCATTTAACATAAAAAGATAATAAGCATTCAAGGGATAGATTGTGTTTTCTTTTTGCTAAGGCAAAAATGCAGAAGGCAGCTAAAATTGCAAAATTAGAGAAAGAATAGTTTGAAGCAATTTTTTTTTGGACATTGCATTAAGCAAATTTTCTAGAATATATTGCATGCCTATTTTCAGTAGGCACAACTCTAAGTAACGAGAAAGATTGCATTAATGGACATGTCTTTGTTTGATTGAAACTGAAAATGCACAACACATGTACTATTTATCCATTTTAGAAAACACTACAATGCACATTAATGCACCTTAGAGATTGTATTAAATGGAATTTATAGACATTACCCTTTTTGTTTGAAGCATTTTTTTTGGCAATGCAAATGCACAATGCAGTAAGAAGTTGTAAATTTGGAAAAGGAAATGCGAAGCAAGACCAATGCAGTAAAGCAATGCAGTATTCACAACAACACAGCTACGGTGCTAAAGTTGCAAATTCAGAGGAAGAATAGTTTGAAGAAATTTGTTGGCACTGCAAACGCACAGTGCAATAAACAATTGTAACATATAAAAAGAAAGATGAAGCAAGACCAATGCACTATTCACAGTGACATGATTGCGTTGCCTAAGCACAAACTTGTAAAAACATTACACATGCGTATTCAACATAAAAAGATAAGAACCATTCATGGGATAGACTGTTTTTTCTTTTTTCCAATGAGAAAATGTGGAAACTAGATAAAATTGCAAAATTAGAGGAAGAATAGTTTGAAGCATTTTTTTTGGCACTGCATTAAACAAATTTTCTAAAATATATTGCATGCATTTCTTCAATAGGCACAACTCTAAGCGGCGAGAAAGATTGCATTAATGGACATGTCTTTGTTTGATGGAAAATGAAAATGCACAACACATGTACTATTTATCCATGTTAGAAAACACTACGATGCACATTAATGCACCTCAGAGATTGTATGAAATAAAATTCATAGACATCACCCTTTTTTCATGAAAACAGAAACCATACAGTACTAAACAGATATAGTATTTATTATGTCAATGGCCTAGTAACTAATGACAACTAAGAAACAGGCAGGAAACAACTATATATAAAAAAAAAACCATTAGCAGATGCATCAAGCAACCGCAATAGGTAAATGAAGTATATATCATGACAACTAACAACATAACAACGAAGTAAGTAGGAAACTAATAGAAAAAACACAGATTTTTCCATCCATGCTAATATTGTCCATTCATTTAGGCCTGTTAGAAGGCTGAAGAAGAGTGAGAGTATAAAAACAAAAAGAATCCAAAGGTTCAAAACCAGTAGGAAAGCATTTTTTATATATAAAACCTTTTAGACACAGGAGAGCGTTGTATTTTTATTCAAGGTGCTTCATTATCACATACAAATCTACATGAAGAAACAATGTTTTTCCAAATGACATTCTATTTCTAAAAGTTCATATAAACCAAATAATAGCACGAGAACAACCAGGCAGAAATAAAACGAATACATTGTAAAAGCTGGCAGCATCTGGAATACCACAATCTCAAGTCAACGACCAGTAACATTCGGCCTACTAAGCACATTTCATCACACACGCACATTAACAAGCTATATTATAACAGATAAACATATATATTTCTTAGAACAAACAACAAAGAACAAATATTAACAAATAATTCAAGGATATTCCAAGAAAAAAAAGGCAATGGTGGTTAGAAGACTCAAAACTAGTTAGAAAAAGGAAAAACAACTTGGAAGATTAAAAACCAAAATAAGTTAAGCCATCAATTAAAAATTGAAGATTTAATGCAGTAAACAACAAGCAGCAAACAATTAGCAGCATTAATACCAGTAAGCGGAAAGAAAGAACTGTCTTAAAATTCATTTAATACAGTAAAAAACAAGCAGCATTAATACCAGTAAGGAAAAAATGCAGAGAACAAAGGGACAAAAAGGGTTAGGAAAAATGAGAAACAAAACCATATCTAAAGACAATGAAAAAGCTTGAAGCAATTACTAGACACACAGTTAGAGAAGTAACAAAAATAATGACAAAAATAAGAAGGGCAAAAGTAGAAGATGGCTCTAGAGAAGCTATAAAAAATACTAACAGATGAGATGAGAGTGATTAGAAAGAAAGTGGCGTAATAAATGAAAAGTTACACCTGAAATGACAACATTTAGCACTGGAAAACAACAGAAATCAAATATTTACACAATAGGCAATACCCATAGATACATAGGTAATAGTGAAACAAAAGACTTGACAGGAAGCACCTGATTGAGGAGCTAAAACAGCATATTTTACACCAAAAAAAAAAAGGCAATCAAATTGCTTAGCTTTTGAAATCGGTGGTAGCTAATTCCTAGTGACCTAAGCAATGGATGCGGGTAGGACTGCAATTCAGACTGAAACAAAAGATTGGGGATATCTTGATTACTAAAGAAAAAAAAAAGATGAGATGACTTGAAACAAAAGACTGAAAAAAAGAAGAAAGCTGATTCCTGGTTGCCGAAGCACGAATGTGGTTGTGACTGGAAGTCCGACTGAGAGAAATGAAACAAAATACTTGGATACCTGCAACTAATCTAGTTAGTCATTTATTGGAAATTTCTAAAAATTTATAAATTTATGAAAGTAAAAGGAAAAAGAAATTGTAGCTTCCTTTTCTCGGACCCAGCCTCTCACCGGCCACCTATCGGAGGGCGACGGTCAAAAACTACAAATCAAACACAAGTTCTGGTTAGATCAGGCATTTTTTGGGAATTTTAAACAATTTATAAAATTATGAAAGTAAAAGCAAAAAAAACTATAGCTTCCTTTCCTCGGACCCAAGCTCTCACCGACCAGCTGTCGGAGGACCACGGCCAAAAGCTGCAAATCAAACACAAGATCTGGTCAGGTCACATAAGAAAAAAAACTATTAACAAACTCGCAAGATGTGAAGCAAGACAAGAAAAAGAATAGAAGAAAATGGCCAAGAGAATTTTTTGGGAAGATCTGAGGAAGAAGAACAAGGTTCGAAAGAAACGACTAGGGGAATATCTGGGGGAAGGAGAGAAACGATAGAGACGGCTGTGTGCAGAGAGACAACAGAGGTAGGAAATGAAGGATTAGGGTTTGGAAAGCTGGGCTGGCTAACATGGAGAACATGTAGATACACGTATATTGACTTAGCAAACGTGGCGGGGAATAGGCGCGCATGGCGTGGGCAGTTTTTTTGTCCAGGTGTCTTCATTTGGTAGTTCATATTTAACCATTAATACTATATGTTAATGAAGATGTTTGTATTGAATGAGTTTGAATTGTTTTATTGAATAAAAGTATATTCTGTGTACCTATCAGTCTAGCTTTTGTGACTTATGATTTTAATATAGGTTTGTGATTCTATAATGTACATATTTTCAATTATTTCATGAGACGTCATTCCAACCTCATATATTGCTATTAACATCTCCTCATATAGTCGCAATAGGTATTGGTAAGATATGTCTATTTTTCGTCCATTTATATTAGAATTATATTGGGGTGGCGACATTGTACAGTTTCCCTTTGGCGTGTCATATTCTTCTCCACATGCTAATTACACCCTAAGGATAACAATAAAAATCTCATTCTCTAAGTTAGAAACCTTAATATACCAGTGTGTCGCCGTTGATAAAAATGTGTATATGTTGAAACTGTTATTCTGTCGACTGTGCAATTTTCATACTTATATCGTTTATAGTGGCTTGACCATTATAGACGACTTTGGAATGGAAGTTATGTACAAGATCACGCAAGAGTTTGACTCTTTTTTGGCCAAAATTTATATCACTTGGTACTAAGAATTCACAGTGGTATAATCGGCGCAAGTCATGGTTCATTCCAGGCTCTCCTATAATCTATTCCTCATTGTATCCCTCGGTCACTTTCTCAATCAGTTCCTCTCTCCAATATTGGCATGTCACCATTTGTGTCCAGTCTTCCAATGTCAACTTTTGATCCATCGTTATTAGGGGCACCTAAATCAATTGGTTTGTCAATTATTCCTGTCCAAATGCCAAAACCTTCGTCATCATCTCCAAATTTGCATTCAACTTTTTCTCCCATGTCCCCTAGTACATCTACTCCGGAGAATCCAATGTGTAGGTTATCACTCATTTCCCAAGACCAAGGGATTGAGGGAAGATGTTATACTACAAATAATGCTTTTGTCGATAGGTTCATTGCGACACATCCATCAACCAAGCCAATTTCTCCTGAAATCAAAAGGAGTCCAGAAAAAGACACAGACACAGAGCCAGATAGTGATCCTGACCCCAATGGCCATCACGATGATGATGGTGCCAGTCTTCCTCTAACCAACATTGAACGTCTTTTGGAATCCCAGCGGCCTTATACTCCGAGGGGATTGGCGTTCTTCATTGACATTGGGTCCTGTGACAATAGTGATCCCACAAGACAATATGAAATTGGTCGTATTTGAGTGTGGAGTAAAGAGAATCAGGAGATATGTTTGGGAATGTAATTTGCAAATAAAAAACAATTGAAAAAGGCAGTTACTTTATGGACTATTAAACACAATCGGGAATTTAAGGTAATAGAAATTAAACTCCGCACTTGGGTGGCCAAGTGCAAGGTCCAGTTTTTGAATGATGCTTTAGAAGATCTTGCAAGGTTTGGGGCACCTTTTTTGTGGATTGTTCGTGCATTGTATAAGGGTACTCATGGAATGTGGCAAATCACAAAGTGGGTACCCGAACACAATTGTCTCGGTGCAAACCAAAGAAATTATCACACAAATTTGACTTCCGACCTCATAGCCACTCACATCTGCCATACAGTCAAGAAAGATCCTAACTATGCTGTCAAAAAGTATACAAGCCGACATTAAGAAAGTTTACGGAGTGGATGTGTCATACAATAAAATTTGGTATAGTTGCCGAAAGGCAATTGAATCTGTATATGGGTCCTGACAAAGTTCGTTTGTGGAGTTTCCATGTTATTTGGTAGCCCTACAACAGTTTAACCTAGGAATCATTGTCGAGTGGTAACACCATCCCAATTCTAGTTGTGTTGTATGAACTTTCAAATACGTTTTATGTGCGTTTGGTCCAGCCATAGAAGCATTCCACAAATGTAGACCAGTAATAAGTGTTGATGGTACTCACCTTCAAGATGGTTATAAAGGAAAAATACTTGTAGCGGTTACCCAAGACACCAATAATAGTATTCTCCTTTTGGCGTTTGCTGTTGTGGACGAAGAGACTGTGAATAGTTAGAGTTAGTTCATTCAACAGTTAAGGCTGCATGTTGCTTATGATCGACACCTACTATGTGTCATGCCCGATAGGCGCAAGGGTATATTGCATGCAATAAATCACATTGATGAATGGAAAGAACCGATAGCATTTCACATTTTTTGCTTGAGGCACGTTAAGAGTAATGTCATTGCCAAATTCAAGAACTTATAGTTGAAAAAGCTTTGTTGGTTTATCAGTAATGCCCCGCAAAAGCGGAAATGAAAATTGTATCATAGTTAGATTCATACTTTAAGCCCTGAAGGTTGGGAGTATCTATCTACTATAGATCGGATGCAATAGTGTTTAGCATAGGATGTCAACCACTGTTGGGGCACTCTAACCACCAAAGTTATAATAATGTCCTTCGGGGAGTGCAATTTTTGCCAATAAAGGTGATTGTGGATATTACATTTCACAGAACGGTGTAGTTGTTCAGAAAACGGATAGTTGATGCGCATCATTGTTGTTACGAGCTGCCAAGTAACATTTGGAAAATTTTTAGAATGATTGATTTAGCAGGTCAGGGGCATAATGTGATTGAATTTGACTATGAAAATGGGGTGTATAAAGTTACCACTGCCTGACATGTAGACGGTAAATGTGAAAATATTCAAACAGTTATATACTATAGGTGGCACTACACGTGTGAGAAGTGGCAGATGTATAGGTACCCCTGTTCTCATGCATTATCAGTGTGTAGGAAAAGGAGGAACAATCCATACACGTAGGTAAATGAAGTGTATACTGTGAGTACCTAAATGCTACGGTATTCTGGTAAGTTCACTCCTATGGCACACTCAGATTATTAGTCAGAGCCTGGATGGGAATTACAACCGGACAAGAATATGTTTCCCAAGCAACATGCTGTTCGTGTTCGTGCCAGTCGCATTCCAAACGAAATGGACATTCGAGATCATGATGAATCTCGTTGATATGGAAATTGTCATCAAACTGGCCATAATCAATGAAAATGTCCACACGCCTAGCCAATTGTCTGATATGTATTTAGTGGAGAATTATCAAACATATTTGTTTCTCTTGAAGATTATGGTCGATGTTGTATTAATTCATTTCTATTATGATTGTTATACTTTGTAGATATTTGTATTGTTGAACTTTGAATTTCTATTCAAATTTGTAAAAATGTGATTGAATGCATTGAGACTTATGACTTTGCATTGGGATTTTGATTTTATATGAGATACTATGGCCGTAAATATATGTTTATTGTGTACCTATAGCGTGAATTTTAACTTTGGTTAAGAACTTTCACGTTAATGCCAAAGTGTTCATTTGCAAAATATTTTGTCTGGCAGACATGCATTCAGGCCCACGTATTCTCGAGTTGTTGATCAGACACGATCAGCATAGAGCTTCCGCCCTATTTCATGGTCATATAAAGGATTCGCAACTTCAAGTGCAGAGATATGATTGTGGCTTATGGAGACACATTCTAATTTCACCTTGGGTTGCGCAGTATATAGCGTTATTTAGGTTCGCAGGGATCGTGCAGTGCGAATATTTGAGAATTGATAACGCTCTCATCACCGTGCTGGTAAAGAGATGGCGACCGAAAACACATATTTTCCATCTACCAATCGGGGAGACAATAGTCACATTGCCAGATGTTGATGTATTGTGAGGACTTAGGGTGGATGGGTTACCAGTTATTGGTACTGAGATTCGCCGAAGTGTAAACCAATGGCTAGATTTGTGTAAGGAATTATTAGGATTTAGACCACCGCATTCAGTGATTAGGGGGGTAGATTAAATGTAGGTTCCTTGGAATTTGTGTTAGATGCATTCAGTGATTCAGCGAGGATTTTTGTATCCAACGAGCTTGTATATATTTGATGATACTATTTGGGGGCTCTTGTTTTCGGATAAATTTGGTTATCGTGTACCTTTAGTATACATGTCTATGTTAGAGGATTTTGGGGTTACACAGTCATATAGTTGGGGTAGTGTGGCACTAGCTTGCTTTTACTGCAATTTGTATGAGATTCAGTACTCTACCACTGAAATCGTGGGGCCACTAATTCTGTTGTAGGTAACCAGATATTCATATAATTTTATTCTAATATTTAGGAGTTTAAATGCATTTGTAACTTGATGTTATTATGTTTAATAGTTATAGGTTTGGGATAGGATACTTATAGTTAGGTTTGAGCCTCGTAATCCGGCTGTTGATTTTTGATTTTCTTATGGCGCAAGGTTCATAATATTAACTTTTTTTTTCAAAATTTATAACATATTCATACCTACACATTCACTTATCATTGCAGATGGAGCGGACACTTTGATGTATCCAGAGCTCCTATGCATGTTTTACGTGTGTATCGATACCAGTTGATCAGTCTGTGCTTTGACCAGATACAATATACTTACTTTTTTTGAGTACTCATTAAATGTGAATGATAATGAAAATTTTATTATTGTAGTTCATATGACTCCCATACTCGGATGAGACATTACAGTTGTTACCGTCACATTGCACAACCAGGATTGGCGTTTGGCAGTTGGTCGTATATCTTATTTCTTGGAGCATTATCGAACCCCATCTACTGTACCGCATGTTACAACAATTCAGAATATTCCAACTCATCATTATGCCGATACTATTGGATAATATTCATGGGATGCGTAACCGACGAAGAACAGATACTGATTGAGCGGTTAGATATCGAGTTTATGTGGATACGTGGGACAACTGGCACAAGTTCATTCAGGGAACACATGTTGTGGATGACACATTAGTTCCTTCCTATAAATACATATCATGGTATAGGCCTCGGACAGTTATTTACATTTTCGACCCGTCCCGAGTTGATACAGCACCGGATGGCTTCCATGACACTAGTTCTACATCCGAATATTTGGTAAGAGGTTTGTTTTTTGTTAAAAAAAAATGTGCAATGCTTATTATGTTACTTTCCTACAATGTCTATATCTAACAACCGTTTTCCTCCCAAATAGATGCTATGTCCCGAATCTACCATATTTCTTTGGATAATATGGCATAGTTTGAAGAACCGGTTGTAGCTCGATTTGCAGGGATAAAAGATTATGCTTCCGATATGATACGGGTTGTTCGAGAGTCTCATAGATTGGAAATTGGTCCACTACAAATCGCTGATCAACTTATGCAGTAAGGCATGGCACCCCGCGTCATTGCTAGGCAATCTAGGTATGTTCGAGGCCGTAGACAATGAGGTAGAGGGTCTCAACTCCATCAGGGAAATGAACCTGACACTTTAGGTGGTTCTACACATTCGAATTCATTTCCGCCCATTACATCTACTCCGGAAACACAAAATGTATTTCTATCATCGGGGTTTTCAACACGATAGATCAGCCATTCTCTAGTATCTTCCACTCTCCAGAGATAAGCATATCGGCACATCTAATCACTAAGGATAATGTTCATAAGGACAGTGATGATGACGATGACATAGATGAACACATAGAAATTGGTAATGAAGGCGTAAACTCGAATGTGACTCAAAACAGATTGTACTCTTGTGTAGATCTAGGAGAACTATTAGACCAACTATGTGTGGTACCCATGAAAAACTAAGAGGACATAAATAAATAATAAAACTTGTTTAATACAATTTGGAAATTTCGACATGCAACAGTCTGCGTAGAATATGTTGTACCATACATTGTCCATTCATTTAATCTATGTAATGTAATCATAGCCTATATTACCCATCCATTATGCTAAATAAATATAAATGAATTCTGATGGAGATAATCAATACTGTTTTTAAAATGTGCTTTCGTCACTTTCATAAATAATTTTTCATATTATCAAAAAAAAAATTATTTTACAAACATAGAATATTTCTTTTAAACAATAATTCAATGTGATCCCACTAAATCTATCCTTTGGTAGACTTATCAACCCATGGGGAAATTTAATGAATTTTTTGTACAATGTATACTTATCAACAAACCAATTTCCTTTATCTTTCATATAATTATGTAAATCATTGAATAAATATGTAAACAGATGAGCACTCCATATGGACAAGAACTCATGAAAATCCTTTAATAATTTTATTTTATAAACATTTAAAAAATGGTTATATACATTTGTTTTGGAATTATTAACAATTATTATTTACAAGACTTACCCGACAAAATTTACGCATGTGGCCGGATGAAATCTAATTGAAAATACTAAAGGTTCATAACATAAATAGCAGCCACCTAATTAACTTATAGTTTTTCTATTACGAAAATACAGTAAATCCCTAACTTGAACAAGTTGTCATGGAGTTAGCAAATCCTACGATAAACAGAATGTTACAGAGCAAAAATATGTATATGATAAAGTTTGAAATACCATCTCTCTATGATGAAATGGCAAAAATTGCTTGCTACTAAATCATTCTAGCATCACTCTATTGTTAAAAAAGTACTTTCTACCGCACTATTCCAATATCTGCTCTACCTTCAGCTTATATAGGCCCAAATGGGAAAAGATAATTCACAACATCAATTCTAGTTGATTAATGTTTTGAATTGTTCGTTGCATAAACCCAAAACCCAAAACTCTAAATATTAACTTTTAAACTCCTAAACCCAAAATCTCACACCCTAAATCATAAACCCAAAATCCAAAACCCTAAACCCTAAAAGCTAAATCATAAATCCTAAACTCTGAACACTTAATGGCCTCATGCAATACATAGTAATATAACAATTGTAATCCTATTATTACTACTTTTGTTATCATTATTAATATATATATATATATATATGTGTGTGTGTGTGTGTGTGCACGCCATGCAATAAATAAATATTGCAAGTATAAATAAATAAAAGGTACATTGAAAATAACTTTACATGTATTATCATTATATTTTTAATTTTTTTAATACTACAATAATTTATACTTATATATATTTATCCTTTATATTTAAATAAACAAAGAGTGTCATCAAAATTTCAAACTCTAATTGTATTAACATTTTATGAATTAGTAGTGTCATTAATATGATATTAATTCTTCATATTGTTACAGGTACTAAATTTTTTATTATTCATATCTTACTAGTATTATTATCGTAATTATTAACTCTTATTAATACTTTAATAATTATGATTATTAGCTTTTCTTATAATAATTATAATAATACAAATTATGTTATTCAAAATTATTATAGTTAATAATAATATTATTAATTATTATAATATTATAAACTAAATAAAATAATAATTTGGTATAATAATCATTATTATAAGAAACAATTATTATTATAATAATTATTTTAATATGATATTAAAATAATAATTTTAATTAAATGTTATTATTCAAAATAACTATGTTCAAATATTACAAACTGGATATTTGGCGCATTAGTGAAATGCCCACATACATTCGGGCCCATTGAGTGGGGCGCATTCAATAAATGTGCCCATATGAGTTGAAATGCACCCAAAAAATTGAGCGCATTTCTTGAATGCGCCTAGGCCTGGCCGCACAGTTCTGGGCCTATTAAGTGCGCATTGGTGAAATGCGTCCAATCCTTTAGGCACATTTCACAAATGCGAACATCACAAAAATGGAAATCATTCAATTTCTAGCAGTGCCAAAATCTGATTTTTTGGGTTCATATCCGCGTCCAGCAAAATATTGCTAGCTTTGAGATCTCTATATAATTCTAAGTCTGGAATCTTGGTGAAGATAGAGCATCCCCCGAGCGATTCCTTGGATAATGTGCAAGCGCTTAGGCCAATCAAGTAATTTGCTCCTCGTTTTATCTGCCCATAAATTCAGTGGCATTGGTAAAATCTTAATATGATATGGCTATATGTATAATCTTCTAATGTAAGTGCCTAATCCAGAAGATGAGAAGGCCAAACCAAATATGAAGAAGTCCAGGCTTTTGTTAGGCATGTATTCATAGACTAAGATCTTCTCCATTCCTTCAATGCAACACCCTATAAGCTTCACAAGATTCCTATGCTGAAGTTTGGCAATACATATTACTTCGTTCTTGAATTCAACAAGTCCTTGTGTGGATGTTTCTCTGAGACTCTTCACAGCAACATCTACTCCCCCTTCAAGGTGACCCTGAAAAGTCCATGTTGTGCAAATGAAATTTATCTTATAAATGTAAGAAAATATAGGACCATGATGTAATGAAGTGAAAATGATGTCAATGTAAGATTTTTAAGTGTAACAGGAAGGTAAAATTGATTTGTAGCTAGTCAATGAACTTTCAAAGATCATATATATATGAACGAAACGCTTTGGCTTCATGTCCCTGAAAAGTCTGGCTTTTGCAATTTTCAAAATTTAGTTATTATCATCTCTCCTGATATGAAGATTATTCTATGTTTTGCTACACTTCGATACAAGAGGTCTGCTTTTCTTTGGGACCATTAAAGTTTTGTGAATGATGGAAGTAGGTCAAGATTCTAAGCGCAGAGTGACCTATTGGTGTTTCGGATATTAGCGTGCCTACTGAATAAAGTTGACATACATCTTACCTTGTAAACAGTTCCAAAGCCACCCTTTCCAAGCTTTTTGTCATCTGAGAAATCACTGGTGGCCTTATTTATTCCAGACAAGTCAAATAAAGGTAGCTCCATATCTTTTTTATGGTTTTCATATCCGTATTCCTCATTATTAGTTCTCCATACTGCTGCAGATTGTGAGCAAGGTAGTAGATTTTTAATCGATGGCAGAACATTTAGAATGTGATGCTAAATTTTTCTGAAGGAAAAAAATTGTACTACCTTCCTTTTTATGATGTTTCATCCTCCTTGTCCTGATGTATAATACTAGGGTGATGCATAATACAACCGTACCTATTGACAGTGCCAAACTTATAGCTATTATTTCTCTTTTCTTTCCATCAGATCCATGTAAGGAGACAGTGAGATCTGCAATGCGAACAAAATGGGTAAGTTCACTGATACGGTACAAACTTTAATTTTTTGTTTACCATCACATAATCTTTAGCAAGTATTAACGACCGAGAAACACAACGTACGGAAAGCACACATCACCAGGTTATAACATGGTCTAATTAATCCAGGTCGTTCTGATGTAATCAACATGTTCTATGAGAACTAAGGTAACATACTCCAAACTTAGATTACAGTTCACAAATGGCATTTTGATAGTGTAATTTTCATACCTGATTCAGAATAAGCCATCCTGATGTAGATATCTTGCCCTCCACCTTCAGAAGCCACTTGAATGTCAACTAAATCCCCAAACCACAGCAAGCAGCCACTTCCTCCATTCCTTATGTCTAAACTAGAATAAGCTGTACAAGAGCAGTTTTTCAAGCATACAGTTCTGCATTCGTCAAGAGACATATTTCTGTCAAACCAGGAGCTCCTTGTGTCCGGTAGTTTATAACTTAAATACTTCAGAAACCCATCTCCTCTGTAACAATCCAGCTGTATATTCATAATGCAGCCATCTGACCAGTCTAAATTAACCTATTTCTTAGGAAATTTTGGCAAAAACTTATCCAAACATAAGCACGTAGAACTTGCACTGTCACAACTTCCATATGCACCACAAATTCCATAAGTATCACATCTATCTGCCGGTGTAGACAGGTATAATTTCCAATTTCCAGCTTGATCATCCCATGTCAGGCGCTGTCCAACACCACTCGGACTCAAGGTAAACCTTGTTGTGATGTCGCTAGTTTGATCATAAGTAAAATACAACTCCTTGTCATTAAAGACAACTCTGTAGATGTATAGAGGATTACTTCTCAGTGTTGGTGTCCCACTAAATCCGATGCCATTCCATGGTCCATTTCGATACACTATAACGGAACCCTTCTTTAAGCATTTTTGTGGATATCCAGATGCTAAATAGTGAGTGGACTACTCTCCTGATGCTGGATCATCAGAACTCTTCCATGAAGATAGGTAAAACTCCAAGCCAGTCTCAAAATTCAATCCCAGCTTCATACCTGGTAGTAATGTATCAGTTGGATAATCAAAGCTCAGCCACAGAAAATTCTCCAGCTGATCACCATCAGTAGCGTCTTTCACCACAAGATTTCCAGTGTCTAACAACTGCGCAATGGGATTTTCTACAGACCTTGATGAATTAGTAGACCAGATGGTGTTATTCCTGCCATCGCAGAGAACAAGAAGTCCTGATTTGATGACCTTCAAGTAATCAAATGTATTGATGAGAGGAATTTCTCTATTAGCAACCCATACAACAGTTTGAACTGAAATTTTCTTATACCATATACCCACATATCTATTATTGGAATTATTTGGGCTGAAAAATCCCATTTCAAAACTCCCACCAGAAGAAGTGATGGTTTCACCATCAGCAATTATTTGGTTTATTGTTATGGTATCATTCACACAGTTAATCTTCTCATTGAACATAGAAAGGAAAGAACAAATTACAAGGAAAGACCTCCCACCGATGTCTTCATGCTGACCATTTTTGTGCTGCATTCTCTTTTCTCCATCAAAGTATGGTTATAATTTTCCTATCAAATGGGATCAATGTCCTGTATGAACGGATACATGCATGACATAAAGTGTCTTACGGAATTCAATCATATCGTTGACTGAGTTGCATTTTCCATGGTAGAGCTTGGCAATAATTGAGGCGGCTGACATTATTTGCATTTAACGAGTTCGAAGCTCCAACATCTGTCATTGACTCTTTCCAGAACAAATATGTACAATAGTAAGTCTTCTAATTTGTTAACTATACAGACATGCTGATTGTGATGGTGAATAGCATTCAATTCAAGCATAACATGGTTATTAAACTCTCGATTTTACTTGTACGTTTTTACGATTTTACGAGTCAAAACCAAGTGTCCGAGTCAAAACGTAAGTAAAATCTTAAATGGGGTGAAATCTTACGATTTCACATTCTGGAACTTAAAATCTTACGATTTTACGATTCGATTTCACGATCCAATTGCTCCAAAAGAAGATGAATGACTTGGTTTTTGTGACGTACAATTTGAAGTTGAAGGATAGAAAAGTTCGAAATTTTGAAGAAAGCTTTGATGATCTAGCATCTAATGATGAGTGGATAACTGAGAACCTTAATGATGATGATGATCTAATTGAAATTAATCCTTTGCATATTCTTAATAGTGCAGGTGCTCTTAGTGAAGACAATTTGAAAGACAATTTGGCTTTAGATGCTAGTGGCAGTGGTGCAACACTTAATGAACCTATAGATCTTTCTAGGTGTGATTGATAATATTCTCTAAATGAAATTTGTGTACTTTTATAAGTTCAAACAGGTCTATAATTTATAAATTTAAGATATATTATATATAATATATATATAATTATATATAATATATTTATTAAATTATTCTTCATAATTGGTAGAATCTTACGATTTTACGATCTGATTTTACGATTCGATTTTTTGGACCTTCCACTGATTTTACGTAAAAACTCGATTTTAACAACCTTGAGGCATAATCCTAATATTGTGTTCATGCTTTTAAAGTTAATCTTTAATAGTTTCTATGGATTCAATGAAGCATTCTCTACCCTCTACCAGGGTTGGTTAGGTAGCTATCTGGTGTTGATTCTCGAATCAATTTTTATAATAAGCATTTTCAAACATTTAATATACGTAAATTCACCACAATTCGTGCTAGTGTGCTTAGCTAAGAGATGATCAATTCTCGTCTTTTAGTCTCCACATCTTAGTTTGAAGCCTTTGGTAGTGTATTTTGGGTTAAAATTTTTTAGTGTTTGTTAGATAAAAAATGTTTATGTCGTTGTAGCCTCTTGGTAAATTAATCTATCACAAAGAGGAATTGTGGGCTACCTATAAAATGGAGTACTAATCCGTCTACTTTTTTTTTTAAGTACTAATCCGTCTACTTTTTTTTTTTTTTTAAGTACTAATCCGTCTACTTTTTTTTTTTTTCTTTACTAAGGAATCCACAGTTGCTACCAAGGGTGAGCACTGGGTAAACTCTACCCCTGTGTAATAGTCCGCAAACCACATAGGAGATGTAAACCGCATTGGGCCCTGTGTAATAGTCCACAAACCACATAGGAGATGTAAACCGCATTGGGCAAATCCTGTGTGACAAGCTGGGTAAACTCTACCCCTGTGTAATAGTCCGCAAACCACATAGGAGATGTAAACCGCATTGGGCAAATCCTGTGTGACGGACTCAACCAAGAATGTGTCAATAGGAGATTTGAACTCGTGACCTTACGGTTACGTGCTCGCCCGCAACACCAACTTGCATTGGGCAAATCCTGTGTGACGGACTCAACCAAGAATGTGTCAATAGGAGATTTGAACTCGTGACCTTACGGTTACGCGCTCGCCCGCAACACCAACTTGGCTACCCCCAAGGGGGCCTGATCCGTCTACTTTTGTTTAATATAAATATTGTAGTTGTTGTTACAATAATTTTTAGCTGCATTTCCATGTACTAAAATTGGATATTATAAACAAAAATTACCTTTTTAACCTACAAAAAATTATACATGGAGTTGATCAATATATATTTAAAACAGAAACAAAAACAAAAATAAAAACAAGAACACCAGTTATGAAATATCTCAAAATCAACCATCCTTAGAAGCTATACCATGGTTCCCATATAAAGTGAGCTGAGAGCCATTGTTAAAATGCCTTTCTCCTTTCTGTTTTGTCAACTCTTATTGGCGATTACATTGTAACCAAGGCTGCCGCATTGAAAATTGACGAGTCCACTTGGAAAGTGATGGCTCCCCATCAACGTTTGCATACTGGAAGGTCACACCAAGCTCAAAATCTCATTAAGTCCACCTTTACCATTTTTATTTTTTTAAAGGATCGAAAGATACTAACTGCATCATCCATCCTACATCCTCCATGAGATCCATGGTTGAGTCCCGAGTCCACTCAAAACAAAAACGTAAATTTATTGGTCAGAGTGTGTATAATTTAAAGGGTCAAAAAATATGTATCTTTTGTACTTTTATTAGTTTGTCTGCACAAAAAAAATATATATATATAATTAATATACTCAATAATTGGTTCTTTAATTTTGCGTTGAGATTTGATTTTCACTATGGAAAATATTGTTTTTTTCATTGTTTCTAAAACTAAAACTTAGAAGTTCGACCAGATTTCTATGTCGAAAAAGAATTTAGCTTTATATTTGTTGTTGCCTTGTATAGCTTATAAAGAATTTCGGTGCCTTTTTTTTTTTTAGTTAATTAAAATATTTTCTGTCTTTTCGAAAAATTTCAGAAGAAGTTGGTCAAAAGTTTTCGACGAGGTCTCATGCATAACTTTGAAGTTCAAAACAAGAATGAAAGACAACCTCATGCCCAATAGAATTTGATGATCTTAAAGCATGTGAAGATGGTTGGGTTTAGCATGCATGACTATTGAATACAGATCTAAGAAAATGGAGCTCTCTGAGGCACTCCTTTCCTTTTGCGCTTATTCCTCTCAGCAGTTGCAGCTTCCATAAAACTTTCCATTGATGGATTCTCCATTGATGATGGAAGTTCAATATGTTCTCTTCTGTAAAATGCATGTACCTGAAAAATACACATTTTTATTCTCTTATTTTCATCATTAATGTAATGGTACCACTACATTAGAGTAACGCAGAGAAATTTTCAAAAGCTATTAAGAACTCATTGGGTGCGTTTTGGGATAGGGAAAATGATAAAAATAGTGACAAATCATAGTGACTTTGTATAGTGACTGACGTGGCAACTATGAAAAAACAAAATCATCCCTCTATTTTCATTACAAAACATAAAATAATTAGGGATAATTTTATCTATTCATGGTTGCCATGTCATTCACTATACAAAATCATTATGATTTGTCACTATTTTATCATTACTCCTTCATTTTCACGGGGGGCATTTTCTTAAAATGAATACAATTTATTAATTACCAGGATTCCCTTGCAAGGCATAGTATGTCCAGTAATTTTATTGGTAATTTGTCAAGTACATATTGCTAAAAGTTTAGGAGGAATCAAAAATTAAAAAATGTTAAAAGGAAATTATCAAATAGTTAAAATTAATAAAACTATGAAATAATAGTTGTTGAATACAAGTACCAAATAATGAATTCATATACTATGGGAAAAAAGTATTTTAAAATAAAACTACTAAATAATGATTATAATTTAAAAAATAGTATAAAATGTAAAAATTATAAATTATAAAACTAATTGCAAGCTTGACTTTTATCATAATTTTATATTATATATTTTATTACGATCTTTTGAAATTCTATATATAGATAAAGTGAATGATTAATTCCTAGAAATAAAAATATCAAACAATTAAAAAATCATAAAACAAAAGACTAAAACTCTTATAAATAATGTGAAACAAATCCTACAAAAGTACAATTCATAGTACCCCAAAACTCAAAACACAAAAAGACATATCAAATTAGGGAGGAAAGTAGATAAAATCATAAATTGGGCTTCCCTCTTCAGAACCAGCGTCCAGGTCAAAAAAAAGAGTAATAATAGTTTAATTAACGGTATAGATATTACTGTAAAAAATCTTCTATAATTACCACAAAAAAGAGTAAAAAATTAATTAATTAAAAAAAATACCAATGAAAATTAAATTATTAAAAGGAATAAGAATTTTAACCATTTTCACATTACTAAAAATTAATGGATAGTAAATAGATAAACTTTTTAAGAGTTTGTAAGATTTAGAACTTTAACCATCTTCTAATTACTAAATATTGAAATTGGTTTTAATATTACAGGATAATAAAAGGACAATTTAAACCTTAATATTTATAATAATTACATTGAAACCGACTAACAAACTTTTCCCTTTTATTAATAGTGCAGTGATAAGAGATTTTTTTATATTTATTATTATTGGCTATGTTAGTTTGTATTAAAGACAACTAATTCTACGATCATAATATACTTTTATTGCCATCTAATTAGAAATTTAAAGGGTTACACATAATAAAAACTAATTTTTGGGTTAAAAATGAATAAAATAATCATATGATAGTTACTAGATTAATTTATAAAATAATTAATGCTAAGGGCTTATGAATATGAGTGATAAACTTTGATTTACACTAAGTAGATTTTACAGTAACTTACGATTTGTTATAAGTAATACTTTTTTTAAAGACAGAGAGAGAGATACTTAATTACATTTAAAAGTGATTTTAATAAGTTACCCAATAGGTAACTTAAAGGATAAGAACAAAAAAAAAAAATTTACAAAAACTTTATTAGAAACCATTAATTGGAATGTAGAAGAGAAAGAAAAGAGTGCATGAAAACAAAGTAGCTAATCAAATGAAAGTAATTATTAAAAAAAAAATCTATTAATAAGTCAAAAGACCGTACATAAAATAAAGAACATGATGGTGGAATAAAAAATTCATTAAAAATTAAAAGTAAAAGGAAAAAATTTACAAGACTCTACATGCTTGCAAAATAATAGAATTATTAAAAGATATAAAATTACTAAGAAAAGGTGGAAAAAGTAATAAATGAGAAAAGGACGAACGCTTTTGAAAATTTTTATAAAAAAATTAGATATTCAAGAAGGAGAAAAAGATACATACATACATATATATATATATATATATATATATATATATATATATATATATATAAAACAAGAGATTTATCAAAAGTTAAAGCGTATAAAAGATGAAATTGAAAATGTTTTGATTGATGACAAAGAATGAATATCTTTATAACCTATTTAATGAAGTTAATGGTGATAAAATCACCAAGTTCGAATAATTTGAATTGAAAAAAAAATTTATATATTGTCGTAAAATTCATTATTTAGAGGTAGAAAAGCACTACAACTAATAAAAAATACTAACACAGTGGGTCCTAACAATATTTCAATTAAGGTATAAAAGTGTCTTGAAAAAGTTGGTATCGCATGACTCATAAATTTATTTAATTTAATTATGAAAACAAAGAAAATACATAATCAACGGAGAAAAGTATATTAGTACCTTTATATAAGAATAGAGATATACAAATTGTGTAAACTATAGGAATATTAAATTAATGAGTTATACAATGAATGTGGGAAAGAGTAATATAAAGAAGACTAAGAATGTGACTAGTGTATTAGAAGATCAATTTGGTTTTAGACTAAGAAAATTTATAATGGAAACCATACTTCTAATAAGAATATTATGTAAACATTATATGTAGAGAAAAAAAAATTATATATGGTATTTATTGAATTTTGAAAAAAGCATATGATAGAATTGATCATGATATATAATGCGGCTGGTACTAAAAAAGAGAGAAGTGAGAGTAACTTATATAGAAGTTATAAAATATATGTATAAAAATGTAACAACGTCTATAGGGATGCCGATAAATATATCAAACTAATTTTTAAATACTATAGGTTTGCATCAAGGATGCTCTTTGAACCCATATCTTTTTGCCTTACTTATAGACGGACTTACTAAACATATGTATATAACTATTTTTAAATATATGTTATTTACAGATGATCTAGTTTTGATTAATTAGAGAAGAGGAGTGAATACTTAATTAGAACTTTGGATGGAGATATTAGTGTCGAGAGATTTTAAATAAGTAGAAGTAAAACTGAATACATAGAGTGTCATTTTAATAATATAGGAGAAACAATAGTGTAAATATAAAAATTGGCAAATATAAATTAAATATATTTAAAAGTTCTAAGTATTTAGGATCTATCATTTAAGCAAATCAAAAAATTAATAAAAATATTACAAATATAATTCAAACGGATTAGAATAAATGGAGAAGTGTATCATCTATATTTTGTGAATGTAAAGTACCATTGAAATTGAAAGGAAAATTTTATAAAACAACCATAAAACTCATAATATTTTATGGATCAAAATACTGGGACACTTATGAATATGAACAGAAAATGAGAGTCGGAAAAGTGAGAATGTTAAAATAGAATTGTGGATATATTAAACTAGATAAAATCAATAATAAATGTATCACAAAAAAGTAAGGGTGGTGCGAATAAATGAGAAATGAGATAAACAAATTTAAAATAGTTTAGACATATGTGTGGAAAACTCCTAAATGTATTAATATGGTATGTAAAAATTAAAAAAATAATAATGAAATATAATTCATATAGTCGATTCCACTTAATAAAATAAAAGCGTAAATGTCATAAAAGTAGTGTAATTTTAATTTCTCATTACCTTGCAGGCAATGCAGCAAAAACGGTAGTGACATGGGTCATTCAATCTTCTTTTGCAAACATCACATGATGCATACGCATCAATTTGTGCCCCTGAACCACAGTGGGGGAGGGGATTTAAAGAAATAACCCATTTCTTGTTGCACTTGTATGGCTGAATTGGAAACAAGATTAAAAAAAAAGAAAAAACCAAAAATATCAATGTCAAGAAAAAGAAATAAATAATGCACATCATATGGTTGCAGCTAGTGAATATTAGGAGGTAATAATTAATACTATTTAATTAACTAGCTCAAGACAATCTTCCCATAACTGCAAAATAAATTAATAGAGTTAATTATATTCACTTCTCTACAAATTTGATGGTAAATATTTCTTCACTATTCGAAGAAACTACTGATAAACCTAGATCAGAAAAAAAAAAAAAAAATTAACACTGACCATTTTTTTTTTGGGTCCAAGGGTTGCTGGTTAACTTATTTATTAGTGCTGAGATGGTACTGAGATGAGTTGGTTCAATTGAATAGAGAATTTTTTTTTTTTTTTTAAGAAAATATCTTAAAATCAATAAAGAAAAACTGAGAAAAATTATACTAATAAATTACTGCATGAGGTGAATGCTAGCTTCATAAACTTCTGGATAGAATGCTTAACCGTGACTAGTGGAACTCTTTTAATTTTTTTTCTTAATTCTCTTTAATTTTCTAAAAAAAGCTTGCTAATTATCTTGTATATTGGATATTGTTATTTTTTGTCGCAGTTATAATATTTTTATTATTTTCAGTTGAATAATTTCTGTTTTATTATTTGGATTTGTATTATGCAAGTATATCTGGCCAATGAGTGGGAATGGGAGGATATTAATATTAATAGCTTCGGGATAAATAGAAATTGGTTGATTAATGGGATAAAATTACAATGGAATTAGAACAAATCCCCAATAGAACCCCCAAGTATATATGTTTTATTTATTTTAATTATTATATATAATACAAATTTTATTATTTAATTTTATTTAATTTCTATGGTTCTGTATAATTAGGAATTTAATCATTAGAGTAATGACAGGAGGTCTAAAATTTTTGAAGTTTTTGAAAGCTGTGGTTCTCATGATTGCTTTCATCTATTAACCCCTAGAACCAAAACCTTACCGCCTCTAGTCATCTTGCCTAACTGTTCTAAAGTATAATGTTAAAATCTTTCTATTTTCTTTTACGGAAATTATTCGAAATCAATGCTAATAATCAACTTAAGTGTGCGGAGATAGCCAAACGATAGCTCAGTAGATGAGATATTTGATGAACTTTAAAGGAACACTAATAACTACAGTTTATGTATTTCCCACCAAAGTATCTATGTTAATTTGAGTTATCAAATTTTTTCAAAAAAAAAATTTAGTGATCATTTTTTAAGTCAAAGTATATATATGTGATGTAAGAAATGGAATGTCTGGATAAAATTAAAATAAAAATAATTTGTATATATTGTTTGTGTAAGTTTTTAAATTACAGATGTGATACGGGCTACAGGGCAAATATCTCTTGTATGATAGATTATGATAAGGGTAGGGTGCAACTTTTTATTGGGTAAGATATGGATGCAAAATTTAGAAACAATAGTTTAAAGGGTAAGGTATAAGTTTAAACCCATAGGATATAGAGTAAATTCTGTAAAACTAAAAATTTGGTAATGAATTTTATTCTTACAATATTTAATTAAAAGTATATAAGTTAGATAATCAATTCATTGCCAACATTTTTAACTACCATTTATATGAAATTTACTTACTTTAAAAGAAGATAACTTTTGATTTTATAATATTTTGGATGATTTGTACTCGGTTGTTTTTGTTGTTGTTGTTGCTGCTACTGTTTCATCATTTGTTCTAATTAGAGAATTATTTTGTGATAATTTAATTATAATTTTATTTCATCATTGTTCATTTAAATTTAGATGTTATAGTTATTATTAGTTTGGTAATAAAATTGTTATTTTATTGATTATGAGACTAAATAATTATTTTATTTTAGAAATTATAATTTATAATTCAATTTATAAACTCATATAAATTTGAATTTAGATTTCTGTATTTATTTATATTATTGGACATACTTTCTTTTACAAAATAAAAATATCTACTTTAAACGTTTAAGTTATTTTGTTTTAAATTGTGATATATTACTAAAGGGAAAAAAGTTGGTATTTCATCAAATGCATTCATAATAATAATACCTTCATCCTAGAAAAAAATTGCTTTTAAATAAAATTGAACAAAATTACTATACTATCTTTATTAATGATAACAATGTGGGAACTAAAATTAAAATATAAGAATAAAAAAATTTAAATTTAACGATGTATTTGTTGGGTATTTAATATAACCCAAGTATATGTTCTAATATAGACCAATACGTAATGAACCTTTATAGTTGGCCTATATGAGTAAGAGCCCATTAACTAGTTATAACCCTAGTGTATCCCTATATATGCTAGTTGGAGTCAGCATACTAAGTATTCTAAATTAGATGCCTAGGGTGTAATGTTTCAAACAATCGCATATACTATTACTTGACTTTAAACCCTAACAATCTTGAAGTGAGGCCACTTTGCAACAGATTGTAGGCAACCTAAAAATGACAAATCTGACACACCAAAAAATAAAGCAAATATGCTAGTGCAGAAGATTGAACCTCAAAATTTTACTGCTATGGTGAGAAATAATGGAAAGGCCCGTACTTCTTCAAAATGGTAGTTAGATACTGGGGCAACGTGCCATGTTTGCAAGAACAAAAAGTTACTTGATGATGTTGTTGAGACAAACGAAACTATTGCTGTGGCTAGTGGAGCAACGGAGACAGTGACTTACACTGGTACGACAAATATGAGTCTTTTTTCAGGTAAACTTCGAACTTTAAAAGATGTTAAAGTAGTTCCTGCTATTCAAAAGAGTTTAATTTCTGTTAGTCGCTTAAACAATACTAGCATGAGCATATTTATTTCTGGTGGTAAAGTAACTTTATCTATTAACTCTCATTATTTTGGTTGTGGATTCTTGACTAGTGGTATGTATAGATTGAGTTCCATAAATGAAACGGTCAGCCATGTTAGTTCAAATTTAATTGATCATAAAACATTGTATAATCGGTTAGGACATGTGAACTAAAAGAAAATTGCTAGACTAGCTAAAACTTATAATATACCTCTAGATACTTCGATCAAGTTTAACAAATGTGAAGTGTGTGCTCAAACGAAGATTACTAAAAAACCACTTCGTATTGTTTCTAGGAGTACACAATTTCTTGAATTAATACATTCTGACATCTGTGACTTTAAAGGCTTCACAACTAGAGGTGGTCAAAAGTATTTGGTCACTTTTATAAACGATTTTTCTAGATATTGTCATATTTATTTGTTAAAATCAAAAGATAAAGTATTTGATAAATTTAAAATTTTCAAGAGTCATGTTGAAAACTAGTTGAATTTGAAAATTAAAAGGTTTAGAAGTGATAGATGAGGAGAATATACATTGACAGGGTTCAAGGAATTTTTTGCTTTAGAGGGCATAATGCTTGAAAATACTGCTCCTTACTCATCTCAATCCAATGGCATAACTGACTAGAAGAACAGGACATTAACAGAAATGTTAAACTCTATGTTATTGACAAATGGTATGCCTTCTTGTTATTGGGGAGAAACAATTAGACTGCTAATTACATCCTAAATAGGTTGCCGCACTCTAAGTTATCTTCAACTCCGTATGAGATATAGCATAAACATTCTTGTAGATATGATACTCTTAAGACTTGGGGCTGTATTGCTTCTGTGAGGATATCAGACCTGAGGTGACTAAAGGTAGGGCCTAAAACCCTAACTTGTGTGTATTTGGGATATACAGAAAATAGTGCTGCTGATAGATTTCTAGACACGGATACTAATGCCATTATTGAGTCTAGAGATGCTATTTTCTTTGAGGCCAAATTCCTTAGAGATATGGCCTGTTCAGGGTTCTAATAAGATATCTACATAATCATTTAATGAACCTGAAACAAATCTTCAAGGCACTAGTTTATCTGAATCTATACCTTTAAGAGTATCTACAAGAGAATGAGTTCCCAAGACGTTTGGTGAGGATTTTGTCACTTGCCATTTAGAGAATGATCCATCCACTTATAAAGAAACGATGAGATCTAGTGACTCCTTATTATGGGCAGAAGCCATTGATGATGAAATGAGCTCTCTGTTACAAAATCAAACTTGGCATGGCAACTACTCGATTTGCCAAAATGAGCTAAAACTATAGGTTACAGATGAATTTTGAAGAAGAAACTTAATCCTGACGGATCTATAACTCAGTATAAAGCACGTTTAGTAGTTAAGGGCTATACTCAAGTAAGTGGGATAGATTATTTTGATGTTTATTCCTCAGTCTGTCATTTGACTACGATAAGAGTTCTTCTTGCTTTGGCATCTATTGAGCACTATGTTGTGTATTAAATGGATGTAAAGACACCTTTCCTAAATGGAGATCTTACATAGGAAATCTATATGAACCAACCTGAAGGGTTTATTATGAAAGGTTTCGAGAACAAAGTTTGTAAGTTAAACAAATCTTTGTATGGTCTAAAACAAGCACCTAAATTGTGGTATCAAAATTTTGACAAGGTTGTAAACAGCTACAATTTTTAGACTAGTTACTCAGATAAATGCTTTTACTACTGGTTTGTGTTGAATAAGGTTGCAATTATTTGTTTATATGTAGACGACATGTTAATACTTAGTTCCGATCATTCTGCAATGAGTGATGTAAAAGTCGACTTGACAAAAACATCTAACATGTCAGCTCTTGATGTGATAGACACCATTTTACACAATATGGAATTACTCTTAGCCAAACTCACTACATTGAAAAACTACTTTCTACATGGGGATACAGTGAATATAAAATGGCTGAGACACTGTATGATCATAATAAACTGCTGAGCCCCAATGAGGGAGCTAGCGTGAATCAGTTGGATTATTCTAAACTGATTGGTAGTCTCATGTATGCAATAACATGCACTAGGCCAGACATAGCCTTTCCTATAAGTATGCTGAGTCGTTTCATTAGTAATCCTAGTCCTGAGCATTAGAATGCCCTCACGCAACTTATGCAATATTTGAAGGGTACCTCCAACTATGCTCTATGTTATAGTGGTCATCCTCCTATCATGGAAGAATTTTCTAATGCATCGTGGTTCTCAGAATTAAGAGACAATAAATCTACTAGTGGTTATGTTTTCACACTGGGTAGAGTAGCTGTTGCATGGAAACCAAGAGACGGACTTGTATTGCTTTGTCATCTATGGAATCGGAACTTTCTACTCTAACTTTCGCAGGAGGAAAAGCAGAGTGGATAAGAGAACTAATCCATGATATTCCACTAACCTGTTTAAAGATTAATTCTTTAAGTATGTTTTGTGATAATCAGGCTACAATTTCAGTAGTGAAAAATTCACTCTTTAATGGTAAGAGGAGACATGTCAGGTTGAAACTTGTATGCTAAATTATCTCATAGAACACAGTATAATTATTTTGGTCGATGTAAGATCTAAGGATAATATGGCTGATGCTCTCATAAAAGGACTGAACAAAGATCGAATATTCAAAATTGTGGAGAAAATGGGGTTAAAGACTATATAGACATGTCTTAACCTACATCTATGTTATTTTTGAATTTTTGAATCTCCCTTTGTTAGCCAAGATAAGCACTTGATAATATTTCGACGATGTTTATGGTTATCAATATATCATTCCACATTTGATGATATATCCTTTTTAGGTGAGTTGTCTCATTCCACATGTGATGAAGTAATTTAACTCATTTTGGATGTTCTGTTTAGAGCGGTTGTATCATTCCATATCTGATGATGCTGCTTAACTAAATTTGAACTTGATAGCTGTAACCTTTCACATAAAAACATGAAATAGTTCTTTTGAAAAGAAACTGTTTAAGTCTTGTTCTTATAAAGAAACTGAACATTGTTGCTTATTGGAATATAACATTGATGCATATTGTTATTGACATTGGTGATTATTGTTATTGATATTGATGCATATTGACATTGATATATATATATATATATATATATATATATATATATATATATATGTATTTATTTATTTATTTATTTATTTTCAATCATTGTGGTATTGTCCTAAGTTCTTTTAGCAGAACTAGACACTTTAGTTTGTTACACAAATGTCTGGATTTACATGGAATTCATATTTGATAACTTGCAGCAAATGACGAAAATAGAGGAGCTGATTTTAACTGAGATCCTAAAGGGGATGATCTACTTGATGAATAATTCCTCTAGAGTTCTGAACTATGGGGAACTATTATTTTCTTTTCAGTTGAATAAATAGTTCACTTACATATAAAATTGCCCATTTAGTTTGAGTTTAAAGTATTTCTAAAACTCTTGTGTTTGAAGTTTAGATAATTTCTAAAATTTTGATTTGGTTCCTTTATAAGTAAGACCTATTGATTGTGTTTGGTTGAGTTTAGATTGTTTCTAAAACTCATAATTGTGTTTAAAGAATTCATATTTTTGAGTAATGAATCTTTTTGTGCTATGAATGATTCAATATTCTGTTTTAAACATTACATTATTTATCTATTGGATTGTGTTATATATAAAACATAGGAGGAGATTGTTGGGTATTTAATATAACCTAAGTGTATATTTTAATATAGGCCTAATAGGTAATGAATCTTTGTAGTGGGCCTGTATGGGCAAGAGCCCATTAACTGGTTATAACCCTAGTATATCCCTATATATATGCTAGATGGAGACAGTATGTTAGATATTCTAAATTGGATACCTAAAGTTGAATACTTCAATCAATCGCATATACTATTACTTGACTTTAAACCTTAATAATATTAACTATGTTGTATCTTATAAGTAAACAAAATTTATACTCAATCAAAAGCAAACTTGTTTTTAGAATGGAGAGAGTAAAAAAAAAAATTTATAGGTTTTATAGGCTTATCTTATACTCTAATGTTAGGGAGGTTTTTAACCATAGGGAGCCCAACTAGATTAGCCCAATAATTAGTAGGAGCCCACTTGAACCCAAAAGTTTAAGCTAGTGGGCCTTAGATCCTTGCCACTTATTAGGTGCTCTAGTTTTTCTTAATTTTTCAATGTGGGATAGTATCCATGAACACAATAAATCTCCCCCTTCATGGATATACTTACCAAACCTACTTGTCCACGAGTTACCCACTAAGGCTTGGTCCAACCAGAAGAGGAACCACTTGCTTCCCCGAGTAGGCCAACATTCCGACTCTGATACCATTTGTTGGGAAGGTTTTTAACCATAAGGAGTCCAACTAGATTGGCCCTATAAGTAGTAAGAGCCCACCTGAGTTCAAAAGTTTAAACTAGTGGGTTTTGGGTCGTTGCTACTTATTATGTGCTCTAGTTTCTCTTAATTTTTCAATGTAGGATAGTAGCCATGAACACATCTATGAACACAACAAAAATGTTGAGATCAAAAACAATAAATCCCAAAAAATATACTACCCAACCCGTGGGCAAAGCAAGAGTAGAACGCTGGAAGGAGTATGGAATTCGGTCAACTAAAATAGGACAGAGACAAATTGGTTTGACAACAAAAAGATACTTATTTCCTGAAGATCAATTTGAATGAATTGATTTTCCAGGAAACCAATGGTTATAGCCTAGATGAAGAACTTGGCCAAACGTCCAAGAAAACACATGCACACACGTACAAAACAAACACAAAGCACAAAATAAGCAAGAGGATGCTGATAAGGAGACTAAACAAAACGGTTGTTAGCTGATCAACTACTGGTCAACTACTAGTCAGCTGAAGAATGATTGCGTTTGACCAAAGATGAAACTGGCACTTGTGTGGACTCTACTTATTTTAAAACTTTGGTAGAGAGTTTGAGATACTTGACAACTCTAAGACTTGATATCAACTTTAGTGTCGGCTTAATTAGTACATTTATGGAGAATCCAAATTAGTCTCACTTGCACCAAATAAATTATTTTTGGTTGTTTCCGCTTCATGATTTTTGTACGTAGGATTTTTACATCCTACACCTAACCTGTAAAAATAAAGTAGGGTTGGTTTAAGGTTGTGTTTTTCATATGATAGAATAAGTATATAAATTTTGGAACCGATACACTATAGGTTAATATATAAATTTCTACCTTTACCTCACCCTATCCTACTCATGCTCATCACGATTTTTAAAGTCATGAATTTATATCGGCCATTTATTATTACAGATATAAATATATTGATATTGTTAAGGTATAACTCCCATTAAGGGCATAATGAGATTTTAAGGGTATATGGCTTCAAAAAATCCATTTATAAATCTTTTTTCTATAATATTTTTACTAATAATGGTAATATATGGTGTACAATTAAAAGTAATGATAAAATTAAAAAGATATATATTTTATGGTGTGTTAAGTGAATTGTACTTTATAACTTAAAAAAAATTAATCAAAAGTAAACTCTTTTTTAAGGTAAAAAAAAAATATTATATTTTATTATAAAGTAAATTAAGGGCGCAAAATATTCATTTACATGTCATTTTAAATTTTCGTATGAACTATTCTAAAATGAAAAAACTAATTAAGGTATGCCTACTTCCAACACGAATTAGTATACGTTTATTTAAATTCAAAATTATGTGACTTATTAATAAGACAAATTATATGTAGCTCTGACCAGATATTTAGTGTTATTACTGATTACGTGACTTCCTAATATTATTGTCTTTAAGATTGTCCTCGAATCCGATCATTAAAAGACAAAAGGCCGCTAAGGATTTGCAGATGCATTTATGATATATCCACTGTGGACAAAATCCGATTTACCTGAATTTTCGTGCAGTCAAAATGATTCTCCATCTCATCAAGGGGCACAACATCCTTGTAGACATGTCGGTATATTTTGAGCAGCTTGTGTTCGTTATGGCAACCTGATGAGATGCAATATCTGCAAGCATCAACATCACAAGTGATACAATACCTGTTCAACTCATTTTTCTGCTGCTGATGCTGCGAACAAGATCCGAAAAAGGTTCTTTCCAGGAAAGAATCAAGCCATTCTGGCATCGCTTCCATTTGAATATTCATTTCTGCCTAGAAATCAAATGCGTTTAGATAGGGAGTTTGTATTTGTAAATAAAAAAATTTTCAAATAAAAACAAACTATTCAAACATATTTTTATTTCAAAATTTAAAATTCACATTTTTCCACTCAAATTCTTCTCACATAATTTTAAAAAATTTTCCTTCTTATTTTTCCCTCCAAAATATTTTTTTTTATCAAAAAATACCCACCAAAATTTTCACACATTTCAATACAACTTTTCTCAAATAAAAACAATCCAAACAAAGCCAAAGTTTTGCCAAAGTAGAAAAATCAGCAACATTTTGAATAAACTGAAATAACCAGCAATGAAATTATTGAGAAAAAAAGATACTGTGTTTTCATCAAGTTGGCGACCGTAAATGCAAAATTTAAATGGTAGAGACTAAAAAGGGACAATTAGTAATCCAGTTGCACCATTTTCTAATCCTTATAAATGTATACATTTCCAAAAGTGAGATTTAATGCTCACAATTTGATGAGTATGAGGCAGTCATTAGATTAGCTGGACATCTTAATGGTTTTAAAACCAAATCCAACTCAAACAAATAACATAATTAAAAGAGAAGATGAACCTGTTTGAAATTGATGTGGAAAGATTTTGATGCAACACAGTACTGCCCAATTAGATTTTACGTCTGCAAATCAAGTTGCTAAGGCAGCAAAAATTAAAAATTGCATATTGCACAGAAGATAAAGAGCCCTATTGTCAAAATATTTCCAAAATTATTTTAGGCAAATGAATACAATATTGCATCTGGGGTTCTCTTAAATTTTCATGCAGCAAACATCAAACCCAAAAATAATCCTTGACATGAATGGTTTTTCCTTAGTTATCGATCGAGATCTCCAAACCACAAAGTGGGACAAAAATCTTTCTTTCTATTTTTTCTCAAATTGTATTTTTGATTAACAATATTTTTATATCCTATTGTATAAAGAGAAGAAAAATCCAATTGAACGACACATGGTTTCTTCACTTTTTCTCATAATTTAAGTTTGAGCTGCCAAAGAGCAAATTTAGTATACACAAATTTCTCTTAAGACACACAAAACATACACTTGATTCAATCTCATTTGTATTTGTTAGATTCAAATTCTTATAAAAGGTTATTTATCAGCATGCCTTGAGTTCCTAAAACTCAAAATCTACACAATAAGCCGTGATAAATAACATAATTAAAAGATTTGCATACCTGCTGGATTGGACGAGGTGGCCAGTCTTTTCTGCTCTCTGCTTTCAATTCTTTATTGAAATTTAAGCAGTAACCGTCTACTGTCTGAAGCTATTGCTATTAAGGTTGAAGCGCAAAGAGTGGTGTAAGCTACATATTTATATCCTTTGTTGGATTGTAGAGGAACTTTCTTGGTTCGAGTAGGATTGATGAATATGATTTGGTGGACAATAAAGAAAGGGCCCACCACTTTGGAGTCAATATTTTGGTCTATACCAGTTTTTGTTCTTTTCTTCCACACACTTAAAGTCAATATTTGTTGAATACAACATAACTTTGAGGGAGTTATCACTATTAAAATATAGTTGTCAATATTACTCCTTTCGTTAGAAAAAAAAAATATCTACTTTTAATTTGGTATAAATTTTTTTAAGTTAAAAAATATAACACGTTTAATGTTCAATTAAATATATAATTTTATATTTTATATAGTTATTTTTTAATTTGGGTTGTATATTATTATCATTAGTTAGAATAGTATAAGAATTTTACATTAAAAGTTAATTTTTTTTGTTTGGGATATGAAAATTTTTTAAAAGTGGACTTTGTTTTTTTAGGATAGAGATTTGTACCTTATAGTTTTGTGCATAAAATAATAAATAGGAAATTTGCATATATAGCAGGGTTGACCGTTGATTTTGCATATATAGCACCCTGCTTTTTTTCCTTGCAAACATAACACCTTATAGCTGAACAAAGACCTACATGCCCCTCTCTCACTTCAGTTCTTCATAGCACCTTCTTCGTTTTTTTTCTCTAAACTCTCTAACTTCGCAGACCCTCACTTCTCGTAATAGCACCTTATAGCAAGTTCGCAGACCCCATTGCTCATAATTTCTTTTCTCTCTAAGTTCGTAGAAGTTTGCAGACCCCATTTGCTCAGTTGCTTTACTTAGTAATTCTTCATTTTTTTAACACTTCATAACTCCCTCTACAACAAAACAATATATATCACCCGTTTTAATAGCAAGCACAAAAGGAGGACCATCATCTTCAAGTAAGAAAGTGCAGGCTCACAAGGTCAATCGAAATTGAACTACAAATTGTCTTTTTATTCTTATGAATTCATACTGAGAGTGTTTTGATAGAGTGCAGTGTTATTGAATGTTGGAATTTGAGTTGGGTTTGTTTGAATTTGTAATTGGGTTTTGGACAGAAGTGAAATTTGGTCGAACCCTAGGTCGAGTAATTAGTCGAGCCATATTGTTGGTCGAGTTAATAGTCGAGTTTAACTTCGAGTTTGATTTAGGGCTTGGACCGAATTGCAATTTGGTCGATCATAGGTCGAACCCTAAGTCGAGTAATTAGTCGAGCCATACAATTGGTCGAGTATTTAGTCTCGTTAATAGTCGAGCCTGAAGTCGAGTATTCATATCGAGTTAATAGTCGAGTAAATTATCAAGTAGCATGTTACTTTTATTTTCTTTCATGTCTTGCAGGAGAAATCGGTCATCGTATCTCAGCATATGCAAGAAGCAATGAATGCTCTCGGCCCAGGCATAGTGGTGTTGGCAGAGAGATGCCAGCAAAACACTGCCCGCTTAGAAAAGGGCGTCAAACATCTAGACGTGGGAGTAAACCGTTTGGATAAGGGCGTCAAACGTGTTGCGAAACTGACGGCCAAATTGGATGCTCGTGTTGACAAGTTGGAAGCCAAAATTCAGCGTTTACAAAATGCCATGGGAAATGATTCTGAAGAAGTAGGAACTGTTTCTGAAGAGGACGAATGTAGTAGCGCAGTTGAAGACAATTGACATGTTTAACTTTGTATTAGTCTTTACTTTTATTTTAAGGACTATTGTGTTTTAAGAAATTGTCAATTTTACTTTTGTCTATGGAACAATTTGTTGTTATATTGAATTTTGGAATAATTTTGATCTCGCTCGACTTCAGTCAAGTATCATTTTCACTTTTGTCACTGTTACTCAACTTCAGTGAAGGTTTAGTTTTTTTAAATTTTATATATTTTCGTGTATTACGTATCACTCAACCAACAACTCGACCAAAAACTCGACCCAATTACTAAGTCTAATTTTTTTAAACATTCTTTTTTGCTCGACCTAATACTCGACAAAAAACTCGACCTAACACTAAGTATAGTTTTTTTAATTTTAATTTCACTCGACCTAATACTCGACAAAAAACTCGACCTAATACTAAGTATAGTTGTTTTTTAATTTTAATTTCGCTCGATCAAATACTCGACAAAAAACTCGACCTAATACTAAGTACAGTTTTTTTTTAATTTTATTTTCACTCGACCGAAAACTCGACAGAAAACTCGACCTAATAATTAGTCTAGTTTATTTTTTAATTTTAATTTCGCGTGCAAAAAGACCTACATGCTCCTCTGTCGCTTCAGTTCCCTCTTTATTTTCGCACTCTCTCTTCTTTTCGAAAACCTACCGAGCGGCCGTTCATCTTCATTTGCTCAGTTGCGTTGCTCAGTAATTCTTCATTTTCTTAACACTTCAAAACTTCCGGATTCAACAAAACAATACATATCACCGTTTCAATGGCAAGCAGAAAAGGAGAACCACCATCTTCAAGCAAGAAAGTGCAGGCTCTCGAGGTCAGTCGATATGGAACTATAAATTGTTTTTTTTTCCTTATGAATGTATGAATGTATGTATAGCCAGTGGTTTACTGATATCATCATTGTGGTTCTCTGAACGATTTATTGATACAGGTTTTGCCTATTCATCATTTGCCTATAGGTGTAAAATCCACTTTATTCCAAAATCTGTTCTGACCCTTAAAAGGCTAATATATTCCAAACCCAATATCTTTTAGTCCCTCGTAGGTGTAAATATACACTAAATATTCCATGTTGTTCTCAAATGCATGGAATATTGCATGTATGCAAAATTTTCCCCTAATACTTTGCAAAATGTCCCATTATGATGTTAAAATATGACAAGGAAAAAGGCATTAGTGAGAGTTTAAACTCAAACATTAATCTCGAGGAAAAAAATATTATTTCCATGTTGGAATTTGAGTTGGGTTTGTTTGAATTTGTAATTGGTTTTGGACAGAAGTGAAATTTGGTCGAGGCATTTGTCGATTAATTAGTCGAGCCATATGGTTCGTCGAGTATTTAGTCGCGTTAATAGTTGAGCCAACAATATACGTCGAGTTAGTAGTCGAGTTAGGGCTTGACCAAGAATGCAATTTGGTCGATCATAGGTCGAACCCTAGGTCGAGTAATTAGTCGAGCCATATTGTTTGTCGAGTAATTTGTCTCGTTAATAGTCGAGCCTGAAGTCGAGTTAGTAGTCGAGCAAATTATCAACAGCATGTTACTTTTATTTTCTTTTATGTCTTGCAGGAGGAGAAATCGGTCATCCTATCTCAGCCCGCGCAAGAAGCAATGAATGCTCTCAAACGTATGAATAAGGGCGTCAAACGTGTTGCGAAGCTGGCTGTCAAATTGGATGCTCGTGCTGACAAGCTGCATGCCAAAATTCAGCGCTTAACAAATGCCCTTGGAGGAAATGATTCTGAAGAGGACGAATGTAGTAGCACAGTTGAAGACAATTGACATGTTAAACTTTGTATTAGTCTTCACTTTTATTTTATTAAGGACCATTATGTTTTAAGACGTTGTCATTTTTTACTTTTAAGTTTCTTTGTATTAGTTTATGAACGTTTATTAAGAAACTTTGTATTTATGAAGGTTTATTTATTTTTTAAAATTTTAGACTAAAAACTCGACCAAAAACTCGTATTCGCTCGACCTGGAACTCGACTAAAAACTCTACCTAATGATTAGGCTAAATTTTTTAAAAATTCTTTTTCGCACGACCTAATACTAGACCAAAAAACCCGACCTAACGATAAGACTAAATCTGTAAGACTAAATTTGTAAAAAATTCTTTTTCGCTCGAACTAATACTCGACTAAAAACTTAACTTAATAGAAAGTATAGTTTTGTTTAATTGGTAATTTTCGCGCACGACATGATAATAGACCAGAAACTCGACCTAATGATACGTCTTAATTTTGAAAAAATATATTTTGCTCGACAAATTACTCGATATAAAACTCGAAATTAGGTTTCTTTAATTTTATTTTCACTCGAGCTACTACTAGACCTAAGACTCGACTTAATACTAAGTATAGTGTTGTTTTTAATTTTATTCTTGCTTAACTGACTACTCGATATAAAACTCGACCTAATAATAAGTCTAGTATCCATTTTTATTTTATTTTCACGAGTAAAAAGACCTACATGCCCCTCTGTTTTGAAAGAAAACCAAAGGCCGCGCGAACAAAAACATGACATAACCGACTTCTGCTAACCTCTTCAGTACCTCCAATTATTCATTCGAGCAGTCATCTTCATCCTCATAGCTTTCTTCAAAAGCATCATAACCCATTCCAATCATCCAATCATTTTCAATGGCACGCACAAGGGGAGGACCATCTACCACCAAGGCGACCTCAACTGCCATAGAGAAGACGGGGAAGAATGATACTCATCACTGTGAGGTGAGCTCTATATTACAGAAAATGCTCATTTCATTATTCTTTTGGTTCAAAGTGTAGATATTGTACATACTGGGTTGTATGAATTTAATACATTGGAACCGGGTTGTTTGAAGTTAAGGGCGATAAAGGTCGGGCAGAGCAGTGGTGTATAAGAAGTCGAGCTGTAGGTCGAGCCCTATGTCGAGCACTATTAAAAAGTCGAGTTTCATTTCGGGTTTTTAGTCGAGTTTAACAGTCGAGTCATAGGTTAGTCGAGCTAAAATTCGAGGCAAAACATTTATAAGGTCAAGTTTTTAATGTCGAGCTGAATTCGAGAATGAGGTCGAGTACTATATGTCGAGTAATTTAGGTCGAATTTATAGTCGAGTGTTTGGTCGAGCGTAGTCCCGATTTACTTCACCTCTATCTTCAACCCTAATTTACTACACCTCTTTTCCTTAGGACCCTCTAAAGAAGCAAATGCTTGTTCAATGTGATTTCTTCAATGCCAAGGTGTCACATTATTGCTACTATGAAGCAAATATGCTACGCATAAGGACTAGACTAACCGGGCAGCAGAAAGACATACTCAGACGGAAGAGCAGTCTGGACGGAATTGCTTTGGACCACCAACATACATTTTGGTGTAAACAGATCATCCACAGCGTGCTATTGCGCCAATTAAAAATAGATGAGGCAAACAAGGCGGACAATGCGATGTACTTTAATTTTGAGGGTAAGAAGGTGAAATTTGGAAGGAGGGAGTTTGCACTAATCACTGGGTTAAGGATGGGAGATTTTGATCGCGAGTTCGCCAAATACCAGGCACCTGATGGTCCGAGTTTGATTAGTAAGTATCTGATTGGGGAAGGTAGGCACGAAGACACAACATACGCGGACGTTTTCAAAGCATACGATCAAATTTCCTCCAGCTATTCGGACGAAGTTGTTGTCTCCCTGACTTTGTTATTGCTATATACCTCTATCCTCGGGGAACAAAAGAGAAACCATATTGAGGACAAGGTGGTTCATCTGGCATGCGACTGGAGGAAATTTGATGAGATGCCTTGGGGCGAAATTTCTTTTAGAACCTTGATTGATAGTGCGCAAGGCTATGACCAATGCCTTGAAACAGTCCCGGGACGTCGATAATAGGACGTACACTGTTGGGGGCTTCCCAGTGGCGCTAGGGGTAAGGATTTACGACCCATAAGCATATTTAATTTTGTGTTTTTCCTGATTCGAAAGAACTCATTATTTTCCAATCATAGGTGTTCGCATATGAGGTGATGCCGCATTTTGAACGCTTCTCATTAGTTGAAAGGGTTAAAACCACTGGGTGCAAGCCACGGATATTCAGGTGGAAAGGAGTGAAGACTCACCGCTCGGTCCAAGAAAAAAATCAAGTATGGTCGAAACGGTTGGTTAGCGGAGATGTATGATTTCATAGTGTTTTGTTTTTTCCTCTCATAGTTGATTGTGGTACTGCGTAGTTTCATTACTGACCATATTTTGTATTGCAGGCAGTTAAAGTGATCCCAATAACTCCAACTCCGGATGAAGCTGCACAATTTTTGACTTGGGAGGACGGAGAAAAGGCTGAATCCGAGAAGGATGTGGGGTTGGAAGAGGATGAAGAAGAAAAAGAAGATGGCCAGCCCCGTCATGCCTCCGTGGGATCCGAAAAGGCCGCCGATCCTTCATTGGAAAGGGCAGCCAGACGGGAGGCTCGCAAGCTTTTTAAAAGTTAGGCTCTTGAACGGTCAGGGACCCGTATCGCCGAGTTGGAAACCCTTAATAAAGATCTGACCGCCACTGTCCAAAACCTAACACATATTGTCGAGCAACTACGATCCGATGTGCGTGGGAGTCTGACTGATCATAAGGATGAAGATCCCGCCAACCCTTCAACTGCTTTGGTTGTTGTTCATCCATACAGTTCTGAAGAAAAGACTCCTTCCATCCCGGTCGTTGTTGAAATCGAGAGCCCTCCACCAGCCCCGATGAAGCAGAACCCCGGGAAAGAACACAGTTTTACCATAGAGGACTCTCCCGGAGTTATCAATTTGAGTCCATTGTTAACCATTGAATATCCCACACCCCAACCACCGATAGTTGGCCAACGTTTCAGTATTGAAGATTTTCAACCGGGGCCCGTCAAAGCGGCAGTTCCTGTGGACCCCGATTTTCGACCTCGATTCTGACTTGCTGAAGACTATGATGCTTGAAAATGAATGGCTGTCAAATGATGTAAGTGGCAATCATATTCCTTCGTCGTTGCACATAGATTGGTTTTAAACTAATATTTGTGTTGTACTATTTTTCAGCATCTCAACTTATACACGTCCATGCTCCGGAAGAGGGTCCTGGTAATGGGCAGCAAAGATGTATCAATATTGGAGACGCACTTCGATGTAAGTTACTTATCATATTCAACATTCCATTGACTGTGTAGAATATAACCACTGATGACATTTCGGTGTGTTTATTTGTCGTGACAGACTGATATGAAGACGTTGTACGTGATAACTCTATTTTATATAGAGTTTTCTTATTAATTTTGGTTAGAAATTGGCTTGTGTTTTACTTTGTTTTTACATATTTTGGCCAAATTATCCTTTGATTTTATGAGTTCTAAGATTTCCAATATTTCTAGAACTTTTTGAGTTTAATCTTGAGAACAAAGGACTAACCAATTATTTTTATCAAAAGCTTGACCAAATTACTTCAACAACAAGACAAAGAAGATTTTCTTTTGTTGGCTGCAACAAAGAAAAATGAAGCAACCGACAGCACACAAGGAGAGGAAAACTGAAATTTTGGCCAAATTATCCTTTGGAAACCCACTCATCTTCCGGAGATCATAACTCTTGATTCAGACGTCCAAATGAGATGATTCAAGATGATATGGAAAGCTAAGAAAGAGAGCAAAAACTTTCATGAAGAAAGTTTTCTCAAATTCTGGAAGAAAAAGGACCACAACTGGACAGAAACTTGAAGATTTTTTCTGAAAGTTTCTTTAGCTACTGAGTTCGGACATTCATTAGTCGCTCCACGGTTTTTGTAGCACAATTTGATAGCAACATTCAAGAAGAAGAAGCCTTCTTACTTAGCCAAAGGAAAAAGAGAATGAATAAACAAATCGGACAACAAAGAAGCAAAAGAAAAAGAAACAGCCGAGCAACACAATTTAGTATCGACCAACTAGTTTTTGGCGCCGCTGCCGGGGACTAATTTGATTTTATTAATATCGATACCAAGTAGTTCTACCTTTAATTTGAACTTTTATTTTTATTATTATTATTTTAATTTATTTACTTTTGTTCTTTTACCTTTTTAGATATTATTCTGTGGTGCATGAGAAGGTTTGGAAGTGATAATCCCTCCACAATGGGGAAGACATATGAAATCGCTTATGCATTGTTGGATGAGATGGCATCTACAGACTACCATTGGTCTTCAGGGAGATCCACATTGCCGAAAAATCATGGCAACTATAACGTTGATGCCCTCACTGCACTATCAGCCCAGGTTGCTACACTGTCAAAGCAACTTAGTACACTCAATGCAAATGCCATCCATATTCCTCCAAAAGCTTGTGATATTTGTGGTGGACCTCATCCTAGTGTTGATTGTCAAGTGGGAAATCCTTTCGCTCAATCTCATATGGAACAGGCTCAGTTTGTGGGGAATTTTAATAGACAATATAATCCCTACTCCAACACATACAATCCGGGATGGAGAAACCATCCTAACTTTTCTTGGAGAAACAATCAGCCTGTTGATAACACCCAAGGATTTCAGCCTCCACAGCCAATTCAACCCCATGCACAAAAGATGTCTTTAGAAGATGCTCTTGCCCAATTGAGCATGACCACCTCACAGTTCATGATTAAGACTGAAGCCACATTGCAAAATCAGTCAGCATCCATCCGAAATTTGGAAGTTCAAGTGGGACAACTTGCCAGTGCATTAAACTCTAGACCACAAGGGTCTTTGCCTAGTAACACGGAAATCAACCCTAAGCAACATGTGAAGGCAATTAAACTGAGAAGTGGCAAAGAGTTGCCTAAACCGGAACCACAGAGAAAGCCAGAACAAGAAACTAGAACATCGGGAGACCAAATTGAAGAAGTCGTGAAACCCACATCAAAGTTGTTTCCAGATAATCCACCCCCTTATGTGCCACCGATGCCATATCCTCAGCGATTTCAGAAGCAAAAGCTAGAGAAGCAATTTTCTAAATTTCTTGATGTTTTTAAGAAATTGCATATTAATATTCCTTTTGCTAGTGCTTTGGAACAGATGCCTAGCTATGTGAAGTTCATGAAGGAGAGCCTCTCCAACAAAAGAAAGCTAGAAGAATATGAGATTGCACTTACTGAAGAGTGCGGTGCCATCCTGTAGAAAAAGCTTCCTCCTAAGCTTAAGGATCCAGGGAGTTTTACTATTCCTTGCACTATAGGAAATTCTAATTTTAATAAGGCCTTGTGTGATCTTGGTGCGAGTATTAATCTTATGCCTCTCTCTGTTTTCTGGAAACTTGGCTCAGGAGAAGCCAAACCCACTCTGATCACATTGCAATTGGCAGATAGATCACTCAAATACCCAAGAGGTGTTATAGAGGATGTGCTTGTCAAGGTGGACAAATTTATCTTCCCAGCTGACTTCATTGTACTTGACATGGAAGAAGACGAAGAAATTCCTATTATTCTTGGTAGACCCTTCTTGGCTACGGAAGAACCCTAATTGACGTGCAAAAGGGCAACTAACCATGAGGGTTCAAGATGAGCAAGACACTTTCAATGTCTTTAAAGCATTGAAATTTCCGAGTGAGATAGACAATTGTATGAAGGTGGATACAATTGATGATTGCACTAAAGAAAAGTTTCAGGCAAGCCATCCAAAAGATCCCATGGAAGCATGTCTGATGGGGATAGAAAATTTCGAGAATCCAAACGTACATATCTGCTCCAAACAATTAGAGACCTTGGCACTGCATTCATCAAAAGGCCATTTGAAGACCTTGGAAAAGGTGGGGCGAATCAATACCTTCGATTGAGAAGCCACCACGCTTAGACCTCAAGCCACCGCTAAGCATCCAAGTATGCATTCCTAGGTGAGTCCTCTACTCTTCCTGTTTTTATTTCTGCATATCTGAATGAAGAGCAAGAGGATAAATTGCTAAGAGTGTTGAGGGAACATAAATCGGCATTAGGATGGACTATAGCTGACATAAAGGGGATTAGCCCTTCAATTTGCATGCATAAAATTTTGATGGAAGAGAACTATAGGCCATCTGTAGATCACCAACGTAGATTAAACCCTAACATGAAAGAAGTGGTGAGAGCTGAGATATTAAAACTTTTGGATGCAGGGATTATTTATCCTATTTCAGATAGTGTATGGGTCGATCTGTTCAAGTAGTACCTAAGAAAGGAGGGTTTCTTGTAGTTGAGAATGAAAAAATGAATTGATCCCTACTAGGATCAACTCTTTGGATGGAGAGTATGCATTGATTATAGGAAGTTGAATGCGACCACTAGGAAAGACCACTTTCCTTTGCCTTTTATTGATCAAATGCTTGATAGATTAGTGGTTACTTTTATTATTGTTTTTTAGATGGTTATTCAGGATATAACCAAATTTCAATAGCCCCAGAGGACCAAGAAAAGACCACCTTTACATGCCCCTATGGTACATTTGCATATAGAAGAATGCCATTTGGTTTGTGTAATGCACCTGCTACTTTTCAAAGATGTATGATGGCAATATTTTCTCGACATGGTGGAACGTTTCATTGAAATATTTATGGATGATTTTTACGTGTTTGGTTCTTCTTTTGATTCATGCTTATCTAACCTTAAACTTGTGCTTAAACGATGTGAAGACACTAATCTAGTCTTGAATTGGGAAAAATGTCATTTTATGGTTCAAGAAGGAATTGTGTTGGGTCATAGAGTGTCTGCAAAAGGGATTGAGGTTGATAGAGCTAAAATTGAAATCATTGAAAAATTACCACCACCTACTCTTGTCAAAGGGGTAAGAAGTTTTCTAGGGCATCTGGATTTTATAGAAGGTTCATAAAAGATTTTTCTAAAATTACAAAACCTTTGTGTAATCTTCTTGAAAAAGATGTTCCTTTTAAGTTTACTGCTGATTGTTTACGAGCTTTTGACTTGTTAAAAAATTCATTAGTATCAGCTCCCATTATTGTTGCTCCATCTTGGGATTTACCTTTTGAGTTGATGTGTGATGCAAGTGACTATGCAGTTGGTGCAGTTTTGGGTCAGCGAAAAGGTAAGATCTTTCATGCTATATACTATGCTAGTAAAACTCTTAATGATGCACAATTGAATTATGCTACCACTGAAAAGAGTTATTAGCAGTAGTATTTGCTTTTGATAAATTCAGATCATACTTAATTGGCTCCAAAGTTATTGTTTATACTGATCATTCTGCCATTAAGTATTTGCTAGTTAAAAAAGATGCAAAGCCTAGGTTGATCAGATGGGTCTTGTTGTTACAAGAATTTGATTTGGAAAATCAGAGATAAGAAGGGTAGTGAAAATGTAGTTGCTGATCACCTATCTCGTTTAGAACCTCAAGCCAAGATTGATGAACCACAAGCGGTGATAAATGAGATCTTCCCGATGAGCAATTGTTCAATATTGCTACAGTAAGTTTCCTTGGTTTGCCGATTTTGCAAATTATTTGGTCACTAATGTGCTTCCCTAGATTTATCTAGCCAACAGAGAAAGAAATTCTTATCGATGTGAAGCATTATTCGGGATGAGCCTTTTTGTATAAATTATGTCGACCAAGTGTCTGAGGTGTGTTCGGAAGAGGAAATACAAAGCATTTTGCAGCATTGCCACTCTTACGAATATGGTGGTCATTTGGAGGCAATAGAACCGCATGACTAAAATTCTTCAATGTGGCTTTTATTGGCCAACAATATTCAAGGATGCACAATCTTATGTAGCTGCATGTGATCGATGCCGGAGAGCAGGAATATTTCAAGGAGACATGAGATGCCTCTCACCAATATTCTAGAGGTTGAACTATTTGATGTGTGGGGTATTGACTTCATGGGACCATTTCCTCCTTCATACAATAACCTCTATATTCTTGTGGTGGATTATGTGTCCAAATGGGTTGAAACAAGCTGCCTTGCCTACCAATGATGCAAAAGTGGTAGTAAATTTTTGAGGAAAAATATTTTCACTCGTTTGGGACTCCTAGAGCAATCATTAATGATGAGGAACTCACTTTTGTAATAAATTGTTAGCTGCTCTTTTGGCTAAGTATGGGGTAAAACATAAAATTGCCACGCCTATCATCCCCAAACGGTGGCCAAGTGGAGATATCCAATAGGGAGTTGAAGCGGATTTTGGAGAAGGCAGTGAGTTCTAATAGGAAAGATTGGTCTCGGAAGCTTGATGATGCTTTGTGGGCATATAGAACAGCTTTTAAAACACCTATTGGTATGTCTCCGTATCGATTGGTGTATGGTAAAGCATCACTTACAATGGAGTTGGAACACCGTGCTTATTGGGCCATCAAGCATCTTAACTTTGACTTGGCGACCTCGGTGAAAAAGGTTACTCCAATTAAATGAGATGGATGAATTCCGTCAAGGCGTATGAGAATGCTAAGATGTATAAGGAGAAAACAAAGGCTTGGCATGACAAGCACATTTTGCATCGAGAATTTCATCCGGCGTAAGGTACTCCTATACAACTCAAGGTTGAAATTATTCCTGAAACTTCGATCGAGGTGGTCCGGACCCTTTACTGTTGTGCAAGTGTTCCCCTATGGCGTTGAAATTCAAGGCGAAGATAGAAGGTTCAAAGTAAATGGTCGAGACTCAAGGCTTATATCGAAGGTGGAGTAGACTTTCAAAAGTGCATTATCACCCTAGTGGATGCAAATTGAGGCGACAGAGAAAGTCATTTGAAGACTATAAAGCAAGCGCTACTTGGGAGGCAACCCAAGTTCTTTTACCTTTATTGCTTTTATTTTTCTTCTTATTATTATTATTCTTATTTTTTTCTTATAAAAAAAAAAATTACTATTTGAAATTCTGTTTCACCTTTTGCTGCACGATCTGAAGAAAAATCCGGTTCAAGGCCTTTCCGTTGGATTTTGTGCTAAAATTTTACAGCAAGGTATAATATTCAACCAGGTTCATGTCCACAAAATTTCAGAATTTTTGGAGCTGTTTTGGTACCTGAACGAAATTCATCTTCAACATTGTTCAAAAGCAGGCGTTTCCTCACTTTTCGTTTTCTTTTGTTCTCTTTAGTTGCTATACTTGATCTTGCTTCTTGTTGCATTGAGGACAATGCTAAATTTTAAGTTGGGGTGGGATACATGAAATTTTGTGCTGGATTTTTGTCAAAATTTTTGAAAAATTTCAATTTTATTGGGTTAAAAGAAAAGTCCTTCCAAGTTTTCAATTTTATTGATATCTTCTTTGAAATTTCTAATTCTTTTGATACTCATTTAGAATAATTTTGAGTTATATGCATTAGTTATTTGGGTTGGAATGTATGAATGAGGCAAGAATGATTAGTCTTTGTTTTGAAAATTTTTAAAGCATCTTGTTGATTTTGATGATTGAATTGAATGAGAATGTGCAATATTTGATATAATGAACCCATTGTGAGTATTTGAGCCTATGAGCATTTTATTTTCATTGCTCACATATTTCTTTGTTGAGTGTTGTCAAATATGTTATGTTCATTCTAGAACTTGCTTTGTTATGCATGTTGAGATCACATTATGAATTCATGCTTTGAGATGATAAGGGCATTTAGGATTAACCATTTTCAACTTTCTAAAAAGCCATCCCATTACATATACCCCTAGTCAAACAAATTTTGAGCCTTAACCTTTCTTTGTTATAAACACCACATCATTAGCCCCAAACCATTGTTTTTGTTTATCAAGTTAAACCCTATGTCAAGACTATGTGGGAATTAATTGCATGATAAAATGTCTGATGATTCCAAAGAAAAGAATCACTGAAAAAAAAAAAAGAAAAAAAAAAAAAGAAAAGAAGAAAGAAGTGAAAAATATTCCCGACAAAGATTGGACAAAGTAGATGTTCTACAAAGTGGATGTTCTTCATTGTGTACAAGATGGTCCAACTTCAAGGGAATGCATGCTATTTGGAATAAGAAGTGGTTCTAATGTGCTATTTTTATGCTTTTGAGTTATGCAAGAAAGTTCCTTCATACCTTGATATGCTTAACCTAAATTTTCCTTTCTTTCTACCTACCCTTACCTAAGCCCGTTACAACCCTTATAAAGACCCTTTGATTATTGCATGGATTCATATTTATTAGTGGTGGAGATGTGATATATAAGCAAGCCTATGGTAATGACATGCTATGTTTGATTTGAGTGTTGAATAAAAATCCTAAACACTTTGAGTGATTAGAGTGCAACCTATGAGAGGTTATCAAATTTTGTGCATTTGATTTCGACAAAATTGTTGGAATTAATGAGATGTGTATTTTGTTTAGAAAATTGGGCTAAGAATACTTGTTCTTTGGATTATTATTCCAACTGGATCTCTAATGTGTAATGACTTTGAATGGGTTGGAAAGGATATGGAAAGAAAAGAAATATGTTCTTCTAGTGCAAGCTTGAGGACAAGCTTTGAGCTAAGTTGGTAATTTGATAACTCTATTTTATATAGAGTTTTCTTATTAATTTTGGTTAGAAATTGGCTTGTGTTTTACTTTGTTTTTACATATTTTGGCCAAATTATCCTTTGATTTTATGAGTTCTAAGATTTCCAATATTTCTAGAACTTTTGAGTTTAATCTTGAGAACAAAGGACTAACCAATTATTTTTATCAAAAGCTTGACCAAATTACTTCAACAACAAGACAAAGAAGATTTTCTTTTGTTGGCTGCAACAAAGAAAAATGAAGCAACCGACAAAGACACAAGGAGAGGAAAATCAAATTTTGGCCAAATTATCCTTTGAAACCCACTCATCTTCGGAGATCATAACTCTTGATTCAGACGTCCAAATGAGATGATTCAAGATGATATGGAAAGCTAAGAAAGAGAGCAAAACTTTCATGAAGAAAGTTTTCTCAAATTCTGGAAGAAAAAGGACCACAACTGGACAGAAACTTGAAGATTTTTTCGAAAGTTTCTTTAGCTACTGGTTGGACATTCAAAGAGTCGCTTCACGGTTTTTGTAGCACAATTTGATAGCAACATTCAAGAAGAAGAAGCCTTCTTACTTAGCCAAAGGAAAAGAGAATGAATAAACAAATCGGACAACAAAGAAGCAAAGAAAAGAAACAAATGAGCAACACAATTTAGAAAAGAAAAGCGATCGGCTTGAACAAAAATCGATTACCATTCATTCTTTACAAAGGAGGCCAACTGCAAAGAAATAAAAGAAAGGACAGAATCCAGCACACAAAAGGAATGCTTAGTAACAAAAGGCTGCTACACTTGGACAATAAAGAAGGAAATAAAAGAAGGAAGAAGCGACTTTTGAGTGAAGAAACGAGCACATGAGAGCATAACCAACCCATTGCATCTTTTTATTTTTCTAAAGAAAGAGTGCATGAGGACAGCAAGAAAGTCTCTCCAAAAATGCAGTCTCACATGGGCAAAAACAAAGCTCGGAAAAATCGGGCGACAACATGGAGAGAAACAAGCAACAGTAGAGCATGCACACGAAGAAAGAAAAAGAAAAGAGAATCAAGTCACATGAATTGCCAACTACAAAAGCAAAGCTTGGGCTGTTTTATTTGGAAAAGAAACCAAGCACATGGCAACAACACCTTCTACAGAGCAAAGAAAGAAGAGCAAATCCTTGCTTATAAATAAGAAAGCTTACAACGGAGGAAGACATTCCATTTCATTTGATCCCATTCTTTGGAGCAAGACTTCATTCTTTGCTTCTTTTCTTTAGCTTTAGGTTAGAGTTAGAAAAATTTTCCTTTTTCTGTTTTTAGTTCTTCTTCTTGTTCTTCTTGGTTTTTCTTCTTGTTTTCTTCTTGATCTTCTTCTTGGCGTAATTTCAGGTTGTTGTTCTTCTTCCGGTTGTTGTTCTTCTTCCTTTTGTTGTTCTTCTTCCTTTTGTTGTTCTTCCAGACCACTAAGCTTGATTTGGATACAAAGGAAGCAATGAACCTTCTCTTTGGAAGTTTACGGGTAGAATACAAAAGTCAAAGATCAAAGAGGTGAGTGGCTACCTCCTACGGGTATTGTTGAAGTTTATTTTTATTATTATTTTTTTCTTTTTGCAATTATGTTTAAGAAATTGGTATTGTTCTTTTATATTAATATGAATTAAATTCTTTTTCTAGGGTTTTGATGTAGCCTAACTATGAAGTCTTAATATTTTTCTATTAATATAGTTTGATTTAATTTTCCATGGTTGAGTATTTATCTTTGTGTTTAATGCTTCTAATTACTTGACCACTAATTAGATGATTTGTTAATCATAACGAATTGGAAGAGGAGTTATGTGTCAAGTTCATTGAGATAAATGCCATAAATTACATGTAGGATAGGAATATACCTACATGGTTTGTGTAGTTGCTATATGAGAATCCATAGAAATTAATGACTTCATAATTGTTGTAATTCACATAGGAATATAGTGAATTAGCAATTAGGAGGATTTTTATTAGATCTCGGGAGGGACTAGTAAATAAATTTGGGAATCTCGACTATCAACCAGGAAATTAAATTAGATTATAGAAATAGATTAATATTAGGATGGATTAGTTATGGTGAAATCGAAAACCCTAGATCTTTGGTCAACTTAATCTATTAACTTGCTTTGTTTAGTTTTTAATTTTAGTTTTAATTAAGTTTTAAAATTACTTTTAATTTAGCTTATCCATAAAATATTTTTTTCTTCAAATAAAGTTAGAACTATTTTAATTTCGGTATTTAATAATTCATTAGTCTCTGTGGGAACGATAAATTATATTCACTCTATATTACTTGTTAACGATCACGTGCACTTGCGTGTAAAATTCGCAACAGTACGCAACCCAGCGGGATCCTAACCTATGAAGACTTAGCAATGAAGCAATTTGTCGGTTCAGTGCCATATGAAATTGATTGCCGGTATGCCAACCATTTCTTATTTCCCGCGCATGTTGATGGCAATCATTGGATACTCGTTAGGATTGAATTCAGCTCGAGGACGATCCACGTGTACAATCCGCTTGACCAGAAGGGGATCGTCAAAAAACTAGACCACCTTGTTCGAATCATGCCAAATATACTACAAGCATGTGAGAGGGGATTGATCGGCCAAACACCGGGGTTAGCACTTTAAAAAATGCCAAATGTTAATTTTTTGTTTCATCTTTTATTTCTAATAACACACGGCTTTTGTTTCGTATAGCACTGGGGATAAGTGAATATAATGATAACTTCTAGGTTAAGATATTTCTATTATCTTATCCAATTATGGGAGAATTTATCCTTATCTAGCTTGATTTGCAATTTTGTAGGAAGAAAACTGCTTGGAGAAAGATAAGACCGAAAAGTTTGCTTGCGTAAAAGAAAAGCCACGATTTTGTTGAAGAAAAGAAGACTGGGATACTAATGCCATGGCATGTAACTTTTCATGCCATAGCATTGAGGAATTGGCAGAATTACGGGAACTGAAAGGATTACGCAAATCAGATTCTTCGGTTGAAGACAAACGAGTTCTACACAATATTGACTTCTAATCTTCATGGACCAGAACAACTATAAATGGAGGAGACTAGCATTAGAGAAAGAGGACGTACAATCAACACAACGATAGAATATAGAGTAGATAGAATAGAGAATAGAATAGCTTAGACGTAATTTTATGCAAGCCATGTTTAGTGGCTGAAATTCTTTTCTTTAGGACTGGGATGTAACCATCATTACGTAATTTTCATTTATATAATTTTGGTATTATCCAATATCTGATTTATTCGGTATTACTTCTTGTAAATGCTTGATCACCATTTGCATGTTTAAGGTATTGGTGAAGAGGCGACAGCTGACATCAATATTAGTTCGTGAATTCTTCAGACTTTAATTGTGAATCACGAGAGTAGATTCTCAATTTCTGCAGCATAATATTCTTTTATTCATCATGCATTCATAGTAATTTTGGAGTCACGAAAGTAGTCCCATAATTATTATTTGAATAGGAAGATTATACTCTGAGAGGAGATAATGTTTAGTTATGTGAATAGTTGTGAGGATTTATCACAAATTAATTATATGCATGGAATTTATAGTAATGGTTGGTGAAATCCCGAGTCCTAAAGTCTATTTACCTGAATTCTTTTAGTTGAACTTTTTAATATTGCTTTTACTTGATTTTTATTATTATTACATCCACTTTTATTTTATATGTTGATCTAGATAATAGGTATTAATATTGCTTAACTGGTAGTTGTTCACCTCCCTGTGGGACGATACTCGTAATTATACTATAATTGCATGACTTGCAATTAGAGGTTAAAATAAGCCGAATCAAATTTTGGCGCCGTTGCCGGGGAGGCGTATTCAATATCGAATTAGTGATATTTTTCCTATTAATTTAGATTGTAGTTTATTACGTTTACTTTTGTCAGTTAATTCTTGTTGTGTTTTATGCCCAGGAGAACACGTGATTTAGTGCCATATAATCCTGAGATAGAGAAGACTTGCAGGGCATTAGCTAAAGAAAGCAAACAAAGGAAGGAAGCTCTCAAAATGGCAGAAGATAATCCAATTCCTGCAAGAGTTCTGCTGCGTGATTTTGCTATGCCTACACCTGAAGGAGCACGTGTAAGTATTTCAAGACCTGTGGTAAATGCTAACAATTTTGAGTTAAAACCTGCACTTATTCATATGGTTCAGCAAATTCAATTTAGAGGAGAATTGTTTGAGGATCCAAATATTCATCTGTCAAATTTTTTGGAAATTTGTGATACCATAAAAATGAATGGGGTAACCGATGATGCCATTAGACTAAGGTTGTTTTCTTTTTCATTAAAAGATAAAGCTAAAGCTTGGCTCACTTCTTTTCCGTCTGGTACTTTTACCACTTGGGCAGGTTTATCTCAAGCATTTTTAAATAAATATTTTCCTCCTGGTAAAACTGCTAAGTTATGTAATGACATTGCTAGCTTTACACAATTAGATAATGAATCATTATATGAGGCATGGGAAAGATACAAAGAACTGCAAAGAATGTGTCCTCATCATGGTCTTCCTGGGTGGCTAATTTTACAAACTTTTTATAATGGATTGAACCAATCTATTAAAACTTCTGTAGATGCAGCCGCAGGTGGTACTTTAATGGGTAAATCATTAGAGGAAGCATATAATTTGCTGGAGGAAATGTCTTCAAATAATTTTCAGTGGTCTAATGAGAAAAATCAGCAAAGAAAGGTACCTGGAATGTATGGAGTAGATAAAGTAGATTTGTTGAGTGCTAAAATTGATTCATTGACTAATATGTTTGAAAAATTAAGCAGTGCAAATTTTATCTCCAATTCTATTTTACGCTGTGAAAATTGTGGAGGATCTCACACCATTGCCGAGTGTTTACAGGTAGAAAATGTACAATTTGCTCAAAACTTTAACAGGACACAGCAGCACAACCCATATTCCAACACGTATAATCCAGGTTGGAGGAATCACCCGAACTTTTCATGGGCAAACCAGAATACTGCCGAAAGCAGTAACATGAGACAATTTAACCCAGCAAGATTTCAGCCAAGACCACATCAAGCTGAGGTAAAACCATCATGGGAAGTAGCCATTGAAAAGTTGACCAGTGCCACTTCAGATAGGTTTGAAAAACTGGAGGCGAAATTGGATCAAGTTGTGGCAGTAAATAAAAATCTAGAATTTCAGATAGGCCAGATAGCCAATACTGTGAATGCTAGAGACAAAGGGAAACTACCTAGCATGCCGGAAATAAATCCCAAGGAGGAGTGCAAAGCAATAACATTGCGCAGCGGAAAGCAGTTGGGTGAAGAGGACAAGAAAAAACAAGAATAGGAACTTGTGACACTGAGGAAAGATGAAACGTTAGTAGAGGACGAACCTGAGATTGAAGGAGAACCCTTGAAGAAAGCTCCTGAAGTAGTGAAGGAACCGGAACCTTATGTTCCACCAATACCATTTCCTCAAAGATTGAAGAAATTTAGAGATGACAAGCAATTCCAAAAATTTGTTCAAGTGTTCAAGTAGTTACACATCAACATACCTTTTGCTGATGCTCTTGCTCAAATCCCTGCATATCCTAAATTTTTGAAGGAAATCATGTCTAACAAAAAGAAGCTAGAAGATTTTGAGACAATACCTTTGACTGAGGAAACAAGTGCTCTAATTCAAAATAAATTACCTCAAAAGCTCAAAAATCCAGGGAGTTTTTCTATTCCTTGTACCATTGGTGAATTAAATTTTTCTAAGGGTTTATGTGATTTAGGAGCTAGTGTTTCTTTAATGCCCTTATCTGTTTCAAAAAAATTAGGATTGCAGGAGTTGCAACCTACTAATGTTACTTTACAATTGGCTGATAGGTCTTTAACATATCCAGTGGGAATTTTGGAAAACGTACTTGTCAAGGTAAATAAATTTTTTATTCCCACATATTTTGTTGTGTTAGAAATAGATGAAGATGTTGAGATTCCAATCATTTTGGGAAGACCCTTTTTAGCCACAGCTGGTGCAATTATTGATGTGAAGCACGGTAAATTAACTTTTAGTGTTGGTGATGAGCGGATAGAATTCAATGTCTTTAAATCTTGCAAATATTCGTCTTTTACTGACCATGTTTACTGTGTGGATGTTTCTACTAAGCTTACTGATGAGTTTGTTAGATTTGACAAATCAAAGGATCCTTTAGAGGAGTGCTTGGTTAGTGCAGGAACTTTACAAGATGAGGATGAAGAGATTTCGTCGATGGCAAGTGCATTGGAAGGGGTCGATTTTAGTCCCCAACAACGAGATGGGATAATAAGGCGATGTGTACCTCAAGAGGATGTCTTGGACATACTAAGTCCCTATCATTCTTTGGAATGTGGAGGACATTTTAGCACATCAAAAACAGTGGCTAAGACTGGGGTATTCAAGGTTAATGGCCAAAGATTGAAGCAGTATTTTGAAGGACAATCGGTACCAAATGGAGTTTCATGCTCCTTGTCCAGTCCACTGACAAACTAGATAATGAAAAGTCGAGCTACAGACTATAAACAAGCACCTTGTTGTTCTATTTCTTATTTCTTTATTTCCTTTTAATTAGATATTTAGTTTAATTCATTAAAGTTTGCTTGGTATTTTTCATGTTTTTAGATAACTGGAGACAGACCTGGACAAAGAAAAGTAACTTGAAGATGTGGGAAAAATTTCGTTCAATGCCATGGCATGTAAGTTTGAGTGCCACGGCATCACACACTTCATGACTGAAGATGCTTGGACAGAAAGATTTCAGCGCTGCGGCGGTTATTTCAGCACAGCGGCGGTTCACTTATAAATTTCTTTCCAATGCCATGGCATGTAATTTTCGATGCCATGGCATAATGCATTTAAAAAAAAAAAAGTTGCCCCACCACTTATTGGTCCTGTGGGTTGCCACCATTACCTGCTTTCTCGCACAAGAACAACAACATGAGTGCTGAATCTACTTGACTCAAGAAAGGGAAGTCCTCTTTTTATCTATTTGTTCTTGACTGTTTTTCTTGTTTTTGAAACATTGGGGACAATGTGTATTTCAGTTGGGGGGGTACTTTTGTGTTTGCTTTTACTTTCAAGTTTGCTTTGATTCAAGTTGGTATTAGGTTTGTTTAATCACTTTGTGCTAGACCTTTTTGTTAGTTTTCGATTTTTATAGAAAAAAAATGAAAAAAATGAAAAAAAAACAGTAAAAAGGTATTTTATGCTGAAATTAGTTGTTATGATCTATGATGAGATTGGTTTAAACCTCACTCTCATAGGAATATAAAATGCTATGAGAATGAGTAACTCAATCTTTTGATGTGACTTTTACTCTGTTTTAACATGACTGGAAATTCTTTTGAGCACAACTATAATCAGTCCATTGTTCTATGTGAAAAGTCTGTATAAATCAAAGGTCTTTATCCTTTTGAATACCACAATTTGATTTGATTTGGAGATGAAGGTCATAGGCAGTTCTTTGGCCGTTTGAACCTTTCAAGCAAACCCGGTTATGTATCTTATCCATTGAACCTATTTTGAGCCTAAATGATAGAATGAAAAGAACCACCATTCAAGAGTATTTTTTTTTTTCATAACCTCAATTACTACCTTATAGCCTTATTCATGTTAAATTTTTATCCTTCTAAAAATCCCTTAAAAAGAGTTTAAATGCACTTTGGTATATATGATACAAGGGAAAGAGGGAGATATGGAGTCCAATGTGAGGTACAAGTTAAAAATGGGTAGAAGAAGGTATAGGTTATGGGTTAAAAGATAAAGTCTCTTGATGCATGGGGTTGAAGGAGAGTTCTTATTCTGTTATGGATAATGTTCTGTTTATAGTTGTATTATTTTGTATCCAAAAAAAAAAAAGGGAAGAAAAGAACAGAACAGAAGAAAAAAAAAGAGAGAGACAAAAGAAAGAAAGAGAAAGAGAAAAGAAAAAGAAGCGAACTTATTCTGTTGTTTAGCTTCAAAATGCTTGTTTGATGTACATGGTCAAAAGAGATTAGAGTACAATAAGTTGGGGGTTGTGATGGAAGGTGCTACAACTTAAACAAGTATCTGTCCAATGTGCTTACAAGACTTAAACTCTTTTCTTTGATTTTATATCTTTTCCCCTTCTTTGATAGCCAATCCTGAGCCTAACGTTACAAGCTAAAAGTCCTACCTGATCCAAATTGAGTTGGTTGTTTTTATATAAAGGATGTGGATATTTGTTTTATGCAACTGGCTTCAATTTGGAATAATAGGATGTGATCCATAGCACACATACACTCTGGTGATGTTAAGCAAGATTAGGTTGCTCTTTTGATTGGTCTTACTCATGAATGTGGTGTTTTAATTTTCTGTGGGTATTGGTTGGAATCTCTGAGATTTAATATAACAACTGAATTCAGATAATTATTCCTTTTTGCTTGAGGACAAGCAAGTGTTCAAGTTGGGGGTATTTTGATAAGTGAATATAATGATAACTTCTAGGTTAAGATATCTCTATTATCTTATCCAATTATGGGAGAATTTATCCTTATCTAGCTTGATTTGCAATTTTGTAAGAAGAAAACTGCTTGGAGAAAGATAAGACCGAAAAGTTTGCTTGCGTAAAAGAAAAGCCACGATTTTGTTGAAGAAAAGAAGACTGGGATACTAATGCCATGGCATGTAACTTTTCATGCCATAGCATTGAGGAATTGGCAGAATTACGGGAACTGAAAGGATTACGCAAATCAGATTCTTCGGTTGAATACAAACGAGTTCTACACAATATTGACTTCTAATCTTCATGGACCAGAACAACTATAAATGGAGGAGACTAGTATTAGAGAAAGAGGACGTACAATCAACACAACGATAGAATATAGAGTAGATAGAATAGAGAATAGAATAGCTTAGACGTAATTTTATGCAAGCCATGTTTAGTGGCTGAAATTCTTTTCTTTAGGACTGGGATGTAACCATCATTACGTAATTTTCATTTATATAATTGTGGTATTATCCAATATCTCATTTATTCGGTATTACTTCTTGTAAATGCTTGATCACCATTTGCATGTTTAAGGTATTGGTGAAGAGGTGACAGTTGACATCAATATTAGTTCGTGAATTCTTCAGACTTTAATTGTGAATCACGAGAGTAAATTCTCAATTTCTGCAGCATAATATTCTTTTATTCATCATGCATTCATAGTAATTTTGGAGTCACGAAAGTAGTCCCATAATTATTATTTGAATAGGAAGATTATACTCTGAGAGGAGATAATGTTTAGTTATGTGAATAGTTGTGAGGATTTATCACAAATTAATTATATGCATGGAATTTATAGTAATGGTTGGTGAAATCCCGAGTCCTAAAGTCTATTTACCTGAATTCTTTTAGTTGAACTTTTTAATATTGCTTTTACTTGATTTTTATTATTATTACATCCACTTTTCTTTTATATGTTGATCTAGATAATAGGTATTAATATTGCTTAACTGGTAGTTGTTCACCTCCCTGTGGGACGATACTCGTAATTATACTATAATTGCATGACTTGCAATTAGAGGTTAAAATAAGCCGAGTCAACTGGAGATTGTGGCGTGTATGTTTTGAAATGGGCTGAACGGCTAATTCACGGGTTGCCACTGGGGTCGTTCAAAATTGACAATGTAATGGATGCTCGGACTAAGCTGGCCGTCGTTTTGTTTGCATATGCAAGACAAAAGGACCAAAGAAGAGTAAAGCCGGCGAAGAAAAAAAGAAAATAATTTCGTTCGAGTTAGTACATATATTTATACATTTGTACATATATTTATTTATTTGTGCATATATTTACAAATTTGTACATATATTTATACATTTGTACATATATTTATACATTTCATTCCTATTTGTACATTATATAATTAGGTCATTCTTTAAAAAAAAGTCAAGTTTAACGTCGAGTTTAAAGTCGAGCACATGACAGCCAGAAACTAAAATTTAAAAAAGTCGAATTTAACGTCGAGTTTCAAGTCGAGCACATGACAGCCTGAAACTAAAATAAAAAAAAAGTAGAGTTTAATGTCGAGTTTAAAGTCGAGCACATGACAGTCAGAAACTAAAATTTAAAAAATTCGAATTAACGTCGAGTTTCAAGTCGAGCACATGACAGCCTAAAACTAAAATAAAAAAAGTCGAGTTTAACGTCGAGTTTAAAGTTGAGCACATGACAGCCAGAAACTAAAATTTTAAAAAGTCGAGTTTAACGTCGAGTTTCAAGTCGAGCACATGACAGCCAGAAACTAAAATTTAAAAAAGTCGAGTATAACGTCGAGTTAAAGTCGAGCACATGATAGCAACAAAAACGAAAATTTTGAAAAGTCGAGTCTATCGTCGAGTTAAAGTCGAGCACATGGCAGCAACAAAAAAGGAAATAAAGAAAAGTCGAGTCTAACGTCGAGTTGAAGTCGAGCACATGAGAGCAACTAAAAACGAAATTAAAAAAAGTCGAGTCTAACGTCGAGTTAAAGTCAAGCACATGACAGCAACAAAAAACGAAATTAAAAAAAGTCGAGTCTATCGTCGAGTTAATGTCGAGCACATATCAACAAAAAAACATATTTTAAAAAAGGTCGAGTTTAACGTCGAGTTTAAAGTCGAGCAGATAACAGCAAAAAAAACTTATTTTATCTATTGGTGTTTTGAGTCGGTCGGTGTGCAGAAGAAAAACGTCTTATAAAATTTAAGCATTCATGGCTGAGATGAAGATAAAAAAACAATAACAATAGCAAATATTTGAAAGAAATACTTGACAAATTCATTACATAAACTCTATTTGACCATTTGTATACTAGGAAACTGCCTTACATAAACTCCATCACATATCAATTATTCGCCTTACAAATGTATGGATTCGAGCAGGTTTTACGGTTGTGACCACTTCCTCCGCAACGACCACATTTCTTTGTTACTTTCTCCTCTCCAGTTGAACGGATTCTCTGTTTTTTGGGCCGCCCGCTTTTAGACCTGGGTTCCGGAGGAGCTAGTTGAATGCATAGAACTTCTTCAGGGACAACCCAATTCTCAGGCTCACCGACTGGGAGAATGGGATCTGCATATGCGGATAACAGCGCATCAGTGTGATAAAAATGCGAGCATAAGGCGTAATGGTTGATTTGTCTGTGCCGGGATGCAGCTAATACATGGCCACAAGGCAGTTGGTCCATATCAAACACCCGGCACGTGCACGTTCTACTTTGCAAATTCACTATAGCCGACCGATTTGATAGGTCTCGAACATTCCATATGTGTAGATCGACCGGCTCAGCAACATACGCTTGTGCTTCTCTCATTCTGCCATCGAGCTCAGCTTCGATGTATGGGGTTGTGTGTGAGTTCAATTCACGGGTCGCCATACGCCTTTCATAAAACCATCTCTGTAGTGTGTTACGAATGTACTCAATCAAACAATGAATTGGTAATTCACGCGCATACTTTAAGAGTGCGTTGAGACATTCCGCGATGTTGGTGGTCATTAAGGTATAGCGTCTACCTTGAGAATGTGCCCTTGCCCATCGTTCAATGCCGACCTCAGTTAAATACTCACACACCCGTGAATTTTGGCGTTCAAGGGTTCTCCACAGTTCATCGAATTCAACAAGAATGTAAGCCTTGGCAGCCTTAAAGTAGACAGGGAGCATGTCGTTTCTTTTGAATGTTGCTCTAAGGTTGTTGCTCAAATGATAGATACACACTCCATGGAAGGCATTCGGAAAAACAGTTGATATACCTTTCGCAATGCTCTTATGTCTATCCGAAACAAACACCAAATCCTCGATCTCATCACCTATAGCAACCTGTAACTTTTCCAAAAACTACTCCCACGACGCATCATTTTCTGAATCGACCACTCCCCAGCCGATGGGGTACACTTGGTTGTTACCATCTATGCAAGTTGCAACAAGTAATGACCCAGGGTATTTTCCCTTCAAGAAGCATGCATCAACAGCAAGAACGGGACACATAGAAGTTCGAAATCCACGTAGAGAAGGGCCAAATGCGAAAAAAAAAGGTATTTGGAGCGTCCATCTTCTTCCATTTCAAGATCAGTAAACGTACCCGGATTACATGCCCACAGCATGTGCATATAAGTTGGAAGTATTCTATAAGAATCTTCAAATCCACCTCGCATTTCTTCCAGAGCGGATTCTCTTGATCGCCAAACCTTCTTGTACGTTATGTTCACACCCAACTCTTGGCGAATATCTGCCATGATTTCCCTGGGTTTATACGGCCGACATACTACCTGGTACTTACACTTGATCATGAACCAATAACTTTGCTGTTTGTCTGCCTATTATCACAATGTAGCAACGATGATTGACAAGTATGGGTGTTTTCAAATTTATTGACCTTCCAAGCTCTCGAATTCCCAATGGAAGATGCATTCAGTTTCCAGTTGCAATTGGCATGCTTGCATCGTATGTACCAATATTTGCTATTTACCCTAACAACCTTCCACTCGAAAAAATGTTTCACAGCCAGCATACTCATTTGCAAGGCTAATTGTTCCCTCGTTTCAAGTATGTCATTTATCGCAACATCTACGACAGCAGCTAATCTATCAGAAGAAGTACCACTGTCCGCATGGGATGCCCTTGTTATTGTATGGCATGGTATGGCTGGTAGTTCACGTATTTCTTGTTGCTTTGTTGATACATTATCTTCTTCAACAACTATGGGATTGTCAACCGGTACGCCACCCGCATTGCTAGCTCCTTCAGGGTCAATTTTATCCATACAATTGTTTTCCACAAAACGGTTTGGAGGAAGAACATCGTTAGTCCATATCGGACTGTCTGAGCCCAGTCGCTTTATCGGTGAATTGCTAGCATTAACTTCAACATGTGATGCTTCAGTAGATGGTCGGACACTAACACATATTGGGATCCTAGCATGTTCGGGCCATCTAATAATTTCATTCAAAAAACACTTCACATGGTAATCAGTATTGATGGGGATAGTGGAGACTTTAGACAAGTACTTTGGTAGATATTCGATGGCCAGTCTATCTTTGAGCTCCATATCTAATTCCATGACAGATACTATGAGATTCACCAGGTCATCGAAGCTTGCGTCCTCTTTTAACATAAGAGGTGCAAGCCTCTTGTGATTAATAAAATTTCATTCATTTGTATTGGGAGCAACGACCCATTCTCCCCCATAAAACACATGGGTTGTGACCATAATGGGATGCGACATTCCTACAAATCCAACGAAACCATAACCCAAATTAGGCATAACCAAGTAATAGTATAGTGGAAGGAATGTGAATATTGCTCGACACAACTGGTAGAAATACTCGACTAAACCAAGTACTCACTCGACCTTATGCACGACCTTTTTATTCGACCAATTAACAGACTCGACCTTATGCACGACCATTTATTCGACCAATTAACAGACTCGACCTTATGCACGACCATTTATTCGACCTAACACAAGACTCGACCAAGGGCTCGATCATGAAAAGGACAGTCCAAATACTTGACCTTTCAACATATTACTCGACCTGTAACTCGATCTAATACTCGACCTTTACTTTGCTCGACCTAGTGCTCGACATAGGGCTCGACTTTCTTTTCAATTTCACAAACCCAGTTCGCAAAAGTAAATTTCGACTAACCTCTAACAGCTGATCATTTGACTCCACAGTAGCGATCTTTTTGCTTACAGATGATGGGCCAATGGAGTTTGTGAACAATGTGGTGAGAAGAAAATTTGTTTACTAGATTCTATTACGAGAACAGAGGGTCTGCGAAGTTAGAGAGTTTAGAGAAAAAAAACGAAGAAGGTGCTATGAAGAACTAAAGTGAGAGAGGGGCATGTAGGTCTTTGTTCAGCTATAAGGTGCTATGTTTGCAAGGAAAAAAAGCAGGGTGCTATATATGCAAAGTCAACGGTCAACCCTGCGATATATGCAAATTTCCCAAAATAGTACTCCTTTCGTCAAAAAAAAAAAAAAAAGCAAAAGAGTCCACTTTTAATTTGATACAACTTTTTTAAGTTACAAGATACAAAACATTTAATGTGTCATTAAATGTATAATTTTTCATTTTTATCTTTGTTTTTTAATTTGGGTCATGTATTTCATTATTACTAAGGGTAATACAAAAAATTCAAGCAAAAAGTTTTTTTTTTTGGATGAATTTTTTTTTTTAAAACTAAACTCTTTTTTTTCTTTTTGGACAAAAGGAATATAATTTTGCTAATATACACTTAAAATTTAACCAAATTTTGCCCTTTCTAAAAACAAAAAATAAAGTCCCCGCATGAGTGCCCCACTGTTTTTTTTGGACGGAAAGAATATAGTTTTGCTAATATACACTTAAAATTTAACCAAATTTTGCCCTTTCTAAAAACAAAAAATAAAGTCCCCGCATAAGTGCGCCATTGGTAAGAGCGTGTTGTAAATCTTGGATTGTAACCTCAAGGTTTCGTGGTCAAATCCCTTCACGCACCTGTTATTGGGAATATCGTGATTTACATCCCTCACCAACTGTAGGACCGACGGATGAGGGACCATTCAGGATTGGGGTTCAACCAATATTATGTTTCAGTTGCTAACTTGAGAGGATCGCAAAATAAAGAAATGATTAATATATAAAAAATAATTGTATATTTATGTTTTCATCCCATTTCACAAGATACAAGATACAAGATACAATATGGTTCCAAAGACAAAATGAATATCAATAGATTTAGTTAGATTTCATTTTTAAATAAAAATTCATTCTTTGATTTGTTTCATAAAATTTAAACAAAAACAAAATGGAAATACGAAAATCTTTATATGAAATATTGATAAAGTTTCTTTTCGTTAAAATAAAAATGAAAGTGTAACCTTCAAAAGTGTCTAGTAGTGTGTTTGATATATTTTAATAAATAATTGATTTAATTTGGGAAATTTACAAAAATAGCATAGTTGACCATTGACTTTAAAAAAATACCACCTTCTTTTTTTTCTTTTGTGTTATAGCACTTCCAGCCTAAAAAAGTCTAGAATACCCCTCTGTTGTATTATAGAAACTAACGCTTGAGAAATCATAGCTTGCTTCAAAATTGTCGTGTTAACCCATTCCAAACATTCATCCTGGTACATACAGTAAGATCGAAAGGGCAGGGGCATCTCTTTACTTTAGCATTCATCCTAGCCAGGGAATCGAAGGAAGAGTAAGCGAAAGGCTATCGTTAAGAGAACAGCTGCGATGGAGAAGAATAAGGAAGCACATCATAACGAGGTCAGTACCATTTTGTCGATAAATTTATCATTTTATTCTTCATACGTAGTGTGTGTTAATATTGTATGTACGCATCTGAAATGGGTTGACTGAATTTCGTCTAGAAATTGGTAGGGCGGTGGTCGATGATACGTCCAGCCCTAGATCTAGCATTACTCGACCTCTTAAAAAGTCGAGTTTAAGGTCGATTCTTTAGTCGAGTCAATGGTTCGCCAACGGTCCAGTCCTTAATTTTTTTTAGCAATTTCTATGTTTGGTCGAGCTATTAGTCGAGTAAAGGGTCGAGCCAATTTATTAAATTTATGTTTTTAAAACTTTATGTTTTTGGTCGAGCTATTAGTCGAGTAAATGGTCGAGCCAGTTTATTAAATTTATGTTTTCAAAACTTTATATTTTTTTTCTAGCTATTAGTCGAGTAAAGGGTCGAGTCACCCATTCCATTCATCTACTTCGAATCTTCATCAAAATACATATCACCCGTTTCAATGGCAAGCCCAAAAGGAGGACCATCATCTTCGAGCAAGAAAGTGCAGGCTCACGAGGTCAGTCAAAATTTCAATACAAATTGTCATTTTAATCTTACAAATTCGTACAGTGCTGTTGAATGATTGAATTTGTCGAGCAAATTATCAAGCATGAATCAAGCATGTTCCTTGTATTTTCTTTCATGTATTGTAGGAGAAATGGGAGATTGTAGCTCTGAATATGCATGAACGAGTGAATGCTCTTGAACATGGCTTCAAACATTTGAATAAGGGCGTCAAACATTTGAATAAGGGCGTCAAACGTGTTCAGAAGCTGACGGCCAAATTTGATGCTCTTGTTGAGAAGCTGAAGGCCAAAATTCAGCATTTAGAACATTCCATAGAAAATGTTTCTGAAAACGTAGGAACTACTTCTAAAAAGGACGAATGTAGCGCAGTTGAAGACAATTGACAAAAAACTAATGTCAATTTGTATTTGTCTTCACTTTTATTTTAAGGAACATTTTAAGAAATTGTCATTTTTTTTCTTTTGTTTGTGGAACATTTTGTTGTTATTCAAGATAACTTATCATTGGAACATTTTGTTTTTATTTGGTCGAGTTGGTAATCGAGTAAGTAGTAGTGTAGGAAACAGAAACTTTGATACTTTTGCTTCAATAAATTATGGTCGAGTTTAAGGTCGATCAAGAGGTCGAGTTTTTTTTTTTGGTCGAGTTGGTAATCGAGTAAGTAGTCGAGTAGGAAACAGAAACTTTGATACTTTTGCTTTAATAAATTATGGTCGAGTTTAAAGTCGAGCACATGGTCAAGCTGGAGACAGAAAAAAAGTCATAAATTAAAAAATATTAAAAAGACTTGTGTCTTCTGCTGGACACTTTCTGTAGAGCTGACATAGTACTCGACTCTAATATTGACTAAATACTCGACCTAACTACGTTCGCAACCTGATGCTCGACTGGATGCTGGACCTTGTGCTCTACCACTTCCTTTGTACGATTCACTTACCCAGTTCAAAAAGGTAATAAATCAAACTAACCTGCAATATAAATCAAACTAACCTGCAATATGATGAGTAGTTTTGAACTGAGCAATCGACCAAACAACTTTTACAACGTTGAAGTGAAGAGTGGGGAAGAACAGATGTGCTAGAGTCTGTGTTCTATAATACAACAGAGGGGTATTGTAGACTTTTTTAGGCTGGAAGTGTTATAACACAAAAGAAAAAAAGGAGGGTGATATTTTTGTAAAGTCAACGGTCAACTATGTTATTTTTGTAAATTTCCCATTTAATTTTCATAAAAAGTTTAACATATTTTCAATTAAACATTGGAGATGAGTAGGAATAATTTAGAAAATCATAAAATTAAAAAAAAAAGTTTATTTTCAAAAATTTTCTCTTGTCCAAAGAAAAATATACTTTTGAATAAATTTAGATGAAATTCCCACATTATCTCAGTAATAATAACAATGTAGGATCTAAAGTAAAAATATATTCAATATTCAATATTTCATAACTGAAAGTAAAATTACATATAATTAAGTAAAAAAAAAATTTTTATCACGGGTTGCATTTGATGAGAGTTTGATTTTTCTTTTTTAAGCGCACGATGTGCGTCCCCCAGGGCTACAGCAGCAGTATTACTTGGAGGCTTCCACAGGGTCAACCAAGGCTCGATTCTCTCTCAGACATGCTTGGGTTTCAATTTCCGCGATGGCCATTGGCTGCCAGTATTATGGACAAATGCTAGAGGATTATTCTTGTTTCTAGTCAACGTGTGATATGTACTCGATGATCCTTAACCCAATTGTGCAGGACCTAAAAGTTCATGCTATGAAACAGTTTGGTGAGTGATTATATATTGTGTAAAAATAGTAAATATAGATATACCTCCTATTAATTAAAAAAAAAAAAAAAAGGTGCGCGATGTGCGGATGACTCATGAGAGGGACGCGGGGAACCAGAGCAGTTATCGTTGACTCAGAAAGGGGGCGCGGGGAACCAGTGCAGTTATTGTGGCAAGTGATAGGACAAAATTCATACGTTAATTGTCAAATGACTCAAATGTTATAAAAGGGCCCCAAAAGGAATAGTTTTAAATGCAGCAACAAATTTTGATTACTAATAATCTTATTACCGCAAAAGAGTCAAAATGTTAACTCAATGAGGAAATTTTGAATATATTTGTATATATAATTATAAAACTATATTCTCTCATCTGATATTTCAAATTTATTCTTTCCATCTTAAAAATAAATTTTATTTTCAAAACTTCGTTATTCCAAAATTTGAATTTACTTTTTGAACTTTTCTCATATTATTTTTATTAATAATGACAATATATAATTTAAAATTAAAAGATAAGAATAAAATTAAAAATTATTATTTAATAATATGTTAAGTGAATTGTATTTTATTATTAAAAAAATATTATAATTTAAAATTAAAAGATAAGAATAAAATTAAAAATTATTATTTAATAATATGTTAAGTGAATTGTATTTTATTATTAAAAAAATATTATACCTAATTAAAAGGAATTTTTCTTCTTTTTTTTTGTCTGTTGAGATGGAGGAAGTATATATATCATATGTATAAAAACAATGTTCTCCAAGGTTAATAGTCTAGAATGCTAACACGTGAATATTCTACGTGGCACGACGTAAACATATCAACAAAAATAATAAATTGCTAATTAATTTTTATCATGTTTGTAAATGTTGGTATTAATTAATATGTACATTAATCTAAACTTAATCTCGAGTTCGTTTTAATTGATAATTAATAATCAATCAATTAATAAATGATATGTTAATACACCAGAAGTGACAATTACTCATTTATTGATTAATAAATAGCGTTTATTTACACCAAATCCTTTATATTAATTTTGCCAGCGCTTTGTTTGAATAATGAAAAAGTGAGTGATAAACATGAATTAGACAATTTTGGCGGCGGCCACATCTCTCTCTAATTTTACTGTACGTGCGGGCGATTTCGGTGCGAATTTTTTTTTTAGGACTGTTCTATCTATGGGGTTACTGAACTATTCATCGTCTCCAGTAGTAGTTTCCGGACTATTCAACGTGTACGATAGTAGTGTGAGGGCTATTCAACGTGTACGGTAGTAATTTTTGGACTATTCAACGTATACGATGTTGATTTGGTACCCACCTATGCTGTAAGCCCCATTTCCTTGGGGGTTTGGTATGAGCTTTGATGGTGGAGTATTCGAGATGAGACATAACGTAAAGAATGATGGCGGTTGCCGTTCATTTTTTATCGGACAACTTTACATGTCAGTTGCGGTGCTCCCATAGAGATCAATTGATTCGGGTTTCGTCACTTACCTAGTTTGGTTAAGTGGTTTGTACCTTTGTTGTACTTGGGTTAGTTTTCTTTTCCCCCGATATGAAAACTAACGTTTTGTCTTGCCAATGGGCAAGTGTATATTTTTATGCATATTAATATATTTATCGTTTCTGACTGAAAAAAAAAAGAGTGATAAACATGAATTGCAAATATGCAAGAATAAAAAATATAAATCTAATTTACATAATTAATTACTTAGAAAAATGTACATGAATCATGATTGAATTAATTTAAACAAATAGAATATATTTCAATGATTAAAAAGAGAAGTAAATATAAATGTGCAAATACAAAATAAATAAATAAAGTAGGAAACAAAGAATTAAACACAATGATTTATAATAGATGAAGCCTCTGGTCCTTAGTGATCAACTATCTAATTTTATCTAGTTCAAACTTTCTCCCAAATCCACTACTTATTTGATGACTTTAAGTGGCCAAATCAAAACCACTTTAAACATTTTTGGAAATTAAATCATTCTAGCCCAATGCTTAGAATTTAAATTTTACTCTTCCTTAATAAACCTTCACTAGGGGATTTATGTTACAATGAAATGGTTACACACTCACTAGTGTGGATATCACAAATGACAATCCAAAATGTCCCTCTCAAGGGGTGGATGTTACAAATGAAATCTCTAAATCAAATAATAATGAATTAACTTGATAAAAACGTAAAAGATACTTTTTTCCAAAATAGAGAAATGAAAAGTTAAAAACTCAAGTGTGTTATGTTTTTAGAAATATTTAGGTATTTGTAGAATGTGAAAAAAACTATTACAATGGTCAAATGCAGACTAAAAATTATTATTCATAACATTAAAAAAAAAAAAAACTAACTGCGTAGCTATATATTGCTACACTAACTTGTTACAATAGTACAAAGGTTTATTTGTGTTGGTCAACTTTTAATTCCATGCAGTATTTGGCGGCGGCCAACACTCTCTCCAATTTTACTATACATGCGGGTGACAAAGGTGCGACATCAGTGTAATTTTTTTTTTTTAGTGCTGTTCAATATATGCGGTTACTAAGCTATTGAACGTATACAGTAATAGTTTCTGGCCTATTCAACATGTACAGTAGTAGTGTAAGGGCTATTCAACGTGCACAGTAATAGTTTCTGAACTATTCAACGTGTACGGTGTTGGTTTGATAACCACCTATGATGTGATCCCCATTTACTTGGGGTTTTGTCTGAGCTTTGATGGTGGAGTATTCGAGGGAAGACGTAGCGTAAAAAATGACAGCGGTTGCAGTCTATTTTTATCAAGCAACTCTACATGTCGGTTACGGTGCTCTCGTGGAGATCAATTGATTTGGGTTTAGTCACTTGACTAATTTGGTTAAGTGGTTTGTACTTTTGTTGTACTTTAGTTAGTTTTCTTTACCCTCGGTATAAAAACTAATGCTTTGTCTTACCAATGGACAAGTGTATATTTTTGTGCATATTAATATAATTATCATTTCTAGCCCAAAATTATTATTTTTTTGTTACAATAGTACTATTATAGTGTTACTAGGACGAAAAATTCTTTAAAAGATTTAACATTTTAAATTGATTTTTATAGAATCTGAAATACTTTTAAATAATTTTATTGATCTTTTGGGCAAACATTTTAGAAATATTTTATTAAACTTTTAAGAAATTACTTACTATTTAAATAAATTAGCTATAAAGAAATAAATTAATCTAACTCTAAAACTACTTCACCTTCATCTTCTTCTTTTTTATCTTTTAATTCTTGTGATTTATTTGAAATTTTCTTTTATCATCTTCATTGTATCTTCATTTCTTCTCCCTCCCTTCCCCTACTCCTTTCTAGTTTGTTTGATTATCTTTCACTTAAACATAAAACACCATTAGTCCTCAAAATAGTAGTTTGTTAAGTATCAAAATAAGTTGATTAAAGACCATGGATCAGTTAGATATATAATTTAAAAATTAAATGTAAAATTTTAAACTCAAATTCAAATATAGTCATGAAAAATAGCTAGTAATTATAAGCTGTAAAATAAAATAATTATCGAGTTGTATGATTAATAAATAACTATTTAGTTGAAAAAAAAAATAGTCAGTATAATATCGAAATTTAAATGCAATACATGACAAGTGTAATAAAATTATTATATTAACATCATTAAAAGATAATTTCTTTTATAATGAGTTTAATTATAAATAATAATCGAAGTTATTGGCAAGCATTTGATTGTTTAACTTATAATTTCTTAATTATATATTAAAGGATTCCGATTCATTGTTCACTTGTCAATTTTACATGATATACCCTATATCTTATGGTTTAAACTGGGTAAAGTTTGGAGCAGTTTAACTTTATTACAATTTTATTGTTGTTTGTGTTCTCAAACTTACAAAATTACAGTTTGATAACAAAATAACCATTAATACCATTTTCCCCACTTTTTAAGTGCATACTTTGAACTTGTTCCTTATAAAATTTTTAACTCTTTATAATAGAAAATTTTAAGCTAAATATATAAGATTATTCTGGCAATTTTTGACACTCTCTTTGCTAAAATATTTTTTTTATAACAATTTGCACACAATTGTCCAATTATATGCTTTCAAATTTTGTATAATTTATACTAGATTTAGATCTAACTATATTAAACATTTTAATGACTCATCTATGATATATTTGTATATCATTATCAATACTTTTAACATTAATATATATTTATTGAGTCATAATAACATCGTCTAATGTCCCTACTTGTCTAATGTATTACACTAATTGACTCCTAAACCAATAACTTGTTTAGTTTGCCTTTTCGTCTCATTGTCTAGTTTTTATTATAGTAGGCACAATAAAGCAACACCGACAAATGTTATAGATGACCCAAATCGAAATAAATGTTTTTAGTATTTGTCTGAAATTTTAGTTCCACTTTGGCTCCACTGTATTTGAAAAAAATATTATAGACAATCGTTGTATTTTTATTTTTAATACGACAAACTAATCACATGATTTTATTTTTTTCCCTCTTATTATGTAAATAGTTTGTTATTCTCCTAAATTATAATCTATCTTTCCTAATTGTTTTTGACTATAAAATCTTATATAATGTAACAAATATATAAAATATTTTTTTATATACTACATTTTCAATAACATATACTTCACAATATTTCTAATCAAAAGTGTCCATTCAATTATCTATAAGATAACCCAATTCATATCTAATAAACGAAAATTAACATTTGACCATCTATTAATTACACTAAGAATAATCAATAAAAAAAAACTCTATACTAAAATAATAATGGTACTTATTCCATTGCCAAAAAAAAAAAAATTCTACTTTAATATCTCAACAATCTATGATGAAAAATTCTTTCACCTTCAGTATCTTTCAATTAAGTTCAGCGACTTAGATTTAAAAAAAAATTCAATAATTCTTTCGTCACTTCTTGTATACATAAAAATGAGAATTGGATTGGATTTATGATAAGAATTTCTTACGTTTTTAGGAGGAATTTTTAATTTAAAAAATTACTTCTACAATTATTTTTTATTGATTTATAATCACCTTATATTTCAAGCAGGAATCTTTCCCTTTTAAAAACTCACTATATTATTGTTCTTTGGTTAGTTTTTGGTTGGAGTATCTTACAATTAATTAGGAATTAATAGAGGTAATAAGGGCTCTTAGTTTGTTTAGGTTTTAATTAGGATATCTTATATAATTAATTGGCTTTATACCTCTTGATTGTCAATTCCATAGGAATATTAATATTATAGGATGTGTCACAAATTACCCAAAATGATTTTAAAAAAAATAAAAAATAAACTTGAAAAAAGATTAGGTAAAAACAAAAAAAGACAGCTGCACCAGTTTAGTTGATCCGGTCAAATCCGTGGGCTGACCTAGCAGCCGCCGCTGACTTCTCTCTCTCTATATATATATATATTTTAAAGATATAAAACCCATAGGGGATGGACCCAATTTTATTTTTTTCCAAAAACAGAAAAAAGGATTTCTTTCTCCTACACGAAATCGGTTATTTACTTTACCTCTTAATATATATATTGACATTGATGATTAAAGATATATCTTCATCTATAAATTTTAGATAGATTCACAGAACCCATCTGTCCCTTCTCATTTTCCTTTTTTTTTTTAATGCCCTTTTTTTTTTTTTGAAAGAAAAAATTCTTTCAAGAGCAGGCATGGAAGCTCCCCAAAACCAAAACCCAGAAAACCCTTTTCCTTTTTCCTCCCCAGAAGAACAAGAAGAAGAAGAAGGGTTGGTGATGGATGTTTCAGAACTGGAAGAAATACAGGCAATTATAGAGTACAAATTCAACGACCCAAAACTCCTACAACAAGCCTTCACTGATTCATCGTACAAGGAGGGTTGTAAATCCTATGAGAGACTGGAATATATTGGCGATTCGGTACTGAATTTGTTAATGGCGAGAGAGCATTATTGTTTTTACCCTGATCTTCCTCCGGGAAAACTAACTAGGCTTCGTTCCGCCAACGTTGACACCGAGAAACTTGCCCGTGTGGCGATGAGGTGGGATTTGCACAAGTATTTACGACATAGGAAGCCTCTTCTTAGTGGACAAGTAAGAAAAGGACATAAAGCATTTTGTTTTCTTTTCGTTTCTTTAATTAACTCTTGCATGTTCTTGTTTTACTTGTCGGGAGATTTGTACGTGGATTGGGAATCGGATGGATATATTTTTTTTTTCCCCTTTTGTTTGTTTTTAACGAAGAGTATACAACTGGTAAAATCATCATGATTTGTTTGTTTTGTTGCCCATTATTATCATACAAGTTGTTTTAGCGACCAGTAATTGTCTGACATTAATTGAGAGTGAAAATGTCAATGAATTCTCTCTATTTTAATAGGTTAACTAAGAGTTCATTAGGATTTATTTGTTGACACATTAGCTAATAATATATTTTGTTCAAATCTTGTTAATTAAGGATGTTATCTTTGGGATAGGGATTGGAGGTCTTTTCATGATCTGGAGATTATACCTAGTCAACTATTGGCAGATATTTCAAATTTTAGTTTTTGAATTTTGTTCAATGACCTCCTTTTGACCATTCTTTCCCCCAAAATTTCATCCAAATTAATGCTTTGGTGAAAGATTTAGACAGTACATGCATCAATCCTTCTGATGCTCCTAATTTTTCTTTCCAAGAAAAATTCAAATTGGATTATTAACATGTATATATGTCTTCTGGTAACAGATTGAAGAATTTTCGAAGGCGATTGTGGATCATCCTTTGCACTCCGCAGGATTAGTTGATCCTCCAAAAGCCCTTGCCGACATTGTTGAATCCTTAATTGGTGCCATATTTATGGACTGCAATTCCTCATTGGAGACAACATGGCAGGTTAGTTATTCTTTGACAAGTTTCCTTATGTTCATGTTGTCGCATGATATCTCTTCGTAGCTAAGACAAATTTTGAACTTCTACATAAAAATGCGAAACTAAAGAAATTGCTAAAGTGAAATATCAAAGAAATCCTAGAAGAAAAGAAAACAGAAAAGAATTGTTACTCTCGATTGCAATAACATTTTTGAACGAAATCTTATCTTTTAATGTAGCATACAAATAGTAAAAACATGTGTGCCGATGCCAAATTGCCGATCAATCAATACTTGTGGCATTAGATTCATCTCTGTTTTCACGCATCAACCGGGACTAATGCAAATCTTATATATTCGGTGAACAGGTGGTGAAGAATTTATTGCAGCCAATGATCACTCCTGCAACTCTCGAAACTCATCCAGTTACGAAACTCTTTGAATTTTGCCAGAAGAATGCTATAAAGGTTGACATTGTGGACTCCTGGAAGAGTAGAGGAGAGTTTGAAGTTTTTGTGGATAATGAATACGTGGGGAGAGGCGAATACAAATCCAAGAGGATGATTGCTCTAAACAGGGCAGCACATGATGCCTACGACAAAATCTCCAACAAGTTGAGTCCCCCGGCGGCAGATTCATAGAATTGTTGTTGTTGTTTTTGTTGTATACATGCACTGACTATGTCTTTGAGTGGTCAGCAAGTAACGCCAATCCTCCTTCGCTTGTAAATTATTCTTCCTTTATAAGGCTGCCATTTTTATCAATTGTGTTAAACGTACTTCATTCCTTTTGTTGTTTAAATTTGAAACATGTATGAAGGTGTGAATCAGGGGGATAATAAACTAAAACAAGTTTAGAAAACATTTTGACTTTTGATTTTATTTTTATATATAAAATGACAAAAAGATGACACTTTCTACAAGCTAAATAGAGTATAAATTTAAGATCAGAAAACGTTTAATTCTTGATCATTAATTACTCTTATAATTATACCAACTATTGGCGTTGATTGTATTAATTTGGACCAAGGAAATGCAAGAGAAAGCACACAATCATATAGTAAAATATATGATTAAATATATAAGGTTAAGTATATAATCGAAATTGTTAAAAATATATACATAGTAAAGATTTGATGATTATACATGAGGGACTTTTCCTTATTATTAAATCCCAATTAATTAGATGATTCAATTAAATTCAAAAAAAGACACAGTAAAATTTTCCTATGATTTAATTCCATAGTTACATGTTAAAGTTCTAAAACAACTAACAGAAACGATTTAATTTGTAACACTTTCAGAAATTTAACTATAGACACCAAGAGTACTTGAATGGATTTTCAAATAATTATATTATTGTAGAAGAAAGTTATACAATTATAAATCATATACGAGATTTTCACCTCATATATATGAAAATATCATAAGCAAATCTAAAATTAGTAGTGTATTTTACAGAAAATAGAATATTCTAGAATAGAAAAGATAGCTAAATTTATTTATTTTTAGTTATTTAGGCTCCGTTTGGAGTATGATGTAGTTGAGAAAAGTTGTATTAGAATGTGTGAAAATTTTGGTGGGTTTTTTTTTATAGAAAAAGTATTTTAGAGAGAAAAATAAGAGGAATTTTTTTAAAAAAATTATGTGAGAGGAATTTAAGTGGGAAAATTTAAATTTTAAAATTTAAAATAAAAATGTGTTTGGATAATTTATTTTTGTTTAAAAAAATTAATTTTTTACTCATTTACAAACAAAAATAACTTACCCAAACATAGCCTTATATTTTAAAAATGGTTAAGCTAGGACATATCCCATGACACCTTGCCTTTGATTCCTATCCAAATTAATCCAAATAGGAAACTACAAATGACATAAATGATCATGTTGAAAAGTGGACACGATTGATATTACTATTTGCTTGAATTAAAAAAAGCAGCACACCAGGAGAAGCATATTTGGATGTTGACCTAGTCAGCGATCATAAATACCATTAATCACGCAAAAACTTGTCGCGCAAGAACTCATTCATTACCCATTTATTATTCCCTTATTTCAACTTTCAAATTGTGCCGTACGTGACACGTCGGCGGACTCAACCGACAAGGACAACTCTCCTTGGAAATTTAAATTCGCAATTTCTTTATACTGCATCCGTACCCAAAAAAAATTCAATTTTAAAATTTTTTTCTTATTTCAAAATAAGAATCTATTTTTAAATTAAAATTTTAAAATATTTTTACTAACAATAATTGTGTATATTTAAAATTTAAAATTAAAAAGTAAAAATAAATATATAAAATCATATATTTAATTCGTGCATTAAATGTGTTGTATTTAATAACTAATAAAAAATTATATTTAAATTAATATCAACATTTTTTTGAGATGAATAGAGTAATAATTACTCTAAATCTTTAAGGGTTCTTCGGTTTTTTTTTTCATAGTTTGCCCCCCTAAATCTTTAAAAAATGTCTTCTTCCTTCTTTTTTTTTTTTTTTTCTTTCCTCATTTTGCCCCTTAAAAGTTTAAAACGCATTTGGATTACTATTTTATTACTAAAATCACTAAAACTACTTTAAGTACAAAAAAATAAAAAATAAAATAAAACTTCTTATTTGTAAATAACATCAATAATATCAAAATATTATATAGTTCATCATATATTATTTAAATTATATTGCTTTAAGTAGTTATAATTTCTATATGCTCAGATTATGTTGTATTTGAGAATTTTGTATTGAAATAAGTAAAAATTTTAGTAAGAATTTTTTGTAAGAAAAAGTAGATTGTGAGGAAATTTTTTGAAATAATGTGAGAAAATTTTAGTGAGAATTTAAATTTTAAATTTGAATTTTGAAAAAAAAATCAATATTTTATTTTTTCTGGAAAAAAAAATCAACTTTTTTTCTGGAAAACAAGCACAGCCGTCTGATCTTTGCTCCTACCGTGACAAGCCACGAGCACTTCAAGTGTTCACAGGAAGTTCTAACCAACAATGTCTTCTTCTAAATTCTCATAAAAAGAAAAAGAAAAAAAAATCAAACCAAACGTGGTCGTTTCTAAAGAAAGAAAAGTTTTGTCAAGCGGCAGGGGAGGCTTTCATTTGACGTAAAAAGATTTTGGACCAAATATTTACATGAAAAAAATTTTATGATTCAAGTTTTGACATTTTCTATTTATTTGTTTTGACCATTTCATTGCTAATGATTGAGATTCGAACAGTTTAAGTCACTGTCTTACTTCTTTGTACTAACTTCTTAATTTCCGTAAAACTCTCTGCCTCCTTTTTTTTTTATTTTTTTGGTTTATTTGAATTACGTATATATCATAAAAGGCTATCCCTCTCTATCATATGCCTATCAACGTTAAAAGTAGGCTACAGTTTAATTACTTAGAATGCATAGACAATTGGTTCTTTCCCCTTCCTACACTAAAAGATTGTATTTTTTTTTTTTACCAACTGGGAATTAGATTAAAAAGAACTCTACAAGAACTATTACTGATAACTGTTCACTATTAGACCCTGAAATCACAAGTAATATATAACCTCATAAGCACTGAATAGTAGATTAAAAAGTTTTTCGTTGAGTTTTATGAGCCCCTAAATAACAGTTTTTCATTGAGTTTTATGAGGCCCTAATTTGATGCCTGTGTTAGTTTCTTTTATATCCAAGATTCTAACAACTTCATTATATGCAACATTTGCTGCTCTGTTTAATGCAACTTCCTTCTTTCTACGGCATTCACCTCTCCCCCGAAGATGATTGCCAACAAAAACCTCATACGTGCCTTCTTTCGACCAGAGATCCACGAGTTGAACATCAAGCCTGTGCTTCTGGCATATCTCAAACAGCTTCTTCACAGGGTTCATCTGAAGCATCTCTGGTGAGATTAGTGGTTCCAGTAAAATGCTGGTAACCTAGAAAAATTCAAAAGCACAGAGAGGATAAAATGAGATGAAATCCAAATGTAATATTGCAAATGAGTTCTGCAACTAGTGAAGGCAATATATATGTATGAGCTTGTAAGTATAAAACCAACTAGTTCTGACAACACCAACTAGGAATTTTGTTAATTTCTTCATGCATAAAAATAAAAATAAATCAGCATCAGAAGTCATTCAAGTGCAAGATACCACCAAAGTTGCAATCTGCAATAATAAAATAATTATATGCTCAGTTAAACTGTCAGAACTAAAATTTACTTAAATAGAAATAGAAACTACACCACACCCTAGGTCTGTGTTCATATCTCCTTGTTTGAGAAATTTGTTCATATACTTTTGTTTGAGAAATGTGTTTATGTCTGTGTCTATGTTAAGAATATAGTTGCTATGTCTCACGACTAGGATAACAACAAATGTAGGTAATGTCATAAAAAAATTCTTAAAGAAAATAGACAATGAATTCTCTAAGATCCCTCATAAAAATGACAAATTCAGGGAATGGAAACCGTAAAGCCATAAATGTCAATTTTTTGAAAATTAATAGCATAGTTTCAACAAGAATGACAGAACAGCATTAGTTAGCCTCCTAATGATAACAGAAGACTAGTAGATTGTCCCATCTCATAGATGTCAATCCACTCATATCGAGTTTTAAGACTTCATCAACTTGACCTTGGATTGTATAATACTTCACTCGTTTTGGTTTTCCTATTCTTTTGTCATATAACAAGAAATAGCACTCCACCAATACTAAGGCTCAAGATTTTTCAACTCGACTTTTGACTCTATCGGCATCTTTTTTTCACCCCTTTTTTGCCAAAATTATCTTAACTAGGTTTATATCAGCCATACACATATTAAAGTTCAGTTCACCTCAAAATAACATCTAACAATATAAACTTTTTACACGTGCCATAGTTATTTAGAAGTTTAGAAGAACTTAGTAGCCATTGGCATTGAAGTATAAACCACACTAACATTTAGTCATTGGCATTGAAGTATAAACCACGCTAACATTTCAGAACCTATCCACATATTTAAAGCAACTACAAGGAAAATGACAGTATATTGAATCTATTTCACTATAACTGCACATAAACAATCCTTAAATCAATAAATACAAGTGATGAAGTAAGTCAGCAAACCTCCCACGTGGTATCTATAGAAGCATTGCTATCAATAAACACTGCACCTATTGTGGATTCAACAACATCAGCTAGTACTTTTGGAGCATCAATCAAGCCATGGGAATGCACAGGATACTTGGAAAGCACATTTATAAAAGATTGAATCTGCCAAGTCCACCACAGATAGTCAAAAAAGGATGAAAGAAATGGATAAACTGCTAAAAATTTGACCATAAAAGATTAAAAACTAAAGTTTAAATAGCAATTGCAAATACCCAAAAAGAAAAAAAGATTAAGAGAACATAAAACTAGGAAGTTAATCAAATGAATGTTAAAAACACATATACGTCATGAGGAAAGCAATTCAAATGCCTTAAGGAACATAGGTTCCTTTTATATTTATATTGTGCTCAGAATTTAACAGGAAAGTCTGTAAAAATACAACCATAACATGTTAGCGTTCAGTGAGCCTGAAGGTTAATAAAGGAAGTAAACAAATTAACTAGATTGGTTATTAATTCCTATTATAGCAACTGACCAAATCTATGAACTGCAACTTCAAATGTTGTCTGATTTAAATAGGAAAGTGCTTTGCTGCTTCGACAACAAGCTGAGAGAACTTAGAAGACTCAATCTAACTTAACTTAATCTGCAAAAACGAATCCCTCAAAGGAACCAACTATTCCACGACAAAAGAGTTAATCAAGATAATTTTCTGAAGAGTTGCCAAGCGGTAAGTAAATTTATTTCTCAACCCCATCAACAATGCTAATGAAATATATATTCAAACAGCCATATACGGACATAAAATCTAACTATTCCGTGACAAAACATATACAGACTCAATCTACCTTACTAAACTTATTCTGCAAAAATGAATCTCTCAAAAGAACCAACTATTCCATGACAAAAGAGTTAATCAAGTTAATTTTGTAAAGAGTTGCCAAGGGGTAAGAAGTAAATTTATTTCTCAACCCCATCAACAATGCTAATGAAATAAATATTCAAAAAATCATATACAGCATATAATCAACAAAATTGACATCTTACCCGAGAAAATTCAATACACATTAAGAAGTTAATAATTATGTTGCTGGCATTGGCTTCCACAGAACACTTTAACCTTTGCATCAATATTGATGCATATCAGATTATCCAGGAGTCCTCTATCATCCACTGTCAAGTAAAAGAATCTTCTGCAGGGCTAAACCTAAAATAGGGCCCTACTTGTCAACTTTATGATACACAATTAATGGTTTAAATATTTGAAGAGGTTCTTCAAAAACTTGTCAAACAAGTTGGAGCACTCACGCAAAAGGAACACATTAAATGGACCGTCTCTGTATACAGGGTTTCATAACAGTCATTGTATTAATGCACCTCATTATCAGCAGCTACCAATCAAAACCAACCAAATTGCATTTGGAAGAGGATTTCAAGAGGTACTTCATGTAAGTAGACATTTTTCATGTCAAATTCCATTTAAATTATGGTGCAAGTAATTTCAGAGAACATGACCTTCATCTTTCACCAATCAAAAGAGAAAACATAATAATTTATTAGTTTCTTCAGTTCAACTTCTCAAGTTTGGTAACTTGATTTCAAGGTGACCAAACCCAGAAATTCAAATTGTTAGAAGAAATGATCTAGAAACAGCATAACTTAGTAGGTTAAAAAATTAGATTGCTTAAATATGACTTACTCTTCCAGCAATAACAGGATTCTCGTGGCGTAAATATTTATGAAAGCTATGCTTAACAGCCACACGTGCCAGCTTCTCTGTGTCAACATTTGCAGCACGAAGAGGAGTCAAACATCCAGGAGGAAGATCTGGGTAAAGTAAAAATTGCCGTTTTGTGATTAAAAGGTTCAGAACTGAATCACCCACATACTCAAGCCGCTCATATGATATACAGCCCTTATTAAATGAAGGATGAGTAAAGGCCTGATGAAGTAAGCTCTTGTTGTTAAAACAATACCCTATAATCTTCTCAATTTCATCAAGATCTCTCCAAGACCCCAATTTGCCTTCCGTCTCTTGCCATAATTCTTTTAGTGATTTCCTTCCTGTTAGGAAATTGCTCAAAACAAAACCTGCCAGAAATGACAAATGAAGGTCTTATAAGACAGTCAAGGATTATGACATATGTAACTATGAAGCAATGACGAATTAAGAATAAAATGAACCATTATTTCATCTCAAAAGGGCACAACAGCAAATGCGCTAAGAACATGCATTAGGAAGTAATTACAAGAGCATTGTTGTATTCTTATTCAAAACCTAACAAAGAACTGGCGTGCTACAGACTAGGCTATCTCCCTAACGAATCTTTGAGTAGGTTACGAAATGTTTTAAGCTAAGGAGCATAAAAGCATGGAGGATAGGATGCAGTAAAGCAGAAGGAACACAATGAAGTCAACATTATATGCTGGTTGTTGAATTCCATTTTTGGTAATAACCTAACAACTTAGGTGTCCACCACAGGTGTAATAAAAAATGGTAAATTTTATTATGACATTATGAAGATAAAGGTACAAGCAAGATACAGGAAAGCTGCATAACAGTTAGGTGCATATGATGATGACCTTAGTATTCAACCTAAAAGGAACCAATTTCGGGCAAGCTACTTCTTATCACCCCCTATTCCCCATTTATCCGTTGACCACTCTTCACAGATTTCTTTCCCTGTAGTCTATAATATGCCGTCTAGTTCAATGGCATATAGCTAATTTGGAGGCTAAGAATGGGAGTAAGCTTATGGAAGATTCCACACAATGAATTCCTCGAAGGATTTCCATGCTGATGATTTACACCACTTGAAATCAGCAAATTTGATATCATAACAGGCCAACTGGGAAATCAATCACTTGTTTTCCTTTTTCAATTCCATTTAGTATCCTTGTGGAGCAGGGAGTCAATTTTTGCAATGAAATGATACACCCTTTCTATTTATTCTCCCAATTATTTACTCCCTAGCCAGTTTCTTCATCTAGTACTTTCTTCCATTTCTCATCCAAAACTAACCTAAGGTAAAAACATTCAAATGGACTTCTTTTCTCCATATAAATGCACAAACTTAATTTGAGAACAAGACTCCAAACATACATCAAACCAAGCTAAAGCGTTACGGATCTAGCCTATCATACTAAACAAACACTGAAATGCAGTTTCCTTCTTTCTTAAAAAATGAAAAAAATAATAATAATAATAAAAAAAAAAAAAACCAACCCCAAATATCCCATGTTTGTTAAACTCAAAATTCCAAAACATAAAGCCATTAATGAAAGTGCAATGAAAGCATCTACAGTGAGTTAACAGTGTACAAAAACATTGAAGGGAGAAGAAAAGGCTAACCATATTTGCGGAGTCGTTGAGGGGAAAACTTAAATCTGAATGGAGAAAGAAAGGAAGGTAACCACGAGGCAACCATTTCGATTTGTCGGACAGAAATTCGTTCCCACCCGACCACCACTGCGATTTCAATTTGCTCATGTTCTGTCAAATACTGCCGCCTTCTCGAGCCCTTTTTGTTTAAGTAGAAATTCCGTGAATTAAATTAAATTAATTGCCTTAGATATGTTTTTTACCCAGCCTTAGAATTGCTTTTTATTCACTTATAAATAATAGGTTAACAACAATTCGAGTCAATTCCCTAAATATTGATGCAAAAAAAAAATTTAAATAAATATTGTTTTTATTTTTTTTATTCCATTTCTAGTGAAATCGGTTTATGAAAAACCGACTTTAAAGTCGGTTTTTCAAAAACCGACTTTAAAGTCGGTTTTTCATAAACCGATTTCAATATATTTATTTTTTTTTATTAATTTTGATTTAAAACTAATTAATTAGTTTTTTAACCATATTTTATTTGAAAAAATTCGAAAATAATGTAATATCCAGAGTTAAATTCTTTATAGTCGATATTCTGCATATCCACTTCTATTTAGTATTATTTTTTAAAAATTTTTTATTAAAATTGAGTTAATTAGTTTTTATACCATATATTAGTAATTTTTTTTGAAAATAATGTAACTTTGAACAATAATTTTGTAATAATTTGTTGTGTATTATTACGAGTTTTTTTCCAAAAACTTGTATAAAAAGATATAAATTAAATAAATATTAATTCTTAAAAATTTGTTTTATTTTTAAATAAATCGATATCTGAGATTTCCCTAAAGTTGATATCCTTAATATTGATTTTAAAGTCGATATTTCAGATATCGATTTATTTAATTTATATTTTTATACAAGTTTTGGGAAAAAACTTCGTAATACACAACAAATTATTACAAAATTATTGTTCAAAGTTACATTATTTTCAAAAAAAAATTACTAATATATGGTATAAAAACTAATTAACTCAATTTTAATCAAAAATTTTTAAAAAATAATATTAAATAGAAGTGGATATGCAGAATATCGACTATAAAGAATTTAGCTCTGGATATTACATTATTTTTGATTTTTTACAAATAAAATATGGTTAAAAAACTAATTAATTAGTTTTAAATCAAAATTAATAAAAAAAAATAAATATATTGAAATCGGTTTATGGAAAACCGACTTTAAAGTCGGGTTTTCATAAACCGATTTCACTAGAAATTGAATAAAAAAAATAAAAACAATATTTATTTAATTATTTTTTTTTGCATCAATATTTAGGGAATTGACTCAACAATTCCCATTCCAAATAGATATTGATCACATGAGATGAGAGTCATTGGATGTCTCGTACTCTGTTACGTATATTTGGATCCGTTTGGATAAGGGATTTTTATTTACAAATAGAAAAAATTGTATTGAAATATGTGAAAATTTTAATGGATATTTGTTAATAAAAAAAGTATTTTGGGGGGAAAAAGTAAGAGGAAATTTTTTTTAAAATTGTGTGAGAAAAATTTGAGTGGGAAAATTTGAATTCTAAATTTTAAAATAAAAATGTATTTGAATAGTTTGTTTTTATTTGAGAATTTTCTTATTTGCAAATAAGAAGGGGTTATCCAAACGCACCCTTTGAGATTTATAGGGAGGGAATTTGTTGGGATGACTCGCCAATAGTATTTAAAATACAATTATAATTAGGAGAGTTTGATTACTTTATCTCATGTAGGAATAATATACTTCCTCCGCTTAAAAAAATTTATTTTTTATTTAGTATAATTTTTTAAGATTATAAGGTACAATATACATAATATACCATTAAATATCAAATTTTATATTTATATTTATATTTTTTAATTTAAATTATACATTACTATTATTAATAAGGGCAATACAAAATTTTCACTCAAAAGTTAATTCTTTTTTGGGACAAATAAAAATTTTGAAACTAACTCTTCTTTTTTTTTTTGGAACGGAATGAGTATTATATTTAGCAAAAAAATATTTTATACATTCGTTGCATCATACTCTCTCCGTTTTAAAAAAAAATTTACTTTCAAATTAAATTATTAAAATATCATTACTAATAATAATTATGTATATTTAAAATTAAAAAGTATGAATAAAAATATAAAATTATACATTTAATGGTGTATTAAATGAATTGTACTTAATAACTAATAAAAATTTATACCATAACTAAAGTGGATTCTCTTTTTAGATAGAAAGGGTACAAAATTATAAAAAGTAAGACAATCAAACGAACAATTTATAATTTAGGGGAACAATCTATTTACATAATAAAGATTAAAAAAAAATTATTTGACTTTCAATACTAAAAACAAGTGTACAACAACAGATTTTTACTCCGTTTACAAATATATACAATCATTCAAATTCATATTCATTCTTTAATAATCAAGCACTAAAATGCGTTCATATTTGTTTGTTTATTACACGAATCAAATTTCTATGATCATAAACCAGCTAAAAAAGCTTTTTTCTTCTTTTTTAATAAATTGTTTGAATCTCGCAATATCTCTAAATTGGAAAAAAAACAGATGGAAAGATGGACAAGGCCAATCTTACTAATGCAAGATTTGTGATCGAAACTTTTATACTATATTTTTGCACTGATAGATGTGTGAAATGAGCACTTTACAACTTGCCAAAAATCTGAAAATGTTTTTTTTTTTTTTTTTTTTTGGAGGGATGGGATTATGAATGAGAAAGGAAAGTGGGATTTTTACGTAAATGTGTATGCTATTATAATTGTTTATTTCTTATTGCAATTTGCTACTTTTTTGTTTTTTCAATGAAAAAGACAATGAATTTATGACAAAAATAGAAAACTACTTTATATAATTAATGATGAACAATATTTTCCTTATGCTTATTGAACCCTTTAAGGTCTTTTAATGTAGTACTAAAGTTTCTCAACAAGGATTGATTGGAGCATTTTTGCTTGTATTTATCTTTTGCCACCATAGACAAGGTGTATAACTAGAGTTTTAAATTAGTCAAGCCTCAAATCATTAAGAGCTGGAGCTTGAGTTAGGGCAAAAATTGAGTGCTCAAATTTGATATCGAGCTCAAACAAAAATCTAAATTGTAATTCTAACTCTGTTCCATATGAAATGTTATTCAACTTTCGGTTCAATTAGGCTTTCGTAATAAATGGAGTTTAAATTTAATGTACATGTGTTTTGTTGTTTCATTAATGAAACATAATTAATACACAATAAATAGAAAAGTAAATATCAAGTGGGCAATATACGTGTAATTTACGTGAAAGAAAAAGAACATAAATTTGTTTTGTCGATTAAAATAAAAGAAGAAAAAGCACAACAATAATTAAAGTTCCTCATTAATTAGTGATTTAAGTATATCATATCAATCAAGACACAAACATATGCCCACGCAAATTGTGAATAGAGTTTTATGTAGGAAATATGCACAATTAGAAAACACTCAATACAAGAAAAGACTTATACTAACATTTTTTCTTTCATTCATGGACGTGCTCAAAAGTTACCCCTTTTTAAGAACGTACACTTGAAATTGCTTTTGTTAAACTATTTAAGAAATCACAAGATTCTCACAACTTCATATGGCTATAGAAGTTCATGTACGCTTTCATAGACTAAAATAAAATACTAAGGGTCTGTTTGAACAAGATAATTTTATTTGCAAATGGAAAAAGTTGTATTGGAATATATGAAAATTTTGGTGGGTATTTGTTGATAGAAAAAGTATTTTCGAGGGAAAAATAAGAGAAATTTTTTTTAAAATTATGTGAGAGGAATTTGAGTGGAAAATTTTAAATTCTAAATTTTGAAATAAAAATGTGTTTGGATAGTTTATTTTTATTTGAGAATTTTTTTATTTGCAAATGAGAATCCTTTGTCCAAACGTAGCCTAAAATATTCTCTTACAATATTATTATATCTTGAAAGACTATTTTTTTCCTTTACACATGGAAGTTCACGTAGCTAATTAAAGGGACTTTTTTTTCTAACTAAATTAAAAACTTTATTTTTTGAAAAAAGGAAGAAAATTAAAAAAAAGAAGAAGAAGAAGAAGAAGAAAGGGTAGCTTGATAAGCACTTTGATAATGTCGACGTTTCAAAAAGCCATCTCATGCCATTCTACTGCAATGGATTCCCTAACAACCTTTTTAGTTGTAAGCTATTTTTGGTTGTTTCAGAGTTAAATTTGTTTTATCACATTCGGGTCATGCTTTCCACGACTCATCCAGCTATTGGCATCTGCTTAGGAGTCAGTGCACCGACAAAACAAAAAAATAATGGTGTTTTGTGTGCCTCTAGGCTCTAGTTGTACATAACTCCAACCAAATTCAATCAAATCCGGACAAGTTTGGGAACAAAATGTTCGAATCTAGTCATCGGTTTAAGGAAAATACTATTAGGGGGCGCCTGTTTGTAACAGGGGAATGTGAAAGGTAATGTAAATGATAGTAGTGGGGAATGATAGTAGGGTCAATCATTATAATTCTGCTGGTTGGTTTGTGCTGGGGAATAGGAATGATTACTAATAATGGTGGTTGGTTTGTGCTGGAGAATGGAAATGATTATAAATTAATTGTAATAATTAATATTAATTAATTAATTATTATTAGTTAATTATTTATTATAATATTAAATTTATTAATTATTAATAAAAATATTATTAATTAAATTAATCTTAAGTACTTAATTAATATTAATTGTAATAAGTAATATTAGTAAATGAGATTGATTCATATTAATTATAATATTAAGTAAATGAATGATTAATTAAAGTAATCTTAATTAGTTAATTTATTATTATGTTAATAATAAATTAATTTATATTAATTATAATAATTAATATTAATTACTTAGTTAATAGTAGTTAATTAATTAGTATTAATTATAGTAACTAATATGAATTAATTAATTAGTATTAGTTAATTAATATTAATTAGTATTAATTATAGTAACTAATATGAATTAATTAATTAGTATTAGTTAATTAATATTAATTAGTAATAATTAGTAATTAATTAATATTATCAATTAATTATTTATACATTAATTATACATTAATTATGATAATTACTATTAATAAAATGAGATTAATTAATTATTAATTAATTTATAATATTAAGTAAATGATTAATTATAAGTAAATGAATAATTAATTAAATTAATCTTGATTAATTAATTAATAATAATAAGTTAATAATAAATTAATTTATATTAATTATAATAATTAATATTAATTAATTAGTTAGTATTAGTTAATTAATTAATTAATTAATTAGTTTTAATATTAATTAACAAAATGGATTCCATTCCCTTGCTTCCATACCCCCCAATATTGGGGGATATGAAGATTACCCCATATGGGGATATGAAATGTCAAATCAGTGCGGAGAATTAATTCCCTTCATCCAACCACCATAAATCACTATTAAACCCATTTCCATTCCATTCCCAACCAAGCAACCCCTTCTTTTTACACACATATATATTTTACAAAAAGTATTCTTATATTTACTAAATTTAAGTGACTCGTTTACATCTTACACTTTTATTATTGGTATCGAATCAGAACACACTCACAAGTTGAGACGTAAGACTAATCCTTCCAGATAACAGCTCAAACCTCTAAAATTGTTACTAAGTAATTGCGAAAATTTACTATTGAACCTCTTATTTCACAAAAACTTAATCTCCACAATCGAACTTAATCTAACACATATTTCAAGAAGCAAAATTCTGAACTATTTTTCTTTTCATGGGATTCATCATTCAGCCAAACAATTAATTTCTTTAAATTATTAATTATATGCGGTATACATAAATTATATGTTTATGTTAAATATATTATGTATTGTAATTTAAAAAAATGATATCAAGTAAAGTGTGAAAATTTTTAAAAAGTGAATAAAATATTATTATAATTTTGGATAAGCTTCATTTTCTCAGCGAGGCCAAAAGGATTAAGTAGATTCATGCAATCAGATGAAGGTGATGTGTTTAAATCACAACCGTTGAATAAAATTTAGATATTTCCTTTCAAAGCCTCATTTTATCAATTTACAAAAGACCCCCACATTTACCCTAAAATCCATTTCTTAACCCCACATAATTACAGTATATAAGCCTCTCGGCACACTGGTTATCAAGAAAAGACAATATTCACTTCACTCCTCATTTCCCAAGCCCCCACCCCAACCCCAACCCCAACCCTCAATGGAGAACAACCCACAGCAGCAGCAGCAGCAAGCGGCTGCGGCGGCGGCGGCGGCGGCTCAATCTGGCCCCTATCCGGGACAGGCAACGTACCACCATCTCCTCCAGCAACAGCAACAGCAGCTCCAAATGTTCTGGAACTACCAGAGGCAAGAGATCGAACAGGTGAATGACTTCAAGAATCACCAGCTGCCTTTGGCCCGCATCAAGAAAATCATGAAGGCGGATGAAGACGTCCGCATGATCTCTGCGGAGGCTCCCATCCTGTTTGCCAAGGCTTGTGAGCTCTTCATCCTGGAACTCACAATCCGGTCATGGCTCCACGCTGAGGAGAACAAGCGGAGGACCCTCCAGAAGAATGACATCGCGGCGGCCATTACTCGTACTGACATTTTTGATTTCTTGGTTGATATTGTTCCTAGGGATGAGATCAAGGACGAGGCTGCGGGGCTGGGCGTTGGTGTGGGAGTGGGCATGGCCCCTGGAGGGATTCCTGTGGGGTCTGCAGCGAGTGGGGTCCCCTATTATTATCCCCCCATGGGCCAGCCTGCTCACCCAGGGGTGATGATTGGTAGACCTGCTGTTGATCCGAGTGTTTATGTGCAGCAACCTCCTCCTCCGCCCTCTCAGGCGTGGCAGTCTGTGTGGCAGACGGCTGCAGCCGAGGATGGCACTTATGGTAGTGCTGGAGCTGGAGGTGCTGGTGCTAGCAGTGGTGGTCAGGGCAACCTTGATGGCCAGGGGTAATGAATGTAGTTTTGGGATTTTTATTTAGGAAATGTGGGTGAAAATTTGTGCTGCTAGATCTTTTATGCCATATGCTAATTTAGCTTCCTTTTGATGAGTGGTTTGCTGTTGGAAATGTTATAACTTTTTTTCTTTGTTTTTCATGCATTGTTTATCGTTACAAAGATAGTTTGCAAGTGGTTTATTGAAAATTTGTGTGGAAGGTTCAATTTTGATAGGGTTCCCAATCTGAGTTTTAGGTTTGATTGGGAGTTATACAATTTATAATGCTACGGCAGCAAGTAACAATGCCACAGTAGCAGGTAATAATGCGATAACGGAGACAGGTGGACGTCAAGTGTTTGATACAAAGTTATTGATATTAGGGTTTTGCCGTCTTTACTGCCTAATATATGACAAATAGGATTTATGAAAGTTCTTATATTCGTGAAATGCACTCTGTATGTGTATCTGCTATTGAAAGAATGGCAAAATGATCAAAAGAAAATATGAAAATTGAAATTCAACTTCCTGGATGCCTTCATATACATTTTTACATTCGTGTAGCTGTTGTACAAGCATGCTTGAGAAGTTAATTTTACTGTATTGTATTGTTTTCTCTTGCTTCCTTTCGAGGTAAAAGAATATATATCGTTGCCACAGTACACTAAACGGTGGGTAATAAGAGTTCGTATTGGTTGTCAGATTTCCGATCGGAGTTTTGTCGGTTGCACATTTGGTTAACCGCCTCGTTATTCAATACAACTATGTTTTCTTTGTTGTTTGATGAAAATTAGCAAGATGGCTGCCTTTTTTCTTCTTCCTCGCTTCTGATGATTGGCGCAAGGCATTTGTTTGATACTAAATTGAAATGCATGCCAATGTTCGGAGAATTAAAGAGGTCAAATCCACTGGATTACATTACCATTTGTTATATTTTAAGGATGAAATTACCATTTTGTGATTCGAAGTTATAGTAACCGAATCTCCCACAGATACTCGAGCTGCTTGCATGATGCGTAACCCGTAATGATATGTTGGATATTTAAAGGTTTGATCAACAGTTCTTCAAACCACATTCTAAAATCTACACAACTTTGTGAAGATTTTGATCAACAATTCTTCAACCTACATTAATTAATCTTCTCAATGCTTGTTTGGTGTGCAACCCTTATATGTTGATTGTTTTTTTACCAGTTTTAGTCCTTATTAAATCAATAAAGTTCCTGGAAGAGAAGCTAGGGTGGTCTGGTCTGGGGATAGAGCAGAATGAGCATTAATCTTAATGATACCCATTTAAATTGTTTCCTAAACAGTAATTGATATCAGATTAACAGAACCAAAGGGAGTTTCTATAGGTTAAGTGATATCCCACTATTCAGGTGTATTTTAACTCACCTCTTATCTGATGTCTTCTTCATAATCATCCCATATAAAAGAAGAAGTACCAACTTATTTTAAACCACCCTATCTTTTTTTCCACTCTACTTCCATCTCCTACTTCTTCCATAAGCTAATGCATGCATACACACACACCACTCAAGAAAGTTGTGGAGATGCACACCTCACAACCTTGTAATTTCTGGCCCATTGAAACTTGATACTGAAATAGAGGTTTGTTAGGTTTTTAATTCATTTATCATTTAGTGGTTGTTTATTGAGTTATGAATTGTATTAATTATATTCATCCCTAAATTACTATGTGATGGCAACTGGTAATTCTTTCTCGTATATATCTGTTTGAAAATGTTGCTTGCCTGTAATTTGTGCAACTGGGCCCAACTCTTGTAGAGCGAATCTTAAGTTGGTTTATTGCTTTTTCATGAATCTATTCTGGAATTTTTTTTTTGAATGTGGATTTTAGATTCAGATTGTGTCAGAGGCAACTGAATAAATTGGAGTATTCAGTCTCTCTGGTTTCATATGTATCTGCAGTACAGAAACTGCTATTGATTTAATTTCTGGAGTAAATTAACAAAAATTCATGAATGTTTTGGATGTGCCATGAACTGTGTGTGTCTGACGTCTATGTTTGGTGGAGTAGAAGTAAGATTGCTACTAGTTTTTCCAAGTTTGATGTGTATGTATGTGGGTAGATATTATGGGTTTGCTGTATTTTTGTTCTCTGTGAATTGATTGTTCAATATCTCTTTGAGAGTGTAGGTGTGAGAATGAGAAGGCTTAGTAAAGCTAACAGCAAATTGTCAAGTGTATCATTGGCTTTTCTGTCTTGTTTCCGAAGTTTCAGGTTTTAGGGGAGGGCATTTTATGTGTGCTGCATTTGTGCTGTATATGTGCAAGAGGGGGTCAGAAAACATGGTGTGCAAGATGTGTGCCTGCATTTGTGCTGTATATGTGCAAGAGGGGGTCAGAAAACATGGTGTGCAAGATGTGTGCTGTATATGTGCAAGAGGGGGACAGAAAACATGGTGCGGCCAGACACTAACATTTTTGGTGGCTTCTAATGGTCTTAGTAGGCTGAAAATAATTAGTTGATCTTTGTGATTGTTGCTTTTGCATCTTGTCCTGTTTTGAAATATGCATGATTTCCAAAAGATTGATGAATAGTTTTGAAAATTTATCTTTTATCAAATCGTTTTGTTGGCATGGAAATTTTTTGTACTTGACAAGATCTGAAATTTTTTTCAGATGACTAGTAGATTTGCAAGAGTAGCTGCCAGAGAAGGAGCAAGTGATACCTTGGATCAATGAAGATTGAGCTTTTCTATCATTTGCTTTCCAAAATCCTTGGCGGTTATATTGATTGACTGTTAACTTTTTATCTTGATTGGACTGTTGTAGGCCTCTTTAACCGGATGGAGGATGTATAGTGACGTTCAATGTCCATTTGTTCCAACTGTAATCTAATAGCTTATTAGATCGCATATAATCCTTGAAAACTCAACGCCGTGTTAAGGCTGCAGTGCAAGCTCCTCTGTTTTTTTAAACGGTCAATTACTCTTTTTATTCCAAACAAATGATTTAATAGAAGGCAATAGTGTATATATTAATATCTGACAGCTGTGCAAGCGTATCCAATGGTGGATGGTTTAATTGAAGGCAATGGTATAGGCAATGGTGTAATTATTGATTCATACATCCTTCGCAAAAACATGTACAGATGTTACAAGCATCTAAGGCCTCTGCTGTTTACAAGCATCAATGTCTTCTTACTGGCAACTTGAGAAAAAAAAAAATGTAATGCAAAAAAGGAGTATTATGGCACAGTCTGGGCGCAACCTTTGTACAGTCCTTGCACTATCTTCCAGACATTAGATTTGCAAGACCTTGGTTTCCGTAGAAAGATCCAACATCCCAGTCCTCCGTGGTGGAGGAAAGTGTCATCAGCGCAACAACAATGGATCTCATGGTTGGCCTTAGCTGAGGGTTTTCATGTGTGCAGGCTTTAGCAAGCTGAGCCATCTGCAACCATTTATGAAAGAAAGCTTTATAAGGAGCTAAAGTTGCAAATTATACCACTGGTGCAATGTGAATAGAAATGTTTTACCTTGCGGACTGATTCAAGGGAGTAATTGTCTCCAAGTCTAGGGTCAACCAGTTTCCGGATTCCATCATCTTGATCTGCCTGACTAAGAGCTTCTTCAAACTGTCATTAGAGGCAATCAAACCAGTTAATTTCTTGATCAACTAGAGTCTATAACTCTTTCAGTGCTCAGGAGAATGATTACATAGTTTCTCTCTATTTCTTTGAAATATAACCCCTATAATCCCAGCATTAAAATCTGCCTTATTTTCTCTTATATACTAACTTCTGCAAATAACAAATAATAATAATAATAAGCTTACCAGACCAACAAGGCCTTTAGATTCAGCAGCAGATCCTCCTTTAACTATAGCTTCCTTGGCTGAAATTAATTCATAAAGCACCACACCAAAAGCGTACACATCAACTTTAGGGGAAACATCACCGTATTGTGCATACCTACAAACAGGCAGTATAAACTGTGTAGGTTGATATTGCTACATGAAAAACCATTCATATTCCTCCAATGACCGGGGATTCTTAGTTCCTTAAGGAAGCCATGTCAAAAGCAATGTCCAGAAACAAATGCCAAATTAAGTGCAATGACTTGGGACAACCAAAGTCTTGTTCAGAAACCATATTGGACCATATAAGTCCACCAATTCATAAAATAGGAATCCTTCACTTCTAATGCTCCTACAAATTCATTTTGTTATGAATATCATTATAGATAAAGCAAAATATTAAATGACAGTTCTATGTCCATCAGAAGAATCCCAATGACTATCTTGAGGAGACCATAAATGGCACTATCAAATAGAGTAAACACATAATGCAGGAGCCTCTGATAAAACATTATTGGTCTCAAAGTAGACAAAATAGAAAGTGGAAGGATGCCAAGATACTTAATATTTCATCAACTTGATCACATTTGTTATTGCCAGTTCGTTTAGGAAAATAGAGGTATTCAAATTGGATTATCCTCTATTCCTTTAGAATAACCCAATTTGAGAGAGAGAGAGAGAGAGTCCTCAAACACATTTCAGAAGGCAACACAAAGGATTTGAACAATTTTGAGTACAATAAAGCATGTCCACTTTGCAGCCTTGAAAATTTCCTGTGTTTTATATTTGAAGAGTTTTAATTGACCGAGGATACTGAAATATTTTACCCTAAAAAAGGAAATAAAATCTGCCAGCACTGCTGCAATAGTTTCAATATTCTTCCAAATTAAGGCCCTAATATGGATATATGTTTGTTTATACAGCTACGGAAAACATGCTGTGAACACAAAATGAGTAGCTAATACAACTTACTCTGGTGGCATGTAGCCAAATGTACCAACAAGACGTGTGGGCAAAGATGAACTTCCAACCTCAGTCAACTTTGTTAAACCAAAATCTGCAACCTGCAAAATGAGTGATTCCCATTAGCAGCTTGAAGAGTCCTAAACATGGTCCATCATAAAATCACAGCCTAGTGATACTACCTTCGCATGGCAATTTTTGTTGATCAAAATGTTTGCTGATTTAATATCACGATGAATGTAGACAGGAACAGTATGCTCATGTATGTACTCAAGACCTCTTGCAGAATCCAGTGCAATTTGCACCCTAGTTGACCATGAGAGAGGATCCCTCCCTAGAAAGCAGAGAGATATAAAAATGTTCACGCTGCTAAGATGCATGAAAATATCAATACAATAATGGTTTAAAGCAATAATAAACCCAAATTACAAAATCTCATTCTAAAGTTATTGGAAAGAATATTGGCCGATTAAGCTCATCCAAATAAGTTCCTTTAGTTTGTGAAATGTTTATGTAACCCAAATACTACCCTAAGTAAGACTTAACCACAAAATGTATGAAAGCAATGCATCCATTTTACTTGTGAGAAATACTAATATAACACCTAAATCCATCAGGCCCATGCATAATAACATTATTCACACAATCTAACGCATAAATGCATCAAATAGTACCAAATAAAAAATTGTGAATAAATTGCATTTGTATCCTAATGTTAGATAAGATTTGCCTTGTGGCTCACAGGTACTTATAGCGAATGTAAGATATACATGGTTGGTCTGATGACAAAGTGATATAAGAAACAGTTTTTTAAGTATGAATTTTTTTTCCCCTCAAGGAACACACCAGAAACAGAGATCAGCTTTTAACAAAACCAGATTCACATTACCAAAAACTCTTGCCATTCTTGCATTCTCATAAAATGTTACTCAAGTCTACCACTTCGCACAGGTCAAAACTTCTACAAAGTTTGTATACCAATAGATTGTGTCAGACTTAGTATGGTGCTTTTTGCAATGACAACCTAGTTGGCTGAGACTTCAAACCATGATTCTGACCTAAAATTCAAAATGAAACGTTACCTGCACCCCGTAGATGCTGAGCCAAGTTGCCATTCTCAATGTATTCATATACAAGGAAAAGTGAACCCTCCACACAATATCCTATCAAGCGCACCTGTATTCCACATAAACTAATAAAAATTAACATATGCCAAAAGCACCAATAGAATCAATATCTTATAATGAAGAGCCAGGTAAACGAATGACAGGAATCTAACTTTGACCATACAACAATATACTAATATCTTAAACCCATTTGTAGCAAAACATAATTTAACTAAGATTTAATAAAGCAGCACAAATAAGTTTCACCTGTGATTCCTGGAATGCATAACAAGGATTAAGAGTGAATTTATCAATCCTGATATATATTATTAGATGAATAGCCACAAGCAATTTTGAGAGTTTGGCTGGCAAAATGTGCTAGTTAGAGTATAGTTGTTAGGCCAAAGAAAAGGTCTTGACAAATTACAATGCTCGTTTTGGCAAAGGTCAGTCCAACTGTGCTAGTTGGGAAGCTAACAATAGCTTCCATTTGATCACACTTTAAGCAAAATAGAATTAATTAATAGCATCAGGAGGCATTTGGGTGGTGAATGTTTATTGTTTAGTTTGGAGAAAGATCAATGCTTTATATAATAATGTCTAAATCTGGATTGTTCATATTAATGGGTCTGATCAATTATCTTACAGTGACATTATTTGGGCTAGACCTGTTAATTAATACAATGAAAACCCCATACAACCACAGTAAAATTGGGTTGACAAATAATTTAATAGATTGTTTTGGCAACTCATTTCTTGTTTCAAGCCACTATCTTAATTTTCTGGCCTTCAATTGTCAACTCAATTATGTTGTGCAATTAAACTCAATTATGATGGTAGTACTCAGGCATATCCTCCTCTGTAAGGTGAGCAAATTTAATTTTCCCTCACTTTAATCACTCTAAATAAAAGAACACACTTTGGTTCCTACCATACATAATATTTCATTGTACCTCTAATTAAAACATGTACGACTCTAGATTTCAGTATGTATGACTATGTCTTCTGGAATTTTATCTAAATTTCCACAGAAGTATTTCTGCTAGTAATCAATTACAAGGGTGTATCATTGGTTGATTAATATTAATACTAAATAAAAGTATACGCAACTTCCACGTAAAAATACTTTGAACCACAACTTGTTAGATGCTCTGATACCAAGATACAATGTCTGGAAAATGCTTTCAGCACAGAAAATTCAATCAAATAGTTAACCTTTTAACAAAGCGAAGTAGAATTAGTCTCACATGCAAAATGAAGAAAGGTAACATCTAAGGAAAACAAGTCTGACTTTTCGTGAGATAGTTCATTACCAGGTTCAGATGGTGGACATGTGTTAAAACCTTCAGTTCAGCAAGAAATTCTCGTAGCTTCCATGTCCATTTTCTTGATTGCAGCTTTCTGCACCAAGGCTTGGTATTAGTATTAATATGATACAATTATTACAATTACTATTAGATGCTTGAAATTAAAAAAATAAAAAATAAAAAATTACAAGATCAGCTTCCTCAGGCATATACCTAACAATGGACATGAACAAGATATCATAGCTTAATTAGTCAGGACGCACACTAATATCTGGGGACACAGGTTCATGCCAGAAATAAGAGTCAAACCTAGCACAGGCCTTGGGAAAGGGTAGCTTAACCAGCTATGCTCACCATTGCTCTCAATTAGTCAGTAAGAACATTACAATAAAACATTAGATAAGATGCAAGCCACAGAACTTATGGAAGATCTCATATACTGGTTTAAGCAAGGAAAAAAACAAAAAGAAATAGCAATCAATGACCGAGAGAAGTGCTTCTGTATGCCTCAGAAGATCCTCATAGAGCATAAACAAGCAATTTAGCATGATTGGGAAAACTTCCATCCTTGTACACATCAATCATGAACTAACATAGAATGACATGAAGTAATATTACGTGGTACTCTTGTTCCAACAGTTCAAACTCAGATCTTCAGGAATGTATATTTAAAAATTGTTGCAGTGGGTAAAGTTGCTGCAGCATTTCTTTTCGCTCATTTATTTTCCAATTCAAGCTGACTTGGCCCAGGAAACTAACATGGCACATAAGCTATATAAAGTTCTGGGCAGTCTCAAATAGGCCACTGAACAAAGTTTAAGGCAATCACTTGTATGGTACACTTCTCCACACAACAGTGACAAAGGTTTTTTACACCCAAATTTATCTGTTGATGTGGCATCCAACATATAACATTTGATAGATCTATTATTGTTAATGAAGAGCCATGACAAGAGAAGGAAACATTGTCTTGATCTTTTTTCAAGATAGTGTATATGAGAATGATGTAACGAACCTCGCCTCTAAGCTCAGCATAGTAAACAGAACCAAAGCCACCTTGACCAATCTTATTAGCTAAACTGAAATTATCAGTAGCTGTTGCAAGCTCTTCATAAGAGAACTCAACAGATTTATCAACAGTAATGCCAGTAAGGCCTGGACCACCTTCAGCAACCCCAGCGGAATCTGTTGGTTTAACTGCAGTATCTCCATCTGCTAAATCAACAAATAAGAACAGGATCAATGAACTTATGCAACCCGCACAAAGGAAATGTTGTAAAGGACAGAAATGAACAAAAACATGCATATGGTCCTGTGAAGTAAATGTAATTCTGTAACTGTACACACCAACTCTACTGATTTCCTAACAAAGCAATACTTTCATGTTGCTCATCCCTTAGAAGGCCAAATAGAGTAAAATAAACAACTGAGAAGGATGTGGATTTTCTGATAAGTAAATAGGGGACTCATTTCTACTAGATCATCATAATACCACATACTGATCACTGAAAACAAATAGATTATGCACCATTTCTTTTAACTCTGAACAAAGCGATGAGAATTTGTCTGACTCAAAGAAAACAAGGATCACAACATGCAACCAGCAAAAGGAACAGCATTTTTACCAAGTATACTTTTGCAGTGGCTACAATGTCTGATCTCCAATTCCAATTTTTAAGTCTCAACTATGGTTTTGCTCCTAAAACCTCTGAATGTAAGAATCATTTTACAGAAGGAATACCTATCAAACAATTTTTATGGCAATCTTTCTCTCCTAAGAAAACTTTGAGTTACGTGAAGTGCAAACTCTTTGGTCTGATGCAACAAGAATGGATATTCACCTCTAGACCTTCACAGACGAATTCTCTTCCCTGGACTCAGGACCAACAACTATGAATCCACTGCATATTCAGCTCAACTAGGTTGTGTAATGCAATACCTAGAATATCTGCTTTTGGCTCGCATGATCAATTTCAAATACTACCAAGTAGGCTAATTTTCAATCTGGATAAACAAATGTTCAAATAACAAACAAAATGCGATTCTACCCTGCAGATAAGCACGAGCTACTCAAAGTGATTTAAATGAACCCATTCACAGAAACTTCACTTGAGAAAACAATTGATACTGAAAAGCATGTCAAGTCTGCAAAGCTTAGCATTGATTTTAAACATGAATATCCAAAGAAAACAGGGATAATAGATATAGAGAGAAAGAGAGCGAAAACACTACCACTAGCTCCTTGCAGGAATTTATCAGATGACCTTGAGAGCAATGAAGTTTTGTGGGACTTCCTCTTAGTATAAGTTACAAAACATATGAAAACTGCAAGGAGCAACACTGCTACCACTGCCACACATATCCCAGCTATAGCTCCACCGGACAATCCTGATTATAAGATGGGAATAGTGAGCTTAAAATGAAATTACCACCATCAATCTTCAAAGAAGTCCAGCAGTTGAAGACGAAAAAAGTCAATACTGAACCAATATGAGAAGGAAGAAACACCTGTGCTGCAAAAAAGGGTAATGATGAATGGAAAGTGATGTTAAAATTCAATTGTTGAAGGACATATAAAGAATGTAAGTAGAGTTTGGAAATAACAGATAACCACTCAAATACTACCTGGATGTCAGAGGCTGATAGCTTCCACTTTGATCTGCATAACAATAAAATGTTTCAGCATATTTGACATATTTAAGTCACACCAAAATTCATAGGCAACTCAGAGGATATAAACTTTTCATGGTCACTGCAGTGCATTACTGATTACCAATTAAATGTAAACACATTTAACTTTATTGAACTTGCGATATCAGAACTCTAATTAGTTTTAGGAAAAAAGCATATAATCAAGACATAGCAGAATGACTGATAGAGAAGATAAGAACATATCCAGATTGAGTGAATAGCGGTCAACTTTTTCTCTTGAATTCACTATAAAATTGTCACACCTTCACACAAGATATCCATAACAGAGCTATGAAAAATGTAAAAATTCTCAAATAGTAGAAGCTCAGAAGTCAGGAGCAATGTTTAAAATTCAAAAGAAATTTCCTGTCTACTCTACATCTTGAAATTTTGACAAATTTTTAACCACGCATTACCAATTTTAGAAAAGCTTCTTGAGCCACTTCCTTCAAAATGGGGAAAACTAGATGAGAGTGGTTTCATCATAGTATACAAAATGTAAGGTAAAAAAAAAATTAATAGTAAACTTAAAAGCAAAACTTAAAAATAAAACAAAAAGAAGAATACACAACAACAATAACAACTGAAAAGAACTTCACAAAAAAAGTGGTCATCAATAATTAACTTCACAACTAGCCTAAAAGTCACCAACCATCTATTTGTGAATGCCAATACTAAACCAGCAAATTCAAGTTTTTTGCATTAAAGATGATTATCCCAGCCTTAAACAAAGATAAATCCTCAATTCTCAATGGGTACATGCAAAACTTTGCTTCTGTTAACATACAACAAAACTACCCAAATAATATCCAAAAAAAAAGAAAAGAAAAACAAGTTACTTAAAGAAGAAACCAACTTAAAATAGCATCGAAAACTTTAACAGAGCAAATTCAAGCTTCTGCTCTACACATCATGGAATGGTAAAAGTACTGTGGTTTCCTAATGTGTTTTCATTAATGCATTCATGCACGATTTCTCTTGACATACACTGAACTAAGTGCCTAAAGACACCACCTTTACACAGTTTCTGATCATCAAACAGCGCAAATTTAAGTCTCTTGGATTAATTGTCATATGTCCACCCTCAGACAAGAAGCTAATTTTCTAGTTGAGTATGGTTCACGCAAAATTTTGCTTCTCCTAACAAACCAATATGGCACTACTAAACAAAGTAACTACAAAGGAATCAACTTTACAAAGTTTTGCAATGAACGAAAAAACAAATTTCAAGTTGCTTTCATTTATTTCAACTTTCCATCGTTCAAAAGAGACAAATCTCTAATTTGTATATCTAATATGGTTGCGAAATATATAAAATCATCAAAGGGCCTATCGAAATATTCTTTCATACTATAGTGCAATTATTCCAAATTAAACTCACCTCTTCCAGGAATGAACAGTAAGCCTCTCCCAGAGTTAAAATTTGCCGTGGGATTGTAACTCCTCACCAAATTAGAACTTAAATTATTAGCAGCGGCCACAGACTCTAAGGTTTCACCAGCACTTATGGGCCAAGTAATAAACAAACCATAATCTCTACTCACATCTTTATCCCCACAAGAACAATTCACGGTGACATTCATAAACCCAGTTAAGGACATATTGTTTTCCGGGTAACTATTAAACCTCCGCAACCAAGCAGTAGTGGTCAAGTTTGTAAAGTACCGACTTGATATAATATCATAAGTATCGCCTGAAGAGATGGTGTAATTGAATACATGGGCTAAAAAATCCCCATTTATGCAGTCACAAGTAAAAGGGATATTGATCCTGTCGCCAGCCAAGACGGTGTCCTGATCAGGAATTGTTCCCCGATTCCAGCTCACAAGTTCAGGAACTGGGACGCCAAAAAGTCCGGAAATTGAGGTTAAGGTTGATCCTCGTGGAACGTCGTAGCTGGCTAAGGCCAAGTCACAGCCTTTGCGGCACCTGGAATTGACTTGGGATGCCTGGAGGGAGATTGAGACAATGAAAAGCACTAAAGGGATGTTTTTCGTTATGGTTGTTAAGAAGAACTTCATGGTGATAGTGGGTTTTGGATGAGGATTGGAATCATGAGAGAGATCAACGTGCAGAAATGTAGGGATGATGGTGTCCTGTTGGAGAAAGGAGGACGATGACTCCACAAGGTTAATTCTGGCTTTTGAATATTTAACTCATTAGGGAACGTTGACTGGGTATATTTTTTTCCCCCTATCCTATTCGTATTTGTATTGTTTAACATAGGCTTCGTTGGGATTGTGATTTAATTTATTTTTGCTTGTTTATTGGTTTTTAATGCTCTTAACGTTTTAATAAATTTGCTAGATTTTAATTTATTGCTATGGTTGTGTTCATTACTAAATCACATGATAATAAAAATTAGTTAAAAAATATTAAAATTAATATTAAATTTACCAAACTAAGATAACCAAACGTCAAAAAGATGCATCCATCTAAAAAATGCATCGAAAATTAGATCATGAATGTAAAGGGAAAAAAAAATGAAATATCACCTCCCTCAATATTGTATATGAACTTTAAAACATTTAACTATTACATCAATCCGAATAGAATTTGATAAAGAACACCAAAACCAAGAACTATTCGTGTTTAGAGTTTTAAGTTTTTTAACAATCGGCTTCTATAATGGTTATATCTTCTATTTTTTTAATATTTTTATTTCTTACTTATTAAAACAAATACAAGTTAGCAAATTAACACATTAGGTCACGTCAAAAGCTTAGTTAAATTTGATTTTTATTCTTAATGTTTTTATTCCAACAATTACTTATTATTATTATTACTATGCTATGTTGAAAACTCATACAAATTATTTAAACGTTTATTTCCTAAGAAAATTTTAATTATTTTAAGTAATTGCATAGAATCGTTTAACTACATGACATCAGAACTTTTTTTTTTTTCTAACACTGCTATGAAATGAAAATTTAGTCTCCTAATATTACAAGACATGCAGCAGTTAAAGAGATTAAGAAATAGACTTTACTGAACTTCACGATGTCAGCACTCAGCACTCTAATCAGTTTCAGGAAAAAGCACATCATCAAGACAATAGCAGAATGACTGGTAGAGGAGATAAAAACATATCCAGACTGAGTGGATTGCAGTCAACTTTTTTCCTCATGAGTTCACTATAAAAATGCCACACTTTGAAGTTTCACACAAGATATCCACAACAGAGCTATGAAATGTGTAAAAATACTCAAATAGTAAAAGCTCAGAAGTCAGGAGCAATGTTTAAAATTGGAAAGAAATTTCCTGCCTACTCTGCATCTTGAAATTTTGATAAATTTGAACCTATACATTACCAGCTTTAGAAATGCTTCCTGAGTCATTTCCCTTCAAATGGGGAAAACTAGATGAGAGTGGTTTCATCACATTATAGAAAATGCACAGGTAAGAAAAGAAAACAAATAAAAGGAAAGTTAAAAGCAAAACTTAAAAAACAAAAACAAAAAACAAAAAGACGCATAAAAAAACAAATGAAAGCAGCTTCACCAACAAAAGTGGTCATTAATAATTAACTTCACAACTAGCCTAAAGCCCACCAGCCATCTATTTGTGAATGCCAATATTAAACCAGAAACTTCAAGTTTCTTGCACTAAAGATGATGACCCCAGCCTTAAACAAAGACAAATCTTCAATTCTCAATGGCTACATGCAAAATTTTGCTTCTGTTAACATACAACAATACTACTCAAATAATATCCATAAAAAAGGTACTTAAAGAAGAAACCAATTTAAAATAGCATCGAAAACATTAACAGAGCAAATTCAAGCTTCTGCTCTACATATCACCAATGGTAAAGTTACTGTGGTTTCCTAATGTGTATTCATTAGTGCATTCATACAAGATTTCCCTTCTCTTGACAAACCAAAGCAACAATGCTGAACTAAGTACCTATAGACACCAAGTTTACATCTAAATCTAACAGTGCAAATTGAAGTCTCTTGGATTAATTGTCACATGTCTACCCTCAAACAAGAAGCTAATTTTCAAGTTGAGTATGGTTCATGCAAAATTTTCCTTCTGCTAACATACCAATATAGCACTATCAAACAAAGTACCTACGAAGGAATCAACTTTACAAAGTTTTGCAATCAACGAAAACATAAAATTCAAGTTCCTTGCATTTATTTCAACGTTCCATCGCTCAAAAGAGACAAACGTCTAATTTGTAAATCTAATATGGCTGCAAAATATATAAAATCATCAAAGGGCTTATCCAAATTTTCTTTCATACTATAATACAATCATTCCAAATTAAACTCACCTCTTCCAGGAATGAACAGTAAGCCTGTCCCAGAGCTAGAGTTTGCCGTGGGATTATAACTCCTCACCAAATTAGAACTCAAATTATTAGCAGCAGCCACAGACTCTAAGGTTTCTCCAGCACTTAAGGGCCAAGTAATAAACAAACCATAATCTCTACTCACAACTGCATCCCCACAAGAACAATTCACGGTGACATTCATAAACCCAGTAGCGGGAATATTGTTTTCCGGATAACTGTTAAACCTTTGCAACCAAGCAGCAGTGGTCAAGTTTGCATAATTCGTTCTTGATACACTACCATAAGTATCCCCTGAAGAGATAGTATAATTGAAAATATGAGCTAAAAAATCCCCATTTATGCAGTCACAAGTAAAAGGTATATTGATCCTGTCGCCAGCCAAGACGGTGTCCTGGTCAGGAATTGTTCTCGGATTCCAGCTCACAAGTTGAGGAACTGAGACGCCAAAAAGTCCGGAAATAGAGGTTGTGGTTGATCCTTGCGAAACGATGTAGTTGGCCAAGGCCAAATCACAGCCTTTGCTACAACTGGAATTGACTTGGGAGGCTTGGAGGGAGATCGAGATGATGAAAAGAAATAAAGGGCAGTTTTTTGTTATGGTTTTGAAGAAGAACTTCATGGTGAAAGTGGATTTTGGATGAGGAATGGAATCTTGAGAGAGATCAAGGTATAGAAATGGTGATAAGGAATTCTGTTGGACAATGGAGAACGATGGCTTTCAAAGGTTTGTTCTGGCTTTTGAATATTCAACTCATTCGGGAGAGTTGACTGGGTATATTTTTGTTCCTTTTGTGTTTTCGCTTATCCATATTTGTATTGTTTAACATTTTAAATTTCACCCACAAATTCTCTTTATGTAATTTTTTTTTTAAAAATTATTTTATTTTCCCTCCAAAATACTTTTTCTACTAAAAAAATTTCATTAAAATTTTTACACATTTTAATACAAATTTTTCAAATAAATCACAATCCAAACATAGCCTATAATAAAATGTGCTATTGTTTTGTTTATTTGGTGGTTTGGAAGCTTAAATAGTTCTCCCTTCATCCCCAAAAAAATTTACTTACAAAATATAAAACATTTAATACATAATTAAATATTTAATTTTATATTTTATCTTTACTTTTTAATTTAAATTACACATTATCATTATTAGTAAAGATATACATGAATTTTCATATTAAAAATGAATTTTTATTTTGAAAAAGAAAATTTTTTACAAGTGAACTGTTTTTTTTAGTGGTACAGAGTGAGTAGTTACAGGTATACGTATATTGAGGAGATTAGGATGAGTGAAGATCTAACGTGATTATGATAAGATCATAAGATACTCATAAAAAAATCTTATCTTTTATGCTATCATATTTTCAGAAGTCTACAAAATTTCTATGATGAACGAATTCTATTTAGCTTGTAGTGAAAGGGATCCAATTGGTTTATTAGGTAGTTAGATTTAATTACCATATTATATAGAAGAAATTTTGAATTTTAATGCTCATAGTAAGAGTATTTTGAGTGTGTATTATTGTAATTTGACTCTATTTAATCATATATGTAATTGGTTATGTGTTCAATAGACATTGGATATCTCTATCTGTATTTTTATAAAAGTAAAAAGTTTGTTGGTGGGTTTTGATGTAATTATCATGATTTTTAAAAATATAATTATATTTTTACTCTTTTAATTATGTATTAAAATATTAGTAATGCAAGAGTCATATAAATCTTATTTTTTTTAAAAAAAAATAGTTGCATAAGTTTAATTTCTTAGTAATGCAAGAGTTGTCCTGGATAGAAATATAAAAGTTCTATTAAACATTAGATCTATTTAATTTTAATTCATATATAAATATATTATAGTTACTTCTAATACTTGGTAATGAGAAATATAAATTATTTTATCAAATTTTACTTTAAGTTTCAAAATTAATCAGTAAATTTGATTGTTAGAAATATTAATCATGAAAAAGGTGTTAAAAGATGTAGGTAACAAAATCAACTTTTGATTTGAGAAATTAATTCTAATACCATCTATAGTTTTAATTAATTTTCTTATTTGTTTAATATTAAAAAATAATAAGAAAAACTTCTAAAGTAAATTAGTATGCTAAAAGTTATAGAAAATAATTTCAAATTTTTATAAAATTACATTTTACCAAATGTAACCTGCAACCTACAAAAAACTTGTTGACAAAAGGTTACACCAACTCTCTTTTTTATATATATACTAATTTTTAGAACACCGCTAAAGGAGCGGGGAGGGCCCATTTAAAATTTTTAACAAATTTTTTTAATTTTTAGTCATTTTTTATATTTTTATATATAATAAATACTATTCTTTAAAATATTTTAATTTATCTTTTTACTATAATAATTATTTTATTAAAATAATTTAAAAATAACATAAATTTTATACTAATTGTGTTAATTAAAATATTAATAAGTTCTTTTTTGAAAAAGAAAATTTTGTTGCTAACCACTAATATATATAGAAATTAATACCACATAGAAAGGTAATTTTTATTAGAACAACTGAATTTAATACGATAAATTCTAAAGTTCTATTAATTAGATATTTTATTAGTTATTATATTATTATTATCATTATTATAAATGGATCAATCATCATCATCATCATTATTATTATTATTATTATTATACATGGAGTAACTCCCAATATAATAGTAAAAACAAGGCATATAGGCAAATCGACTCATTAAATTCCCATTGAAATAGGATCCACACAAGGAAAAACACTTATCATTCGTTGGTTACTAATAGTATCCCGAATTAGTGGATGATGCCAAGGGGGGTGGCGATGCCATACGCAAAAAAGGAAGAAACTCATAAAATGGTAGGGGCAAATAGAGTTTTTGCATATTTTTGTTAATCCATGAACAAAATCTATATCTCTCGATCGGAAAAGAATCAAAAGAAAAGAAAGAATTGGGATTGACCAATAGATTTCTCGAAACAAGCGAAAAGGAAACGAAAGATGAAACATAAATCATGGATCAATGAAATCCTCTATGGGACTATTTTAAAAGGAACCTCGTGTAAATACCATGGAATAAAGTAATGATTGATCATATTCATGGAGATTCCATAAATATTCTATTCTAAAATTGGGAAGTTCGACACAATTCGAATTTTTTTTGAAAATTGGATGCAGTTACTAATTCATGATTTGGTATGTACAAAATGAAAACTTCATTCTCGAATCTACGAGAATTTTTATGAAAGCCTTTCATTTGCTCCTCTTCGATGGAAGTTTGATTTTCCAAAATATTTCCTAATTTTTTCCTAATTCTTCTTCTTATGATCGATTCAACTTTGGATCAAAAGATATCTCTTGATTATATTTCATCTTTTCAACAAGTTTAGTAATGAGCATAATGGTTATATTATTGCGACAGAGAAAATAACCTATGATTAGCTTTTCAGGAAATTTCCAAACAAACAATTTCAACGAAAATTTTCAATTTCTTATTTTACGATGTCCAACTCTATGTATTCCTCTATTCGTAGAGTACATTGAATGTATAGAAATGGCTATAGTAGAGTTTCTCTTATTCATATTAATTGCTACTCTAGGAGGAATATTTTTATACAGTGTTAACAATTTCATAACTATCTTTGTAACTCTAGAATGTTTCAAATTATACTATCTATTATTTGGATATACCAAGAAAAATGTACGGTCTAATGAGGTTACTATGAAATATTTACTCAGGAGTGGAGCAAACTCTTCTATTCTGATTTATGGTTTCTCTTGGCTATATGGTTCATCCGAGGGAGAGATGGAACTTTAAGAAATAGTGAATGGTCTTATCAATACACAAATGTATAACTCCCCAAGAATTTCAATTGCACTAATATTCATCACCGTAGGTATTAGGTTCAAACCTTCCCCAACCCATTCTCATCAATGGACTCTTGACGTATATGAAGGAGTGCAATTTGTTCGAAAAATTCCTACCTCTCTATCTATCTTTGAGATGTTTTGATTTTTCAAAACTCTATGTCCATAGAGGAGATAAATGCTATCCTCACTTGGACCGAAACAAAACTTTTCTTTGTTCAAATAACAATAAGGTGAAATAGGATCAAGAATGCCGAATCTCTTTGTGATAAATAGATCCATTTTGCAAGTTTATTATTATGGATAGTTCTTACAAAGATCGGATTAATAACGTATATAATACTTGAATTCTCGATATAGATGCTACATAGTTAATCCTCATCCTTCAGAGACTACAAGTGTAATAAGAGCATTCGTGAACAAAAGGATCACCCTAGGATGATCATATCATGACTATTGAGAACGAATTAAATCATATAATTCTATTTCTCAATCTTTCTGACTTACTATGCTCCTGCAGAACCAGGGTCGAAAAAATCAGCCATTCACAACCACTAATGAAGGATTCCTCAAAAAGTTAAGGATTACTAATCCATTTTAAAAATCAAATGGATTTGGTCTTATACATAAGCGAGGAGGGTAATCAAAAAAGAAGAATGATGAGCTTTTCTTTCTTTATCACTTAGGAGCCGTGTTATATGAAAGTATTATGTATGGTTTTAAATGAGTGAAAGAAGTGAGAAATACTCTTTTAAACTTTGACTCTCCCACTCTAGTCATTGCTTTTCTTTCTATTCCTTTGAAATTAGTTGTTTAAGTTTCAGCCACTTAAAATTTTGATATTTCTTTTTATTTCTAATCAAACTAATAGCATATTCTTTTAGAAATCCTAACTATTCTTAATATAATATTGGGAAATCTCATTGCTATTACTCAAACAAGCATGAAAGGTATGCTTGCATATTCATTCATAGGTCAAATCAGACATGTAATTATTGGAATAATTGTTGGAGACTCAAATAATGATGCAAGCATGATAACTTATATGTTGTTCTATATCTCCATGAATTTAGAAACTTTTGCTTGTATTATATTATTTAGTTTACGTACCTTAATGTATGACATTTAAGATTATGCAGGATTATACACAAAGATTCCTTTTTTGGCTCTCTTTTTAGCCGTATGTCTTTTATCCTCTAAGAGGTCTTCTTCCACTAGCAGGTTCCTTTGGAAAACTTTATTTATTCTGGTGTGGATGGTAAACAGGCTTATATCTTGGTTTTAATAGGATTACTAACAAGCGTTGTTTCTATCTATTATTATCTAAAAGTAATCAAGTTATTAATAACTGGACGAAATCAAAAAATAATCTCTTGTGTGCGAAATTATAGAAGATTTCCTTTAAGATCAAATAATTTCATCGAACTGAGTATGATTGTATATGTAATAGCATCTACTTTATTTGGAATATCAATGAACTTGATTATTGCAATTTCTCAAAATACCATTTTTTACCTTTTAAGACCTATTTCTTAGTTCAAAATCATTTTTACTAATTGGAATCAAAGAATAAGTAAACCTATTCCTCCAAAATGGAAATGGTCTAGGGTTATAAATTTATAATCAGATGTAATTTTAATTACTTCAAGTAATTACATAGAATCTTTTAACTACGATGACATTAGAACTTTTTTTTTCCCTAACACTCCAACGAAATTAAAACTTCGTCACCTAACTCCTAATTTTGTTAGAATAATATTACGAAACATGCAGCAATTAAAAGAGATTAAGAAATAGACAAATTCACCAATATGGGCTCATAAATGTAAAAGTCAAATTTATATGCACCATTAATTAAAAAGAAAAGCCTTAGAAATTAAGTTTTTTCTTATTGCTTCTTTAATCTTTTAGTCAATTGTATGGATTTGTTGATTTTTTTTCCCATAGGGCATTAGAAATAGTCGACTTTTCCTATCTACTCAAATTTCACGCATTGAGAATGTTCTTTTGAAGTCAATTAATTTTGGGGTGTCGTCTCCCATTTTCAAAAGTACAATTTTATTATAAAATGATTTTTTTTCTCTCTAATAGATTGTTTTTCAATTTATCTTATTATTCTTTCTAGACAAGTAAGATAATAAACTCGTTCTAATTTTTTCAATTTTCGTTCAGGGTTTGGAATCGAAGAAATACAAAAAGAGTTAAGAAAAATAATAAATTTGGTATTTGCTTTCTTATTTAGTTCAAAAAAGAAAAAAGAAAAAATATATTTCTCTAGACAAGTGTAATATGGGAAGTTTATTAGGGCCAATATGCTAATTTTGAGAATTAGAAATTTTAAGGCAACAACAAAGTGCTGAAATCAGAAAAAGAGATTTCCAACTGTAGGGTAAACTTTGGGTGACATAGAGAGAAATCTTTCGGTAATGTAGGTTTAAATCTCGCGTGAAGTAAATTTTTTTATTGAAATATTATGGAGACTTATTTTGGGATTTAGCCTATTAGCTTTTTTTTTAAATCTATGTTAATTTATGCACATTTTTTAATTTATACCTAGCTTGATTAAAGAGCCTCTTGTACGGGTAGAAGGAGTTTTGCCTTTTTAACAGGATTTTCTCATCAGACAAAAGAAAAAGAGATTTCCAACTTGTACGGTTAGTTGTGAACTTATGATTGAATTCTTGTCAGTTGATTTGATTTATTGCTGCCGTGCCAGATGAGCCAACCAAAACATTGATTGGGTTGGCGTCTATTCCCATGGTCAATACTGCGTTCAACGGTTTTATTGGACTTGAGCTCGGCCTAACTATGAAAGCTGAAACTCCATTATTGTTCATTGATTAGTTTATTTGAACGAATTTTTCAATTACTATTCCGTCCCCTCCCGAAAAAAAAAAAATCAATTTCAAAAATTTTCTTAATAAAAAAATTTATTTTTTATGTGAAACTTTTATAAACTCTTATTAATAATATTAATACATAATTTAAATTAAAAAGTAAGATAAAAAAGTAAAAGTATATATTTAATATTATATTAAATTAAAAAAAAATTCTTAAAAAAAAAAGGGAGTAATATTTTTCTAATCTCATATTACCTCATCAGAGTTTGTACTGGTACTAAACGCTGCTTTCCTTCCAATTAATAAATTGAGTTTGATTGCTGATTGATTCAGACACGGAAAAGATGAAATTTGAGCTTATATACGTCTCATGGGAAGAATTTTAAATGAAAACAGGAGAAAATGGGAAAATATTATATATTAATAGTTGCGTAATGCAATTCGTAAGGTGAATTGGTCTCATTGTATGATTGTTTATATATTAATATATAATTTGTCGATTCCTCCCCCACTTCCCTCCCCAATTTTTTTTTAAATGAGTAAGAGGATTTTTATGAGAGAAAGAGTGTGTACAAATTGTATTTTTATTTTGTGTTTTTATGTTTATGAAATAAAAATTATTTTATAAAAATATGAAATAAAAATGTATTTATACATACTTTTTTGTTGATAAGGAAACCCGCAACCGTTATTTAAAGGTATGCACTCTTAATATTATTATTAGATTCATTAACTATATCAAAAAAATTTCTAGTATTTTTTTTTAATTTTTATAATTAGAAACATTCATCTTAGTCAATTCTTTAGAAGGCAGAAGGCTAACGAGGATGAATTCTCAGTAGCAAAATGCTGAGTTTATCTGAAGTATTAGATAGCTTGATTAGTAGTCATCCATACTATTGTTGAATATGGCCGTAAAAAAGGACCATGCTTTGTTTCTGCATTCACATATGCAGTTTTGTATGATTTAGGATAAGAAAATGGGTGAGAGCAAAATATTTGTTCAAATAAATTAGAACGTTGAATAGAGGAAGTTTCTTATAAGAAGTTCAAAAGAAAAATGTCAGGTATAAGGATAGTTTTTTTTTTTAGGGGTAATCACTATTAACCCCTTATGTTCTTGAATGAGGCGGTTTCAATTGTTGTCGTTCTGACTAATGAAATTTTCCTATAAATTTTGGTAGACAATGTTTCAAAACGAATTTTTATATTTTTTAAAATAATAATTATAAAATAAAAAATATATTAAAAAACTATTAATATTAAAATATTTCGCAACGTTAAAAATTTGAAACCTTCTCAAGAGAAAGTCAAAGGTTAGATAAGTAATGAAGAATATTACTTTACCTGGTATGTTGGTCAAAAGGTCAAATGACTTTGGGTAAAAGGCAACAATATTTTGCATGTAAAATATACTTGTACATGGAGATATTTTTGGCCACATCAGGACCTACGTCTTTAGAAGACCCTAACAACAATAACCCATTCAAAGATAAAACCATTAATTGAACGGTTTAATTCAAATACAAGAGAAAGGGGAAAATTTTCAAAGACTCTACTCATCAAGAAACGAGTTGGTTATTCAACTCTTTGCTATTGTCAGAAAGAGTGAAAAATTTCAAAGTTTGTACTCAACAAATGACTCCATTATTTAAAAATTTGATTATTGCTATTAATTCTTTTTTTTTTCACTTTTGTTTTATTGATGTCACATGAAAATCAAGTGAATAATTTGAAAGTGAACTTTTTTTTCAGAACGGATAAAGTAAAATTTAACATTTGGTGATTGTTTTTATTAAATCCTTTTGATTGTCGTTCATGTTGATTAACGAACGTTTAATTGGGAAAAAAAAATTGGAAATTGATTTTCAAATTCTTAAATTCGAAAGCAAAGCACGGCTGTGAAATATCATTTCCGGGTAGGAGCACCAGGGTGCTGTCAAGGCAACGTGCATTGCGGTTGTTGGAAATGGTCTGCAGTTGAGAATGTCAACAAAATTTCAATACACTATCTACTCAATCAATTTGATGCCCACGAAGAGATTGCTTTAATCGTCCAGAATTCAGGTATCAACATAGATTGACCTAGGGAAAAAAAAAAAAGAAAAGCCAGAAGGCCGTTGGAGAGAAAAAATTACTGTTCTAACATGCGAGCGATGCATTTTCTTTTTATGAATGGTATTTCGATCATTCATGGACGATTAAAAATGAATTTAACGTTCATGAGCGATGTTCTGTTCATGAACTTTTTTTTTTTTTTTTGTTGGTGCTGCGATTTCTCTATACGATAATAGCAGATCCGTCTGACTATTCAACGCTTGCGGCAGTAGTTGGGGGGCGACACTATTCAACGTCTGCAGGTTGGATTCACGTCACAGCTTGAGGTGCGAGTTAGAGATTTAGTTCTAGTTTTTTACACCATAGGCCCTTAGTAGTGGGCCACTTGAGATGCGTAGCATTACTTGTGTATAGTATTAGTGTCCCGACATAACCGGGCTTTTGTATTTTGGTATTGTGGGTTGTTTCTAAATTGTCCAAGTCCTCAACCCTTCCCATCTTGTGCGGGTTTAAATTTGGTTAAACTTAAGTCGTTTAGGTTGTCAACCCTTTCCGTCTAATGCGGGTTTATTTTGTTTTTCTTTTTCTCCCCGCTCGTCGGGTTGCCCTTCGGGGATTTTGCCCATTTGTGGGTTTTTATTTTCGTGGGTTATAGCTTTTCTTGATGGCACACTACAAAACTCTCTACGCTTGTGATTTTGCATTTATTCGCGCTTTTAATCTATTATCATTTCGAAAAAAACATAGATTGACCTAAGACTAGTCAAACTAGATGGCTCTGGAAATTGGAACGTCCCTATTGGGCTACAGGTTAAATAGACCCAAACCAATATCTTTGGATTTCCTTTAGAATGCTATTCGTGTTGAATCCGTCTCGTCATTTTATTTTTAACCTGAATGGATCCACGTCTTAGACATGCAAACACAGCACAGGTTCCCTTGAATCCTACTCATAATAAGCCCTGTTCATGTTGAGTGAATCATTTTGTTTTTTTTTTTGGTAACAGATAGTGACGCTCTTTTCTTGCCTTCCAGTCTGCATGTACGACAGTCCCTCGGGGGCTAGAGTAACAGTATTACTTGTAGTATTCCACATATTCTACCAGGGATCGAGTCTCTCTAGCCACACTTGGGTTTCAGTTTCCGCAATGACCGTTGGCTCTCAATACTTAGGAACAAGTGCTGGTGATCCAAAAGAATTAATCTCGCGCTTAGTCAAACGCGTGGAATACTAGTATAAAAGCTTGCTTGAATATAAATAATTTATTTAAGTATTCTGCATGTTTACTGTTGAGCTAAAAAAGTATTTTAAAATTTTACTTTATTTTTTGATTGATTTAATGTAAAAAAAAAAAAAAGAATACAATGGTTTCACTGAATATTTAGTGGTACTAATCACCACATTTCTAACCCAACTTGCCAAATTTAAATTTTGAAATCCTGCGCTCCAGATTTTATATTTTATTTTTTATTTTTACTCTCATAGTGTATTTGGCTCCTTATTAGAAGTATAATTGGCTTAAAATTAGAATTTATTTTTATTATATTTGGTTGAATTTTATAATTTTTTTAAAATTCTAACTCAATTCATAATGTCTATTTTATAATATATTCAAATTATTAATTTTTTTAATAAAATTCAAACTAAAATCTATATGAAATATATTTTATTTTAAACCAATTTTAATTCTAACTAAAAACCAAATGGTCCATTAAGGAAACTCTAAAAGTATGCAAAATTTTGTTCATTCATGTGTTAAGAATCTATTCTCTCAATAATAGACTAACATTTTCATTTAAGAGTTAATAGCCAGAATGACATATCTATAACATTATATATATAAAGCGGGACTGTAAGCAGCTTGAGGTAAAAACTTGTGACATAGTATTACGCTATTTTTTTTTCTCAAAAAAATAAAAATAAATAAATAAAATGTGGAGAGTCCAAGGAAGAAAATGGAAACCTTTTTTCGAAGAGTGGTGAAAGTTACTGAATAAATGAAGGTGGAAATATTTCTTTCTTAATTTCTTATAGGAGCAAAAATATTTTGCCATCCAAATAATAAAGTTTATGATTTTTCCCCAAACAAATGTTTCTTGACCACTTTTTATTCAAATATACTTCTACATGATTAGGCTGTCTACCTTAGCATCCAATTTCCAATGAATAGATGATATCTACTGTTTTCTTTAATTTTTCTAATTTTCTCATGAGAAGCAGTCTCTTGCTCGTTCAAGCATAGTAACCATCAATAAATAACAACCAGTGTTTAAAAAAAAAAAACCAAATAGTACGCATCCATGGAATTAAAGACTACGCGTACTCTAATTACCATAACAAATTTCAAATTCAAAAAGACAAGAACATCTAAATATCTAATAATTACCCCGAGGATGACAACATTGTTATCCAAATAGTATATATATATAATTATGTTAACAAATCTAGATGGCTACAGGTATGAAAATATAGCAATAAAAATTGACTATAAAATTAAATTAAGTAAATAGAACCTTAGCCGTTAACAACTGAATAACGAGGAAAAACCACGTCGAAGCGCGTTAGACGCTTTCCTTAAAACAGATTAATCCTCTCCTGTGTGTGCTTGAGGATTTAACGGACGTCTGTCTCTCAGGATACAATGACGAACAACGGCTTACTTGCACAAGGTAGACCGCTACAGCAAATTTGAATTTGTGCCTTTCTTCTATCATCGAAAACTATTAGAATTGAAAACTTGAAAGGGAAAATTGTTGAGAGAGTTTGGTGAGAAAAGTTGGAAAATTGTCTTCGAATTGTTTTTGTCCACCAAGAGAAGTCTCTTATTTATATGAGAGATTTCCACCTTTGGAATTGGAAAGGCTTCCCCACGTTTTGAAAAGAAAGATAGAAGTCATTATTTCAAACCATGAAACTTCCCACATTTGGAACAAGAAAAGACTAAAAATCATCATTTCAAGCCATCATTCAAGCAATCATTATGTTTGTAAAGCCAAAAGCTTCAAACGTTTGGAACAAGAAAGGCTCCAAGCAATAAAAAAATCTTCAAAGCTCCAAACAATCATTATGTCTTCAAAGCTCCAAGCAATCATTAAGCTTATAAAATCAAAAGCCTTTCAAAACTCCAAGCAATCATTAAGCTTGTAAGATCAAAAGCCTTCAAAACTACAACGAAACAATCATTATGTCTGAAAGATCAAAAGCCTTTAAAACTCCAAGCAATCATTATGTTTGAAAATGAGAAGCCATCATTCATGCATCTTTTTACTGAGCAATTTCTCATTCACATGTGTTCAAAAGAGCCATTCTTATTTTTTCCAACAAACATTGTCAGAACAAAAGTAAAGAGGATCATTACACTAACAATGGTTTCTTTTATGACATAATCTTGACACTATTAGATAGGAAAATGTGTTGCGAAGGGCACATTAATTTGGAGGTCCTATGTTCAAAAGTAACAACAAACTTCTGGTAAATTATTATCAAGGGCATGACATAATTATTAATATGTAAATTTTTGCACATAATACAAGGTTTTTTTTTTAAATTTTTATGGGTGTTATCAAACTTAAATCAGGATGCGAAGTGGTTGAGTCAAAAAATTAGAAGTCAACTGGTCAAATTGGTCTTAAAAATACTAAAACTGCAGATAATATCATCATAATATTATAAATAATTTTAAATTATAAATACATTAATAATATACATAATTTTAAATTTACGTATTTGACTATTTATTTAAAGGGAAAAAAAGTTTACCATTATGTTCAAATGTATATGGCTACCGCCTAATGTTTAAAATACATATTACAAATGAAACATTATTTGTATTACAAATGAATATAATCTCACAAATTAAAACAAAATTGTCAAAACATTATGCCCGTTACTTTAAAACGTGCAACATTTTATGACCAATTCAATAAAATCCAAAATTATGCTCATTGCCAATTAATTCTTTATTCTAAGATCTTCATCTCCATTATCATAAGTTGACAAGTTAATAGTGGCATCATTATCTACATCATTATCTCGATGATTCGAATATTTTATGTATATATATGGACTTAAATAATATCATTTTCACTACAATTTTTTTTTCAATAGCAAGTGCAATCAAAACATTATATATACAATTAAAAGGTGATATGAGAAATACAATCATGAGATGAGCACATGCAACACATAAGCCTTTGGCCTAGTGGTAATCGGTGTAAGCCTTCCTGACTGAGGTTCCGTGTTCGAGTCCTCTTATCAGCAGGTTAATCCTTGCAATTACACCTGAGCCGAAGCCGTGTACCTTAGGGGGGGCTCACGGGTGATTTTACTGCATTGCATGCAACCTTTACACATAAGCCTTTGGCACAGCGATGTCGGCTTTATCGATCGAGGTTCCGTGTTCGAGTCCTCTTATCAGCATGGATGTAGGTCCTTGCACTTACAACCGGGCCGAAGCTGTGTACCTAGGGGGGGTGGACGGGTGATTTACCGCGCTCGCGCGCAACCCTTTTACACATAAGCCTTTGGCCTGGTGGTAATCGGCTTTCTATCGCTGACTGAGGTTCCGTGTTCGAGTCCTCTTATCAGCATGGATGTAGGTCCTTGCACTTACAACCGGGCCGAAGCTGTGTACCTAGGGGGGGTGGACGGGTGATTTACCGCGCGCAACCTTTAACCATCCGTTCTGGCCAGTGGTAAAGTCTTTGTCTGGGGCCGTTAAGTCATGGGATCAAAACTCGGAAGGGTGGTCATCGCCATTTTGGTGTCTGCGCTGTCCAGAGCTTGATGATTTACATCCTCGGGTCTTTATTGCGAGTGCTTTTGCCGTGGAAAGGGGTATCCTTTGGATTACCCTTTTTTTAATGAGATGAGCACATGCAATCAGTATAAACATACAAGCAAGACATTAATATGTAAACGGGAAATACAGATTAAATAAATAAGATACTAGTATAAACATAGGTGATAAGATCTAGAGTACGTGAGAATCGACACTTAATCCACTATTTGTTGTTGATGAATAGACTAGTTATAAGGACTAGAGTTTGAGAATGAAGAAAACTATTTATATATTAATTGAGGAGGTCTGGATTCATGAAGGCCATTATGAAGAAGAAGAACTTGTATTCACGTGAAGAAGCCTGTTTTATTACATTGTTCCAATTTACTCCAAATGAGGTCAATTCTTGTAATAATTAATTTAAAATTTTTGCTTTTTATTTTTAGCCCACAAAGACATTAACATTTGGGCTTATTTTATGGTCTTTTTATTTAGTGTTCAAAATATTTTAAAATTTTACATTATTTTTTGATTGATTTACTTAAAAAAAAGAAAGAGAATACAATGGTTTCACTGAATATTTAGTAGTACTAATCACTATATTTCTAACCTAACTTGCTAAATTTAAATTTTGAAATCCTATGCTTCATTTTTATATTTTATTTTTACTCTTGTGTTATCTTTGGTTTCTTATTAGAAGTATAATTGGTTTTGAATTCTTTTTATTATATTTGGTTGAATTTTATGACTTTTTTTTTATTATTATTTTAACTCATTCATAATTTCTATTTATAATATATTCAAGTTGTTATTTTTTTTTATAAAATTCAAACTAAAATCTATATAAAATATATTTAATTTTAAACAAATTCTAATTCTAACTAAATCAAATAGACCTTTAAGGATACTCTAAAACTATGCAAATTTTTGCTTATTCATGTTTTAGGAGTTTACTCTCTCAATAATAGATTACTGGAGAATGTGAAAGAAATTTTCATTCAAAACTTAGGGGGCGCTTAGTTAAGGGGTTTGGGAGAAGGGAATAGGAATGAAATGAAATTATAAGTTCTTGGTTGAGAGGAATGATTTTGTGAACAGTAAGGTCATATACCCACTTATGGGTTTCCTTCATACCCCTCAATTTTGGGGTATGAAAGTGATTGACTCCAAAAATATTTTCCTTTTCCAATCTTCATCTTCAACCCCATAATCCGACTTTTCAAGATTTTCGTCTTCAAACCCCTCATCAATTTTAGTAGCAAACCAAAAAATACAATTCAATTCTCTTGCACAAAGTTCCTGCAAAACCATCGTTCCTACCCAAGCATAGATGGACTAGCATAAAGGTACAGATAAATCCTAGTAAGTTAGGAAATCTCCTATTATCGTCCATCATGGTTACTACTGCTAAATCCAAGTAAATTCTTCCGGATCTAATGTGGGTTTTCAATCTTTCTCCTTTCTTTCTATTTTCTTGTCATTTTTTGCTTTTGGATCTAGGATACAATCTTTTAGCTTTGTTGATCTGGATCTAGGATATGTTCTTTTAACTATTGCTATTACTGCAATTGTTGCTGTTGCTAAAGTTGTTGCTTTCTTAGGAGACAAAGAAGCAATTGCATAAGAAATCAATTAGTGACAAATACCTTAAGGGTCTGACAAAAGAGTCGAAATTGGAGACAGAGAAGCAAACATGGTGACCTCTGGGGAGGTTCTTTGGGTTAGCCACAGCTGAGGTGGCACTCCATGGACCTCCAGGAAGCTTTGCAGTGGGATCCCTCTCAATCAGATGTAGGTAAAGAGATGGAGGGCCAGCAAGCTTCAACTATATCACATCAAAATCAAATTTGGACTTTCCACTTACTCAAACCCAACTATATGCAACAACCCACCATCAATCTTACTTCATTTGCTCCTCCCATCGAAAAAAAGAACCTCAAATTCATAAAACTAATTACACATAGAAAGCATTTGCATGATACTGTAGTAGTTTTAAGGATACAAACAAACCTCTGCGTAAAATTTTGCTAAGCGTTTAATATCTAGAGATTCTCGGGAAATATAATTGAGGGATATTCCATTAGCTGCCGTCATTTCTGATTGCTGTAAAGGCTGAAGTGAAGCTATGGTGGCTCTTGGAGTATTGGTCCCTTTGGGTGTTTCTCAAATTCAGATCGGGGGTGTGTTTGTTGAGCTGGGTTGAAGGGGAGTAGTATTTATTTTGTACTAATTGCATTATACAGAGGTCATGGTTGGCATTCCTAATGACATGCTTGCATCTCTTGCTGGTAGTATCTGTTTGATGTCGGGAATTTATTGTTATTTATTTATTCCATTTCTTGTTCTCAGTAGAGGTATGCTAGAGTTGGCTAATTCAATAAGCATCTTCTATTAATATATTTCTTTCCTTCTGTTCTTGAAAAGGTAATATTTCATGGCATTTAAGTATTTTTCTTCAAATTCCATCGGTTATGGATTGTAACTTTGGCATTGTATCATGATTTAATTTGCTGGAATTTATATTAGAGAGTGTTGTTGTTTGGATGAATTCAAATATGTTTAACCTTGGATTGTTGATTGGATGAATTCAATATTTGTTGTTTTGTATATATGTAGATTGAGATGGCTCGTCTTACTAGTTTTGAACAACGTGGCAAATTAAAGCTATTATTGTTGCTTCAACAAACAACAAATAATATGTTGTTTTTTTTTTTAATTTGCAATGTATTATGTAGTCCTTTGTTTTCACTTTCAAAATAAGGTTCGTGAAATCAAAACAAAGGAAGAAAAAAGATTTGATCGCATGAGATGCATGTTTAGATTGACCATGGATTGTGATACTGCATGTATTAGTGAATTTCATATACGTGAATTTCATATAGATAAAGCAACTTTTAGATTGTTGTGTAATATAGTTAGAGATGTTGGGGGGTTTAAAACCTACTAGGAAGGCATTTATAGAAAAAGTTCAATGATGGCTTTACATCCTCCATGGAAATTGATTCATGCCCATACAACAAAGTGGTAACCAAATAATAATAGGATTTTGGTAAAGAATACAGAAGAATAAGGGCTTGATCCTCATCTTGTATTTTCACATCGATATTATTCTAATCTAAAATAACTTTATTGAACACATCTATATGTGTATCAATGAGTGTACATTCCTTCATCTTCAAGTTGTATAACCATTGTTTCAAATACAACTGATTTGTGAGAGACTTTGGCATGTAAAGATTTTCAAGTTTTAACCAAAGTCCTACAGGTGTTATTTTTCTAGCAACCTCTCTCAAGACATTGTCCGTCAATGACAAAACAATTGAGCCATATGCCTTCTCTAAGAATTCGTCATTCTCATGATCTGTCATTGTTTGAGGTAAATGTTCTTTACCCTTTAATACTCTCTGGAGACTTTCTTTACATAAAGAAGTATACATTTATCTTACATAGTTCGAAATTATTCTTCCCATCAAACTTTTCAATGTCATACTTGACGGTAGCCATCTTGAACTAACCCAAGCTCTGATACCAATTTGTTGTGATTATTTCCAAGATTGTTCAAAAAATAGAAAAGTAAGAACAAAGAATAAATCGAGACACACAAATTAAGGTGGTTCGGCTTGACAAATCAAGCCTACGTCCACGACAAAAACGATGATGATATTAATAACAAATATGGTGATTACAAGGAATTCCCAAACTTTTAGAAACACCCACCTTTCACTAATCTTGTATACACCTTCTCACCCTAGAAATCTCTACTATCTATTTCTATGAGAAAAGACCCCTACTATATCTATATTTATCGGCATTAAGTAGAGACCCAATCCAAATCGGATTAGATTAGTATTATAAAATCCTTTAGGATTATATAAATGTTTCAAATCCTAATTGAATTATGAAAAACACCAAATGATAATATTAGATAAAATTATCTAATCCCATTTCAATTTGTAAACAAGGCATAATTCAATAGTTATTTGGTATATTGAAGGTACACTTGGCCAAGGTCTTTAGTTTCCTACAACTATTGATTTATAGTTAAAGGGTTTTGTGATGCAAACTAAGGAGCTTCTCTTCTCACTTGACATTCTCCTTAGGGTTTTTTTTTTTGGTTTCTCTAAGTAATGCTCCTATTTTTTTGAAGAACTAAGAAACAACCCATGATGAATTGATCCTCAACTAAAGTTGAGTATCGATATATGGCAATTAATACAGTGAGCTTCTTTGACTCCATACCTTACTATGCGATTTATCTAGGGCATATACAATCCATGCCTTTGTTATGCAACAACCCGGTTTCTCTACATATAGGTTCTAATTCAATTTTTTATGAGCATACCAAGCACATCGAAATGAATTGTCATTTTGTTTGTGAATATATCCAATCTTGTGAAGTTATTATGCATTGGTCTATAGATTAATCGGCGGATATTTTTACCAAGGTATTGGGTTTTGATTTTTTTTATGTTTTACTTTTCAAGTTTGGTGATTTGTCCCTTCACACTCCAATTTGAGGGGAGCTATTAACATGCATAAATTTAAGCTAGATTGATTTTTATTTATTTTTTAATTTTTTAACTGGTTACATTTTGATTGATTTTTTTACCCCTTATTAGAAAATTACGTAGATTACATGTTGTTTTATTTAAAATTTTTTAAAATATATTCTGTACTACAAACATTTGTAACATTTTCATTGTATAATATATAAGAAATTTTCCCAATACTTCTTTTACAGTTTTGGGGTACAAAAGAAGGAACAGTGGAAAATAAGTTGTGAATGGTGGAATTAGAATTGATAATGAATGCATTATTGCACACAATATTTATTTAAGATACTTTTGATTTTTTCCATTTTATTATTTACAATTCAAATTATGGGGAAATTTTTTTGAAAACTGCAAGTGTGTAACCCATGCAATAATTAATACCACTAAAGATTTTTAGCTTTTGGGAATAAAACTAGGAAGATAGTATATAGTATACGAACATTGTCAAATTTGCCTCATATTGATTAGTATCTTTCAAATCTCAATCAATTGATTCCAATATGGAAAAGATAATGTTCTTAGATATATATTTAATGTGGTTTCCTTGAGGAATTTCTTATTTTCCAAGTAAAGGACCACTTCCTAACTTATGAATATGATAGTACTCCATCCAAATAACTTTTTCTTAAATTTAATATTGGTGAAAAAAAAAAGAAATTTCTCTCAATATTTATTTTGTTAGGCTTCCAAGATTTATGTTTAAACATAGTTAAACATGATATGCTTAAGCGATTAGGAATTTACAAATAGCTTGACTAATGTTTAATGTAAAATATGCTTTATTAACTAATCAGACAATTACACTATCAATAGATCAAACAATTGCAATACATAATGGTTATGAATCAATCCAACATTCATGCTATCAATTGATTAAACAATCATCTATACTCACAATAAAAATCTTAATGAAAAAGTCTTAATAAATTCTTTGTGTGACTAATATTGCATAAACACATTTTGATAATATTTCTTGTAAAACATTTTAATATTTTCATGTAATTATTTTGGTTTATCTTTTTATTTATACTTTTAGAATTAATCTTTATTCTAGTTATTGGTAATATGAAGATTTATGTTTTCAATATTTGGTATATATTTTAATCAATTTTTACTTACTAGACTTCTTGTACTAAAATTTTTTAAAAATATACACTATAAAAAATTAAATTTCTACACTAAAATATATTAGAAGGAAAATAGTCATTAATAATATATTTTAGGGATAATATCAAATATCCCCCTCGAGGTTTGGTAAAATAACAAATCAGACCATGAGGTTTAAAAAATAATATATACCCCCCTTGACTTACAGTTGGACCAATTAATTTATTAGAATGGTTGAAAAGACAAAAAGGTCCTTCGTAAATCTGAGATTAAATGACATAATTAACAAAAGGAGAGATAAACTTTTTGGAGGGAAAGAAAGTACAGTAGTCTTGTACTATACTTCAAACAAAAGCAGAGCCACTCTCTCTTGTCCAAAGAAGTAGAAAAAACCCAGTGAAATTCTCCGATTTCTGTAACAAAAAAAAGCTGATTATTCCGTCTGGAAAATGGTAAGAATTGAACAAAGCTAACCGACAGGAGTGAAGTACCTGTATTAGTAGATAGGTGCGTACAAATCGGCGGTGAAGAGTGTGGAAAATGGTAAGAACCGAAGCTTCACTTGTGATTACTTGCATGGTTATGGTCATCTGCAGTTGAAAATAATTTTCCATTTCTCTGTGACCAACAAAGATGAATATTCAGTGCGTATCATTCGGAGAAGAGTGAAATGCATGTATTAGCATTTTATTTGATTTTTTATTTTCTAATTTATATCTGGGTTTTGCTTTGGACAATGTTTAAACTTGTCCAAAATGTAAATTCTTGGTTGTATGTGAATGATACGAGTGTACTTTGTAAAGATATATACCATGTTTGTACTGTTTTTTTTTGTGTTTTTTTGTTGTTGTTGTGATAGGTTAGTGCTCTTAACTTGAAACCATGACTTATATTGTTTTCCAACTGTTGTTTGCAGAATGGTTTAAGTTATCATATTGAACTGCATTACAGGGACAACAGCTTCTCTATAAAAAACATTGATCCGGATAGGTATTCTTTTATTGTCCTATTGTCTGATATTTGTGAGAATGTGTTTGATGATCCAAACAGATGGAAAAACACCATGCCGTTCATTAGTTCTGATATGCCTGGTAGTACATGTAGAAAAGTCATAAATTCTGGAAATGATGTGATAGCATTGTTTAAAGCACATAATGGAGCTGGGTTAATTACTTTGCATGTTAGTGATTCCAAGGATAATGTGAAGACATGCAGTTTTGCACAATGTGGAAAAACAGGAAGGTCACTGATTTGTGTAGAAAGTGAAGCTCATAATGATAACAATGGGCCTTCTAGTAGTTATCTTCGAGGGGAAAATGTGAGAAAAAAAAGGGAAAAAGGTCTTGCTGGAGCCACTTCTATAGATAGAAGAAGCCATAGGCTTTCTATGATAGAAAGTTCTAAACAAATAGCTAAATATAATGAGGAGCTGAATATTGAAAATAAAGATGGTAGCGATGATGAGTTATATGCCATAAGTGATGAGGCTGAAACGCATGCAATTGTGGATGATGACTTGTATTGTAGGTATGTGGTTGAGGAAAAAGAATGTCAATTTGAGAGTGGAAATGAATTGTCTGATTATCAATCAAATGACGAAGTCGAGCATGAAAATCCAGATAGTGAATTTGAGGATAATGTAATGGGTGCATGCTTGAATGCAACTGAATTTGAATCCCAAAAGGGGAAAAGTTCAAACTAATGGCTGGAATGATATTTGAGAATATTGAGAGTTTCAGAAAAGTGCTTTATGAGTATTCTATCCTATGGGGGTTCCCATTAGTTAAGGTTACAAATGAGAAGCATAAGGTGACAGCAGTTTGTGGTGATGCACTTTGTAAATGGAGGATTCATGCTTCATTAATGGCTGATGGTGTGACCTTCAAGATTAAGACATGCACTCCAGATCACTCTTGCACTGTAAATGATAGGATCACAACCTCTACACAATGGATTGCTGAGAAAATCGAAGGTCTTGTGTGGGCTGATAGACATGTAAAACTTCCAATGATTAGGTAGGAGTTGGTTAAATATGGAGTTAATCCCATTGATATTAAATTGTATAGGGCTAAAAATAAGGCATTAGAGATGATTGATGGAAACTATGGGGAATCATATAACCTACTTCCTGTGTATTGTTTAATGGTTATATGAACAAATCCTGGAAGTATTGCCAAAATTCACTTCCACATGTCTATTGGTGCAAGAATCCCGTCTATTAAGAGGTTTTTCCTCCGACTAAATGCCTTGAAGAGAGGATACCTCGATGGATGGTTACCTTTTCTTGGGTTTGATGGTTGCCATTTGAAAGGTCCCTTTGGTGGTGTGCTGTTATGTGCTATTGGGATTGATGGAAACAATGGATTGTTTCCAGTTGCAATTGCTGTTGTTGAGAGTGAAAATAAGGAGAGTTGGATGTTTTTCTTTGAGTGGTTGTGTGAATTGCTTGATGGCTTTCCCACAGATAGAAGATGGACATTTATGACTGAAAGATAAAAGGTAATAAACTTTATTATTATTGGTTTAACATCTTGTACTGATTTTATACCAACATGATCGTATAATTTTGTGTGTTGCTTTCATGTTTCAGGGTTTGATACAGGCTATTGAATGCAAAGCACCTCATGCAATCAATAGAAAATGCTGCAGGCATATTGTTGCAAATTTCAGGTCTAAATTTCCTGTAATGATCCTTAGGAAACTCTTTTAGGTTGCTGCCAGGTCATACACCGTTCAAGGGTTCAATAGAGCAATGGCTAAGATAAAAGAAATGAACCCATAAGCACATGCTTGGTTAGATAGCATAGGTGTAGAAATGTAGGCATGACAGACTTTCCCATATGATGTCAAAAATGATCATATTACCAATAATTCTGCTGAGTGCTTCAATAGATGGGTTGGAGATCTGAGGGAGAAACCCATCCTCACTTTGATGGATACACTCAAGTCTAGGTTAATGAATATGATCCAACAGAGATATGAAAATGGATGTGGATGGCAAAATCAAATGGTGCCTAGGGTGGTTGATAATTTGCGGGATGTGGCTCAAAATAATAGGAACATGACCTATCTTTATAATAGCGGAACGACCTATGAGGTCAGTGATGGAAGAGTGAAATATATCATTATCATAGAAGAGAGGTCATGTGATTGCAAGGTGTGAAACTTGACTGGAGTACCTTGTGTGCATGCTACAGCAGTTTAATTGATAGGAGACAACTTTTGGAAGATTACTGTGATAAGAGCAAGTCTACGAAGACGTACTTAAAAGCATATGGTCATATGATCAATCCTATTCCAGATATCAATTTTTGGCCTGAGTTTAAGGATGGTAACGTTCAAGAAGCAATGCCTCTCCAACTTAGAAGAAGAGTTGGAAGACCTAGAAAGAATAGAAGAAAGGAGCTAGTTGAGGTTTCCGTCGTTTGTCGTAAAAGGTCATCAATATTGAAGTGTGGAAGATGCATGCACTTTAGATACAACAAAAGGACTTGTGCTGGTGAGCCTATATCAACGTCAAGGAAGCAGAAATCGCAGGTTATAATGATTTACATTCCTAAACACATATACATGTATAAGTGATTTACAGGTTATAATGACTTACATGTATAAGTGATTTACATTTATGTGTTGTATTACAAGTTGGCAGCACTGGACTACAAATTAGTCTAGCTCCAAATCTTAGCTAATGTGAGCATTGTTGTTTGACTGTCGATGACATGGCTGCTCGTTTGCTGCTGAAGACAATTGGTAGTTTTTTGCTGTTTTTGCAAAGGTTAAAGTAGAGCTTAATGTATATCTTTAATGAATGGTTTTTTTGGGTATGTATCACTGAAGCACAGGTTTTTTGTTTCTGTGCTGTGTTAGGGATGTTTCTGTTGAGATGGTTTGGTTGTATAACAATTTTCTGCTGTTTTTTGGGCTTGCATCACTAGCTAAGTTTGCCATGCATCATTGGCTATTTTTTATGTTTCTGGATGCATTTTTAGTTTTTCTGAATGGATGCGAAGATGCATTTTGAGTTCATTTTCCTGGATGCATTTTTAGTTTATTTTTTGCTTGTACTGAATCCATCTTTCTGAAGATGCATGCATTTTGAGTTCATTTTTCTGGAATCACTAATTTTTAGTTTTTCTGAATGGATGCGAAGTTGCCTCACTGAGTTCATTTTTCTGAATGCATTTTTAGTTCATTTTTTGCTTGTACTAAATCCAGCATTCTGAAAAGATGTTTGCTAAAGCTGGGTTGATTGTTAGTTCAAGAAGCAAGCATCACTGATTCCATGTTTTTTTGAATGAATGCGAAGTTGCATAACTGAATCCATTTTTCTAAATGCATTTTTAGTTCATTTTTTGCATCACTGAATCCAGCATTCTGAATTGATTTACCAGCCATCAACTTAATAGATTTTTTAGTGCATTTCATTCAGCCCTGGATGTTCAGTTCATTTCTTAAACTGAAAGTATTCTTCTGAATTGATGTTCAATTTCATTTTAAACAAACTAGACCAGCCATCAACTTCTACATTATACCATAGCACACCTAAGACACTGATTCAATGGGCAGTAAGTACATTCACTTTTTCTTCAAACCAAACCAACATCAAATGGTAGGTACAAAAAAAGTACATCCACTACTCCATCTTGAGAAACCAAAAACAATATGAAATCCAAAAATTTGATCTTTATTTTCCAGTGGTAGGAAACCAAATGTGTAGGAAGATTCAAGTACATTCAAAAAAGTATATACATAACTATGACCAACCATCCAACAATTACACCAGTAGCAACACTATATGATCTACTGATACACTTTGACCTAGTAGTAACATTATGAATTGCAAGGAATCATCTACAAAACAACTGAACAATTAAACCAAAAAGATAGACAGCAAACAATGCCAAATTCAAGTTCACTAATGCCCGCATCAATGCACTACAATTCCATGCTCGCTGGATTCCATTTCTTGCATCTTCTTCATGGAAACTTCCTTGGCTGTTAGGAATTGTATACTCCATTTTTGATCTACTGAAACTATCACCATCATCGCCTCACCATTGCCCATTTCAGCCACCCATGATTGACACAACCATAATAGAGTCTTCCTGGATGTTTTAAAGACCTAAACACCAATATTCTTTTTCTCCTTCCACATTGACAACAAATGATGTTTTCACCATGAAGATTGTTACTTGCGTTGCTATTGCTAGAAGAAGCCATATCTGAAATTTGAAACAAAAATTAGGGAGAATATTATTTCTATTCCTTCAGTGAATGCAAGTATTTGTAATTATAAATTCATATATAAACCTCAATCAAAGCTTTAAACAGCCTACTATTAACACATTCAAAATTTCATCCACCAATACGAATAGAAAATACTTTTTTTGCTTCATCTTTACATTTATCCCTAGCTAGCATGAATGAATAGGAAATCCCACTTCATTATTTCATGCTAGCTACGTTATTGTACCTAATGGACATAAGCCTCATCAAGATAACATTAACAAGCACTACTAGAAAATTCATGAAGTCTCAGTGAGTTGTTGCACTTTAGAATCTTTTGCAGCCTGAATCATCAACCATGTGAACAGAACATCCAAGAAAAAAAACCACTCTTGTGAGTGAAATTAGAAGCACAATGGTGATTGAACAAATATCAAAATCACTCAGAATGCTACTCTGATTCCCACAATATCATCATATTCGAATGACTAAATTTGCCAAAATAGCAAACACAAAATCCAAAACACAATCCAACCAAGATATTTTTGCATTGCAGCAAAAAAGTATTTGCTTCTCGATACCCTCAAATCTAAAAACCCTACACTGTATTTGGTATTGTAGAAAAACTGAAATTTACCTACTTGTTCAGTATTTCTTCAATTTCCACTTTCGATTCAAAGAGTTCTTCTCACTTTCTAGCTTCATAATCAGCTACTATATGCTTGAAATCACCTACGGTTGCTAATCGGTTGTAGCTTTGGCCAAAAACATCATTACAGAGGAAATCCGAATGACCCAAAGAAATGGTACCAAAATTGCGTGGCTATTCACCTGCTTATGAAACAAAGAATCGAATCACAGAAACAAAGCGCCCTTAGTCAAGGTAGTCACTTGCGGTGCGATTTCTCTCTAGGCCGATCCCTTGCAACATTGGTTGTGAACTCTGCTTGGTCACGGCAAGATCTTGTTCCAGCCTCTTTCTTCTTGTTTAATCTTCTTGCAGCTCAAAATCCACAACCCACTGGTTGATTGTAGCTGGTTCACTGTCGATTGGAGCCGTGGGTTTTCCGGAATCAAGATCCTTCAAGATCCACCATGTCCGAACCAAAGCTAGTCATGGTTTTCTGAATTTCTTTCACCTTCTGCGTTAGCCCTTCTTACTTTTCCTAGAAGCTTTTAGTTTGGAATGGATGAGTTCTGGGTTTGGCGGTTGGAGATGAAGATATTTTATTCAAATGACAGAAATAAGAGGGCATATTAGTCTACATATTTTCTTTATTTTACTGTTGCGTTAATTGATTTAATCTCAAGGGGCTTTATGTTATTTTCCTTTTCAATGAGGGGGGTATATGTTATTTTTTAAACCTCAGGGTCCGGTTTGTTATTTTACCAAACCTCGAAGGGGGTATTTGATATTATCCTTATATTTTACACAAAAATAAGAATAGCTATGTGATGATATTAATATGTGACAAGGAAATGGTTAATTGATACCCGGTGACATTTTTTTCTTTTTGATATGTAATTTATGATAAGTTAACCTAAAAGTAGCTTCTACCATGTAGGTAGACGTCATATTGTCGACTCACTAAGAAGTGCGCTCGCCCCCATCATTCCTTTTTCCTCCCAGTTATAAGCTTATATTTTTGTATTTTATGATTTATCTTAAACGTACTTCAACTAGTTAGTTTCTGTGCATTGTTGTGACACGTTAAGTAAAACATGATTATAAATAAAGAAATTAGATGATTTTAGGAAGATGAAGAAGATAGATATTTAGAGAAGTTTAAAAAGATGATAAATGCTCTATAGAATATGACAAAAGTGTTATGATTATATCCAAAATTATTCAAGAATAGAAAAGTGAGAACAAAAAATAAATTAAAATATATAAGTTAAAGTGGTTCTGCTCAATAAATTAAGCCTATGTCTGCGGCCAAAAAGACGATGATATTATTAATAACTCTAGAGATTACAAGAATTTCTTTATATGTTTCAACCCCAAACCCTTAGAAATACTTTGCTTCTTACTAATTTTGTACTATACCATTGCACTCTAGAAATCTCTTGAATTAGGTAAACACCAAATTAGAAGGCTAGAGAAACTTCTTGAATGTCATTTCAATTTGGATACAAGACATAATCCATCAACAAGAAAGAGTGTAGTGAATAAAAAATTAGAAATATTTTTATATATTTAATTTTAAGAATTAAAAAAAAACTAAAACAACAAAATTATAAATTATATATATGTTTCTAAATAATAAAACTAGAAATTTTAGGGGAATAAATACTTTGAGGAGTTTTAGGAGATTCTAAATGATAAAATATGATTAAATGCAGATGTGTAGGAATAACAAATTGATAAGGGAAAGAGGGAGGGAGGGAGGGGAGAATGGGTTAGGTGATAACATGGAAGAAATGTAATTACGAGATTTGGGTTCTAAACCTCTTAGTTGGAAAAAAAAATGATAATAATTAATTGGTTAAGCCAATAATAGCATTTAAATTTCAAAATCTTTGACAATGCCTAACATTAGTATCTTTATTTCGTAGATCTAGTCCAGGAAAATAATTTTTGAAAGGTCCTTTGTCAATGTTATCAAAATTATTTTTCTGAATGATTGGTTTTACAAGTGTTAGTTGGCAGAATTAATCAAAGAATCTTTGCTACCGCTGTATTTTCTCCCTATCTCAAAACTATTGAATATGATCTTTTGCAATCCATTATTAGTAGAGCAAGTGAATAACACACACACACATATATATACACACACGTATACATATACTAATAATCAATCTAATTAGGTTGTCTACCAAAAGGTTTATCAAACAAATAGACATGTCCATATTCATCATGATTGCACAATTAATTTTGGGCAAAGTTAAAGAAATTAATAGATGAATAATAAATTGCTCCATAATTTTGATTTATAACTTAGCAACTAATATGATATACACTTGCATATTGATATGTAAAGCATATTGATTATTATGGCACCTCTATTCACTCATACATATGCAATGGAAAATAAATTTATAATTGATAAAAGTGGTTACAACTTAATATCATCTTTACTTTTGGGAAATTGGTTTATTTTAATTTCTTTTGGTAAAAGAAAAACTATCATATGTATGAAATCATATTTTTTTGTGAAAATTTACAAGTAAATTAATTTTCTTGGAGTATATATAAGCCAAATTATTTCTTATCTCTTATTAGTTAATTAATCAACTGACACAATTATTATAAATAAGATGGATCATTCTTGTACAAAATAATATTAAAAAACCATATAATTATGGAGAGATATCAATCTTAGGATGAGAGAGGTAACCATAGATTTAGATAGGCACATAAGGTTTTTTTTTTTTTTTTTTGTGGGAGCAATTTTTTCTTGCAAATAAAGATCCAGTTCTTTTGATAGATGTAAGGTAAGAAATTAAGTCAAATCATGTTAAATCTATATGTCAATCATATTTATGCTATTTTATTTTTCATTAAATTAAATTATTTTTATATCTTCAATAGTTATACTAGTTTTTTAGCACTATTTTCTGAACGCTTGATATTACAGTAGGATTTATAATTTAGGTTAAATTTAAAATTTAGCTTAATTCCGTAGTAAAATTGAACAATTTCTTTTAAGAGTGGAGGATATCTTAGTCCAAAAAAAGTTGGTTAAAGGTGTTGAAGTATGGGTGCAAGTAAACAGAATAATAGGTAAGAAGAGTTTAAATTATACTATTTTCTTTAACTTTTTCTTGAGAAAAAAAAAGTTATACTTTTTATCTCGATCACTAATTCATTGAATGTATTAATGAGATCGAAAGTGAATGAGAGTTGGTACATGATTTACTACCTGTTTTCGATGGAGAGATCAACTACTAGGACTAGAAGAGCTTGCATTTGTATGAAAAAGGCCAACTTACTATTTTATTGCAACCCATTTAAAGGAGCCCAATTGATATAATAGTTAGTTTTAAATTTTTGTCTTTTAATTCGACTCATGAGTCATTAATATTTGGGGCTTAATTGTTGTCTTTTATTAGTGTCAAATTTGCCCAAGAATAGTCAACGGCGGCTGAAATAATTATTAAGAAAATTAGGGTTTTATTTTATGCTAAACTAACTTGACTTGTAGGTTAAGGAGGATGACATTTTAAGGTCACTTTTTAAAATAATTTTCACATAATTTTGCAGGGTTTAGTTGACTACATAACCCATAAATAGTAGGGGCGACAATGGTAAGCCAAGCGAACCTAATCTGAAATTGTGCGGCGTAGAAAATATTAAATTAATAAGTTCAGGTTGAAATTAGGTCGAATACAATTAACTCGAAAAATAAACTGGTCGAGTTCGGGTCGACCTGATGGGTTGACAGGTCGACCTACTTAACCCATTTAAAGGGTAATTTGTAACCCGCGAACCTGAAATTGCCACTCCTAATAAATAGGGGTGTTTATTACCAAAATAAAATGATTTAGGATTCAAGATTAAAAAATTTATTCTATCTTTTTGTAAGTTTTGAGTTTGATCTCAAGTTTTGCATGGTTGTTCACGGGCTGGTTAGTTTGTCAACCGAGTTATTACCAGTTTGGTTTGAAAAATTAAAATTGAAACCAAACCAGTTTGTTAACTTATTTCGACTATAATTGGTTTGATTTTTAGTTGGTTAAACTGCTAAACAAAGGCCCAAACAAAACAACAAAAAAAACACGAAAAGAAAAAAAGAACAGCCCAAATTTGAGAAAAGCCCAATTTTTAAAACATAATTGGATCTGACCCCAGTGAAAATCAGAGTTAAAAGTGACCCATTTCTCAGAACAAGCTCTCAAAGAGAAGTCCAAGTTTGCATAAATTAGTCTAAAAAATCCAAATCAATAATTGGATCGGGCACAAGTGAAAATAGAGAATTAGAAGTGACCCATTTCCAAAAAATTGCTTTGAAAGATAAGCCCAAATTTGTAAAAATCAGTTCAAAAACTCCAAATCACTAATTAGCCCAACAATTTTGCATGAGAAAATGGTTCACTATTCTAGGTTTCAAAAAAGTTTTAAACATAGGCTACACTCGTTCAAATCAAAATAAAGGTAGAAAAGAAAAAAGAGAAGACTGTAGGCTGCAACCTACAATGAATTTTGACCCTATAAAATTTTAAAGGCAATTAATCCACTCATTAAATTTTGTAGTTAGTAAATTTTTTTTTTAAAAAAATATTGTAGCTTTAGATAGCAACATTCATAAACCTGCAGGCAATCAGCATTCAAAAAAGAAAAAAAGAAAAAAACCTCATAAGCAGTCATAATTCTGCCCACAAATGTACAGTCCAGCAACCAAAAGTTAATGATTAAGATTCTACCAAAAAAATATACATTAAAAGTAGACAACAAATCAAAAATACACCAAAAGATTCAGAACCAAAGAAATGCAACCAAAAATACACCACAAATATACTCAAAATTCTGCCCTAAAATTCACATACACTTAATAGCCAATCAAGATTTTAAAGCAACCAAAAAATGGCTCGAAAGTACAAATTCTGCTCAAATCTAGTAATCCTAAACATATTTGATATGCAAAATTTTAGACCCAATCCATGATAAGATAAAAATAATCAAAATTTAGCTACAGTTCAGAAATGTAAAGAAATGGAGAAAATGCGTGAATGAACAAAACTAACTTGAACAATATTCTTAAAACATCACAAATCCAATATCCTATAGTCCTATTTCCAATAGAAATTTCTTACTAAGTCACCTTTGGTGCCACATCTTAAAGTTGAGAGTCAAAATAAACGATGCACACTCGCTAGTCGTGGAGAAAGCAGAGAAGACTAGCAAAGGTCGAAGAAAGCATAATACATGTTAGTATTCATTTTGCAAAATTGGTTAAAAAAATTAATGAACTGTACGCAAATTAAAATATGCACCTAACCTACTTATTAGATGGAATTAGCCATTTAAAGTCTATTGATCACACTATAGTCTCTCCCAAAAGAAACTATATTTGTGATACAAAGACAAGCAAAAAAAAGATAAATACATTAATCTAATACAAATAGGATATGAAAAATACATTATATAAATTCTTTATGTTCTTCAAATTTAGAGAGTTCTTCCAAATATTCTTCTACTGTCAATGGAGAACTAGTAGCCCTCGACCAATCTTGTGCAAAAATCAAGGGAAATTTGCATATATAGCAGGTCTAAATGAGTCTAAATATAGCCCCTAATGCTTTTTTGAAGCTACTGTGGACATTGGAAGAGTAAGAACATCACAAGCCATCTTAAAAAGAAAGGAAGACATACTATTCATCTTCTCTTCACCAATTAAGAACATCAAAGTCAGTTCTCTTTTGGCTTTCTTCCCTCTTTCAAATATTTCTCTAAATCTGCCTTTGCTTCATCCACATCACATGTATCCACTTTCTCAAATCCCACTATATATTGGGTTCAGATAATTGTTCTAGGATCTAATTAAATGACACTTGACCATCTACATTACCATTTAGGGGTACGGAAGCAGTGGAAGAAGCTAGTGATGGTTTTGGGGAAGCAAATAACTCCTTATAATCATAAAAAATCTAAAATATTGCTGCCTTTGTTTGTCACTTAGTTCCATACCCTTTTTAGTGCGATATAGCTTTGTCAATACGAAAGCGACAGAAACCATTTTTCACCTAGCGTCCATTACAGTCGTAAAAGTCAATTTGTTCATCTTTATAATGCCCTCCCAATACTTGTTAAATTTGTTAGTTATTGATGTTGTCATGTTATTCATTGGTTTATTTTTATCATTCTTCCACAATTTCAACAATGCATCCACTTCACTAGTGTGACTTAGAAATTCACTGGATGTAATGTACTCAATACTGGAAACTTGTAATGTGAGGTGGTAAAAACTCTTAAAAAAGTCAATTTTGCATCTTAAAATCTATGTGTGCGGGCAATTTGGGTCCTTTATCCAATATTGAGCCTCTCATATGATGATTTTTTTAAATAACTTTAAAATCAATGTGCTCAATATAAGGTCGTAGAGTTCCATCTAATGGCGACATCAAACAAAATTTTCTTAAATTTATTAAGGTAGCCATATCTTTGAAAGTTTTCATCATTGATGGGGATTGCCTTACATTTAATTGACCCGTATTAAATTAATGTACCCAGTATATGCATTCTATTCTAAGCTATCAAGTTCATGACATGTGCAATGCACCTAATATGTGTTCGCCTCTCTACAATACACATATACTATAATGCAAGTTTCTTTTGCATATATAAGATGGCTATAACCTTAGGCTTACATTATCAACTGTGACATTGAAAACATTATTTATTCCCAATCCATCAAATATTTAACTATAGACTCATCGATATCTGAACCCTTGTGACTTAATGATTGGACAAAATTCAAAATATGTTTGTTCAATCTCATTTATCATCAATGAATGTAGAGTTACATACATATAGTTAACTTTTTGCAATGAAGTCCACATATCGATTGTAAGACAAATCCTACCACATGATGATTTAATAAGGAACTTGAATTTATCTTTTTCTTCTAAAATAGATTATAACAATCTCTGGTCACTATTTTCCTAAAAGGAATTGAAGAATAAGGACAAGCCATGGTCATCAAATGTCTAAATTCCTTTCTACAAAGAAAGGGATTTATTTACTATAATCATAAATCCTACTAATTCCTAACTACATCTTGATCAAAATTTCAAGCCAATAAATTGCCTTTTTTTTTTTTATAAACTTCATCTAGTTCCTATCTTCCAAAGGTCAATAGTGTTTGTGTATTTTAGTTTTGCAGATTATTGTGATTTTGTAGGCATTAGCAATGCTAAAAAATCCTTTTAATTGTTCCTTTTGAGAATCAGTAAAGTACTCTACCCCAATAATTGCATCTACTTTTTCTTTAAAGATGTTTATCATAAATTTTAAGAAAAGTCAATTTGTTCATCTTTATAATGCCCTCCCAATACTTGTTAAATTTGTTAGTTATTGATGTTGTCATGTTATTCATTGGTTTATTTTTATCATTCTTCCACAATTTCAACAATGCATCCACTTCACTAGTGTGACTTAGAAATTCACTGGATGTAATGTACTCAATACTGGAAACTTGTAATGTGAGGTGGTAAAAACAATCTAAAAAGGAAGTCAATCTCCTTGCATCTTCCAATCTATGTGTGCGGGCAATTTTGGTCCTTTATCCAATATTAGGTAGCCTCTCATATGATGATTATTTTCTAAATAACTTTCAAAGACCTACAATGTGCTCAATATAAGGTACGTAGAGTTCCATCTAATGGAGACATCCAAACAAAACTTTTTCTTAAATTCTACCCCTTCCAATGTAGCCATATCTTTGAAAGTTTTCATCATTGATGGGGATAGCCTTACATACTTAATTGCCGCCCGTATTAAATTAATGTACCCAGTATATGCATTCAATCTATTCTAAACTATCAAGTTCATGACATGTGCAATGCACCTAATATGTGTTCACCTCTCCCCTACAATACACTTATTCTATGATGCAAGTTTCTTTTGCATGTATGAGATGGCTATAACCTTAGGCTTGCATTATCAACTGTGACATTGAAAACATTATTTATTCCCCAATCCATCAAATATTTAACTATAGACTCATCGATATTTGAACCCTTGTGACTTAATGATTGGACAAAAATTCAAAATATGTTTGTTCAATCTCCATTTTATCATCAATGAATGTAGAGTTACATACATATAGTTAACTTTTTTGCAATGAAGTCCACATATCGATTGTAAGACAAATCCTACCACATGATGATTTAATAAGGAACTTGAATTTATCTTTTTCTTCTAAATATAGATTATAACAATCTCTGGTCACTATTTTCCTAAAAGGAATTGAAGAATAAGGACAAGCCATGGTCATCAAATGTCTAAACCCCTTCCTTTCTACAAACCTGAAAGGGAGTTTATTTACTATAATCATATATCCTACTAATTCCTAACTACATCTTGATCAAAATTTCAAGCCAATAAATTGCCTTTCATTTTTCTATAAACTTCATCTAGTTCCTTATATCCAAAGGTCAATAGTGTTTGTGTATTTTAGTTTTGCAGATTATTGTGATTTTGTAGGCATTTAGCAATGTGCGAAATCATAATACTTGTTCCTTTTTTGTGAGAATCAGTAAAGTACTCTACCCCCAATAATTGCATCTACTTTTTCATGTTCCATGTTTATCATAAATTTTCTCAAAATACAACATGCTTTAGATGTTTTCTTATGTGAACTAGGACCCCTGTTTTCTCTTATTATTATCCCCACCTCCTCTAAGTTATTGGTTGAATTACTTGTAAGTATTGGGACAAGAATTACTAATGGATTAATGCGGTCCTGATACATTAGCATTTGCATTTGGTATTGAAATTGATGTATTCAAACTTTAGTACCTACAATAAGTCAGTGAATAGAAAATATGTAAGGAAGAATGCAAGAAAATTTCAAAATTACAAGATGAACATCATCAAGAGAGAGAAATGTGCATAAATTTGTACAATTATGAAAAAGAAATGCACTTAACCTTTCCATTTAACTAAAAGAGACCCTTCTAATTTTTTCAACTCAAATAGCCATTTTAATAATGTAAGCTTTATATTATTAGGTATAAAGTAAGGAAATTTTTAGTACTCCAAGTGCTAGCAAAATATTATGCATAAAGCAAGAAAGCATGCCAAGTTAGTTATTAAATGACTTTATTGTGAATGTCGTTATTCTTTTTGTGACATGCTAGATGATGATGTCTCAACAATATATTGCTGCACCTGTCGACCTGCACACACGTAATTCATGTAATACAAGTCCAAATATCATTGAAATTTTTTTGGGTCAAATATGATTGTGTTATTGAGAAAATTTGGATGATTGAGGAAGGCAAACATTAGGATGATTTACAACATTATTGAAAGTAATAATGGGGTCCAAGGTATAGACTAACGGAGCTTCATGTTATTCATTCCAATAAAATATCCTACCAAATTCATAAAATCATAAATCCCCATACCATCATCCCTTCATCCTATCCCACGTGAAATTGTGAATTATGGATTTTGGATAGTGCCATCTTGACCACTTGCCTCTCACTCGATCATCACCATGACTACAGTTTATGACCCTAATTTGGAAGGAACCCCCAATGAGATGGGCTTAATTTGTTTTCCCTTTTTTACCATATTACTTAGCTTGGATAGTCTACCGAACAAAAAAGTGGCAATAAAAGAGAACAGGAAATTGGCAAATAATCAGTTGAAAGAAAATAGAAAATAAAAGATCACAACCCATATATATGTTGCCGGCTATTGCACATTAATCACAATCTCAAAATCCAGACTTCACCATTTCCTTGGATTAAAGGTGGTGAACTGGGTTTTGGGAAATTTGGGGTTCGGGCCATCCGAGTTGGGAACAACGAGGAAAAAGTGAAAACAAGTCAAAATTTGATAGTCATGGAGAATAATAAGAAAGGTGGGCCATGGGCAACCAAATTGTGAGATGATTGAATGGTAGTGGTGTCACAACAAGTTGGTGAACTAGGTTTTCGAAGAGTGAGCCGTCAGGGTTAGGAATGATGAAGGAAAAAAGAAATTTTATTAGTTGATGGATGAAAAATATGAAGGATAAACACCGAATAATGTAATTAATTTGAGCAGTGGGTGGCGATGGGGGCTATTTCTATGGCTCGAGATTAGGGGTGGCGTGTGGGACTAGGGTTGAGTCGATTTACAGGTGAGGTGAGAGAGACAGAGAGAGGGGTTTTTTTTTTTTTTTTTTCTTAATGTGAATTGAGCTATTATTTAAATGTTATAAATTTTCATAATTATTATTTAGCCAATAACTATACTTAATATTATATACATTGCACAAGTTAATTTTTTTATGCTTTCATCCAAACAAATTATAACTTCTTTCAATTATATCCCTACTATATATTTATTCAATCCAATTGAAACTTCAATAATTTGAGCTAATTTTAATTCCAATTGTCAATATCCATTTTTAGTTTTAATTTAATACTAGAAAGTCATGTCATCACTATAAATTCATTATTAAAAATATATATTATATCTTGTATTAAGAACCTAAATTAACTTATAATAGTTTTGGTTTGAGTTTATATAATTTTAACATGTTTAAGTGATTTTTATACATTTTAATATGTATACATTCTAATATGTTTAAGAGATTTTTATATGTTTAATTGATGTGTATAATCTGTTGACAATATAGTTGAAATATAAAAAGTTAAAAAGAATAATACTATATTTTACGAAAATTTCTCATGTTTTAGATCTCTTAAAAAAGGATATCATTAATAGCCATGTCTATAGTGTAATTGATTCATTTTACACAATGCCATGAATTCAATTATTTCAATATATTTGAGTACTTTACAAGTTAAAATGCAATAATAGTAGTTTTTTTAAGAAATATTATTATATATTTCAATATAGCAAGAAATATTGCATATGAGTTAAACCTAAACCATGTTTTCCATTCATACAAGATTTTTCTAAAAAGTAATTGTGATAATGAGATCATAAGAAATTAAACACAAATATTATTTTTGATACAGAATATGTAAAAATTATGATTATAAGCCATAATATATTAACATTGTATAAAATTAGCGAAGTACATGGCATTAACTAATATGTTAGTAATGCTACAAGGTACGATATTGGAATTTATAAAACATATTAACTTATAAATTTTAAATTCTTAATTACTATGTAACTATTAATATTAATATTAATATTATATTATAATATAAATATGTAGTAAGTTACATATTTGAAAGAAAAAAGAAATTGTTAATCTGGTTGAATGAACAATACTCGATTAATTGATTAAATTGAAAACAAAATTCAAAACCAAAACCAGCCAGTTAACTAAAACAATTACAATGTTTATACATTGAGTTGGATTGGCAACCAGTCCAATTGGTTAGTTGACTAGTTGCACAGTCCTGAAGATTTGTTATTTGTGAGAACAATTTGGGTTTATCAAACTTGATCAGTTTGTGGTGTCATGAGTCTTATCAATCTACTAAGATCCCTAAATTGTGGTAATGCTTCATCCATCTTGGTCTTTTTTATGGGCCTATCTTTCGATGGCTAGTTTTTAGGGCTTTGGTAAATTGTTTGTGTATTGCTTGGTTTCTTATCCTTGAGATGCACATCATGTATAATGATAATCTTGCTTTATGGTCAAGATATTGAAAATTTGAGAAGGCTTAGTTATATTTGTCGTCTCATGGAAAATGAGAATTAGAATGAGATATAAAATGCATTGGTTGTTCAAGAAAAGAATAAAAAATAGAGGAACACTCAATCAATCCACAAAATACAAAATACAAAATACAAGAAAAAATTTCTTAAAAATTATCACCCATTGTTTAATAGAGTTATGTAAGTACCAAATTAGGAAATGTGCAAAAGAAACTTCTCCAATCACATCCCAATTTAAAAACAAGATATGATCAAACAAATATCCAACTTGACTTGTTTGCCATCATTCTATACTCATGCCCTCGAAAGGCCTCTACTTTAAATTGTACACATTAACTAAATTTAAAAAATGCTTAAATTTAATGAAATTGACTTAATCATTATGTCTACCAGATTATCTATTGTTTCAACATTCTCTGTAGAGATGTTAGACAACCTTTTTGAACAAAATGATACCAACATCAATTTGTTTTGTTCTTTTATAGTATTTGGTTGTTTGTCAAGTGTATTGCGTTTTGACTATCACAATAAATAGCTACTTGCTTTAACTCTATACTTAATTTGCCAACTAGACTATTCAACTAAATAGCCTTCTTTCCAGCCTTTGACAAAATCATGTATTCCACTTTAGTTGTAGATAAGCCTATAATTACTTTTAAAATATCCTTCCAACCAATAGTACAATTGCAAAGTGTGAGAATATAATCTATAAAAAATCTCCTCTTCTTCAAGTCTTGCATATTTTGAATCCATATAATCAACATGTCCGCTAAACCTATGATCTCATTTATACACTACACCAACATCTGTAGTTCTTTTGAAATGCTTCAAGATCTATGTTGTAGTTTCCTAATGAGTTCTACTTGGACAATACAGGAATTTACTCACAAGGAGTTCTACTTGGATAGTACATGAATTTACTCACGACACTTATTACATGTGATCTAGTCTAATGTATATCATAGTAAATATTAGACTACTAATTGTACAAACATATAAAACACGAGATATACGCTTTATCTTCTCTATAGTGTTTGGTGACAAATAACTCAAAAGTTTGAAGTTTTCAACAAGAGATATACTGAAAAACATGGAGTCTTGCATCTTGAACCATTCAAGAATTTTTTTTTTCAATATAACTTTTCTATGTCATATACAACTTCCATACACATCAATCCCTAGTGATTCCCATTAGAAAATTTTCTTTACCATATCCAAATATTTCATATCAAATCACTACTTATTTGGGTTTTTAAAGTTTTAACATCTAATGTGTTTTTGGAGGTAATCAATGTATCATTAATATACAATTAGTGTAATTAAAAACCATTAGATAATTTCTTGTGATAGACATAGCTATCATAATTGCTTTTAAGAAATTTATTTCCAATTATGAAAGTGTTAAAACTCCTATATTTTTACCTAGTATACTATTTCAAGCTATATAATGAATTTTTCAACAAATAAATGTGGTTTTCCTTGTCGGAGATTGTGAAACCCTCTATTTATTGCATATAGATTCTTTCCTCCAATTCTCTATAGAAGAAAACTATCTTAACATCTAATTGTTCTGTCTTCATATCAAGTAGAACCATCATAGATACTAACACATGAATAGAAATATATTTAATGATAGGAGAAATTTTTTTGATAAAGTCAACACATTCCTTTGTGTAAAACACTTAACAACTAATTGTGCCTTGAACTTTCCGTTTTTAACACCTAGGATTTCTGTTTTTTCTTTATTGAAAATCCACTTTCTTCTAATACTCTTTTGCCCTTTAGATGGGACAATTTGCTCCTAAGTCTTGTTCTTATGAAAGGATTTAATCTCTTCACTCATAGAGATTATTTGTTTCAATAATTTAGCACCTGTGCTTACCTCTTAATATGTAGTAGGCTCTAAAGATTTAACATCATCTACCAACCTTAGTGTACATGACAAGTCTACATATCTATACATTTATATAGTGGTTTAATCTATATTTTCTCCCTATCTTGATCAAAATTTTAGTTTTCATATTATTATGCTTGTGATGCACTAATGCCAATGGTATCCATACATCTTTAATGAACTCTTTTAGAATCACTTTAGGAATTTCTTTGGAAGTTTTAAACTCCACTTTCTTTTTGATGCTCTAGTCTTTAGTCGTATTTGTTTTCTCCTCTTTCTTTGTTGGCAAAGCAAATTTGTTAAAAGTGATATCACTATCAATCAAAAACTTGAATAACTTGTTATTAGAACACCACAATCGATAACCTTCACTTTGTCTCTATACTCTAAAAATATGCACTTGCTTGCTCTTAATTCAATCTTATCATCCTTCATATGATTATATATAGAACAACCGAATACTTTCAACTCAAAATAATCAACAAAAGAACCCAATCATCGTTCTTTTGAAGTATGACAATCAATTACTTTGGATGGAAACTAATTTAATATGAAACTAACTGTGTTAGTAGCTTCAACCCAAAACTCTTTGGTCAATCCAGCATTAAAAAATGCACCTAACACTTTTTAGAATGGTCGTATTCATTCGTTCTACTACTTCATTATTGCATGATGTGTATGTAATTGTGTAATGTCTTACAATCTATTTATTCTTGTAGAACTCATTGAATTCACCTTTATAGAATTCCATGCTATTATATGTTTTTAAGCATTTAATTTTCTTACTAGTCTACTTTTCAATCATAGTCTTCTAAAGCTTGAACATTACAAAAACTTCGTATTTGTGCCTAAGAAAATGTTATCACACATTCATTGAATAATCATTAATAAAAGTTAACATAAATTTTATACTACCCTTTTCTGTCACTTGTCCACCAAGTAAATCCTATTTCCTCAGCTTGGACATCCTTTTTTTTCCTCATAAGTTCTATTTACATATGGCACAATTTGATGGTATCCATGTCGTCATTAGAATTATAAAATGAAGCTACTGTAGCACTTATCACTATGCTACCCTACAAAAAATAGAGAGACTTGACTATCTAATTCTTTTTATGACTATTACTATACTCTTAAAAATACTAAAAACTCCACCTCTACCTTTTCAATGATAGCCAATTCCATCAAATGTACCAAAGGAAATCAAATTTTTCTTCAAGTCTATTACATGTCGAACATCTACCAAAGTTTTTACAATTCTATCATATATATTGATTCTTATTATACTTATTCTAATAACATCATAAGCAATATTATTGCCCATGAGAATTTTACTATCCATTGATATGTAATAAATCAGACCTATGCAGACACATATGAAACATGCCGCTTGAATAAAAATTCCATTTTGAATTTGAGTAACCAACATTAGCAGTGAGAATATCTGTATCATCCAACTTACCTTAAACAATTTGGACATTTTTAGTAAAACTCATTATCTTATTCTCTTGGATTTCTTGACAATTTTTTCTTTGATGTCCCTTGTAAGTATATAAGAAGATGAGACCCTATGCAGATACACATAAAAACTAGGACAATATTTAGAAGGGACATCAAACTTGACGTGCTATTTTCTGCAAGCGCACAGAGTCGTGTCAAGTAGCAAATTAAGATATCGTCCCACAGAGAATTTTTAAAACTGACTATTGAAATACTCAATATGTTGTTTGTTTAGACACCGAAATCAAGTTTTGAACTAAAATTACTAATCAAATAAAAAAACTGAATTCTATCAAATGTAAAAACTAGGATTCTTATTCTCAATTTTGATCATTTATTAAGATTGATTAACCAACGAGGTCTATGTTAACTCTAATCCATCTTGAAGGGATCTTAAGAACCATAGATCTTCCTCTTAGATAGTACCTATGATTAATTGATAATTAATTAACACTAAATTTGACGGCTCTCACCAACCTAATGTCTTTTAAGTCCAATTTTAATGCACAACCTTTTAATCAATGTTAACCACTTAACTGTCTCTCAACTAATTAAACTATTAACAGGTTATTGCCTAATCCTACAGAACCTATCTCTCAATCAAGTTCTATAGTGTTGATTCAATCTTAGGGTGATTAAACCTAAAATGACATTAAGCACAACAATAACCAATGAATCAAAGCTAACAATCTACATTAATCACAACAAGCACATGGTCACATTGGAATAAGAACCCTAAAAAGGATTTAGCCACTCATATTAAAAATAAAAGACAAAGATAAAGAAATGAAGAAAACAAATCCAAACATCATAAATAATCAGAAAAGTTAACAATTAATCATTCCCTTCAATCAGAAAATCCGGTTTAGTCATTCATGCTAACACACATGGCTGTTGGAATTTTTCTAAGAGAATTTCTAAAAACTACAAGAAAGAAAAGAATGTGAGTCTCCAATTCTCCCTAGAGAGAGAGGGGCGGCTGCTTTGTTCTCTTTTCTTCCAGGGTTTTTTTCGTCTCCAAGCCTTGCCAAAGTCCAAAAGTGGTTGGACTTTTTCCTTGTTCACACTTCTCTTCCTAGTCAAACTCCTCCTTCCTTCTTTGTTTTCTTTTGTTTTTTGTTTTCTTTTGTTGCCTCAAGACTCTCACTCGTAGGAAGTCTCCCCCAAATTGTCCAAGTCAACTCCTAATGCCAAGACTTGGTATTTTCTCTCTCTTTGCTTCTTCAATGTGGTTTTTCTTCTTTTCTTTTGTCAATTTCTCCTCCAAGTCAATATTTTCCATTCCTACAACAAAAACATAAAAAACATCATATAATGTTCCTTAAAATCAAAATAATAATGAGAAAATATTAACAGTAAAAATGACATTTTAACCCCTATCAAGAATATCAGTATCATCCAACTTACCTTAAACAATTTGGACATTTTTTGTAAAACTCATTATCTTCTTCTCTTGGATTTCTTGACAATTTTTTCTTTGATGTCCCTTCTAAGTATATAAGAAAATGAGACCCTATGCAGATACACATAAAAATTGCAATTTGAATCAATAACCCACATTGAATTAGAGTAACCAACAATAGTAGTGAGAACATTTGTACCATCTGACTTACCTTCAAAATTTTTTAGCATTTCCAGTAGAACTCATTATCTTCTTCTCTTGGAACTCTGGACAATCATTTTTATAATGTCCCTTTTGTCCATAAGTAAAGCAATTGTCATTTTTTTTGGGTTTAATTGTCAATTTGGATCTTTTTCTACTTCCCTCTCTTCTTTTCATTCTCTGTATCTTAGGCAACCAACGCTTTTGCACTAGCCATATCACTCTATTTGGTAACTATTTTTCACAATTCGTTAGAGTTTAATAATGTCTTTACATCATTACTAGAAATTGAATCATGCCATAAAACAATATGGTTACTGAGTGATCACAACATTTATGTAAAGAACATAAGAATCTACATAAAGTGCCATGTTTTGAAGGAAAAATCAAATCATACTGATATCTATGAAAAACGTTTAAAATGCAAATGAAAATGTTTAAATGTTACTAAATAGATAAAATAAATTTATATTATACTCTGATTCTATACTATAGCTAAAGATAAGAGTAGGGGGTACTCTTTATAAAAAAGGGAGAAACAATATAAGATTATAAAATTTGAAATTAATAGAACAAAAAGTAGGATATAGATCAAATCCATATAGGATATAGGGTGTTACTTTAATAGAACTAACAATTGGTGATGAATTCTAATGTTATAATACTTAAGTAAAAATATATATATTAGACAATATTCTGGTTACTACTTGTATGAAATTCACTTAATTTAAAAGTTTTCTTTAAGAAAAAAAATGCCTAAGAGTGGCACGTTTAGTAGTAATAAATAATACTAGGCACAAGAGGTGGACTCAACAAGACATGAAAAGGAATACAGATAAGGTTTTAAAACACCTATGCATGTGTAAATCTTAAAGGATATATACCCATCCTACATAAATTTAGTGCACCACACTTGCATGCGAAGATCTGCATAGCTACTAAAAATAACATCCTACTACCGAGAACATCCCAAAATGGCCAAGCCATATGTAACTTGATTAGCCAATCAAAAACAATTACCAAACCTTATGATAATTGAAAATTTCTACCAAATACCATGAATTTTCATACGCTAGACAGCCACCCTATGATCGAGTACCTGAATAATTTAGAAGTAGTTAACTTTTGATTAAATTAATAAATAGATACCTATAATATTTTTGGATGATTTGTATTATATTATTATTATTTTTATTATTTGATCATTTGTACTAATTAAAAATGTTTTGTAATCATTTAATTAAGGTTGTTATATAGTTATACTTGAATTTAAACTTATATTTATGATTAAATAGTTATTTTGTTAATTATGCAACTAAATAATTATTTTATTTTATAAATCATAATTTATGATTTAGTTTTCTTGACTTTATTTGAATTTGAATTTGAATTTCTATATTTAATTTTTTTGTTGAACTTTTTTGATGAATATAAGGAAGAAAAGAAAAATGGCTACCTAGAATTTATAAATCGGAATGAGAGTTCACAAAAGAGTCCATCGAGAATCATAGTTGATCTATTATCTAGTATCTTTTAGAATATCCTATTCTAGTGGACATTGGGTCAAGAGTGATGAGTTATGCCAGACATAAGAGCCACTTATAATATCCTATTCTAGAGGAAATTAGGTCAAGAGTGATGAATTAGGCTTTATTAGGGCATAGAAGCCCTAAAAGTTGTGAGAAGGACTAAAATATTACATAGAGAACCACCTCTAAACTTGTGTTTTAAAATATCTTATTCTAGTGGAGACTAGGTCAAGAGTGATGGTTATGCTATACTTGGGAGTCACTTTTAGAATCTTGCCCGAGGATATTGGGTCAAGAGTAACGAGTTAACCCTTATGAGGACACAAAGATGCTAAAAGCTATAAGAAGGGACTAAGTATTACATGAGTAACCACCTCTAGAATCCTATTCCCAATAAGATAGTCAAGATTAATGAGTTTTGCTATGCATGGGAGACACTTTTACGATAATTTGTTTGAGACTAGATCAAGAGTAATGTTTATGCATAGGAATCACCTCTAAAATCCTGTTTCAAAGATAACAAGGTCAAAATTGATAAGTTGGCTCTTCCATTCGGTCAAGAGTGATAACTTATGTTGTGTATAGGAGCCACCTCTAAATTTTTATCTCAAAAGAGTTTGAGTCAAGAGTCAAGAGTCAAGAGTTGGGCATTTCGAAAATGCAAAGGCTCTAAAAGGAGGGAATTTGAATTTTCTTTCCAAATGAAATTGGGTCAAGAGTAATGAGTTGTGCTATTAAGGGAGGATCAAATCCTGTTCCAAAAGAGATTGAGTAAAAAATAATAAGTTGGGTCTTATGGGGATACAAACATCCTAACTGGGAGAAACCCGTGAAATAGGACTAAATAATACACTCCAAAGCCACCTTTAGAATCAAAGATTCTTTCATTTTCTTGGGTTGTTGGCCATCCACTGGGAGTTTTGGATTTAATATCAATCTTTATCAACAAATATAATTAATCTAAGTGGTGTTCTTGGTATATTGATCTTTTTTTCTTGAAATTCAAAAAATCTTGCTTGCACAATAGAAAAGGCTACTAGTTTATGTCTCGAGCAAATCAAATTGGGGAAATGTATTTGTTCATGAGCCCATGGTAATGTTTCCATCAATTTTAGTGACTAGCAATTGACAATTAGGGTGATAAGACTCCTATGAAATAGAATTTTAGAGGTCGCTTTCATGCATAGCATTTAGTCTTTTTTCATGAGTTTTAGAGTTTGAAATCAGAAATTTATAAACATAAATAGAAATCCTTAAATCAATTTCAATGCATAGGGATAACATCTAGAATTTTGTTCCAAGAGAGACTCGGTCAAGAGTGATGAAGTATTTTATGTATGGGAATACCTCTAAAATTCTATTTCAAAGGATACTAGATCAAGAGATGAGTTGGGCCTTGAGGGTGCAACTGTGTAAAGACCCTAAGAGTGAGGGAAACGGAAAATGTGATATCTTGGCCTTAGAGGAGAAAGGGGAGAATGTGTTGTCGTATTCCACGTTATACAGTTATAAGAAAAAAATAATATGTATATAACATTTTTATCAGTGTACCGCTGATAAGTTTGTTTAAATATTTTTGAGTGGTAAAAATAGAATATAAAAAATATTGGACCATAACTTAGGGCGGTACAATATATTAGAACTTGGTGTTCTACCTCAACGATTATAAAGAGAGTTTGCAAGGAAAGAGAGAGAGAATTCAGGGGAGAAAGTAAATAAGACTTTCATTAACCAAAACCTCCTTTTCACATAATTACATCTAGATATATACACACACACATTGTAATATCTGTTCCATAATAGATTTACTTAAATCATGATAATTCCCACCCTATTAAAATTACTTTTTGTCATCAGGGTTAAAAATAACCTTCGTCAAGTAATGATTAACTCATTTTCTACAATTTTATTAATAAGGCTGAAAATAATCTTTGTCACAATTCCAACTGAGATGATTAACTCTATTTATGCAGTCTTACAGATCCCATAACTATCTAGTAACATTAGATAAGGATCACAATATTTAGTAGGCCACAAATTCCAGTTGCTTCCCTGAAGCTGAAGATAGTCACATCTTTTATCCCAAGAGAACTCCTTTAAGTGAAACTACTAGAATCCATATATTCTATCATTTATGCACAATTATAGGACTTCAAAATTCTCTCAGTTTCATTATTCCTTCGTTACAAAACTCCAAAAAGCCAGATACTCCAAGGACCAACCAACAATATTCTATAAGCATTGAACCCGGTTCACCTCATTTATTACTCTTAGATGTTAACTCTCGAACCCATCCTAATGACTTCCTCTCTGTTTTTCTTAATAAAAAGATTGCAATAGCTATAAAGCTTGGGAAAGTTTTCTCCATGTAAATAATTTCTTCAAGGATCCATTTCCAACTACATATGGCCAGTTCTTGACATTACCATCCAAAAAATTTGACTCCAAATAGTGCCCTTGATAGGGCTTAAAAAATATATATTTTTTGTTAATATTTTGTTAATATTAATTTTAATTTTAAGAGAAATTTTTTGGTTTTAATATACTTTTTGCTTTAGGTATGGAAAATGGTGAATTGGAGGAAAAATTGATAAAAGACAAAAATTGAAGCAGAAAAAGGAAAATCTAGAAAATTTCCTATTCTTTGGTGTGGGTGTTGGGCTTGGATGAATTTGTATCAAAGAAAAAGAAAAAGAAAGAAAAATTTGTATCAAAGAAGATAGATTTGGATGAATTTCCTATTCCTTGAAGCAGCCGGCCTTGGGACACAAAAGAGTCGCAAGAGGGAAAAAAAAGCGCAAAAGGAAATTAGTTTGGTCGACAATAGGAAACAAAGGAAATAAGGAAAATAGCTGCACAAGTCAAAAAGTGAGAGGAAACAAAAGAAAGAAAAGGGAGCTGCATAAAAAAAAGGGACCTAGCAGCCAAAATCTACAAGTCAGAAATTCATTCGGGAAAAAGAAACAAAAAGTGTACAGAATGTTTTGGAAGTTAGCCGCCACCTTTGTTCTTGGAACACAAGTTTCTTTTGTTTTTCTTTTTTCTTAGTTTAGAGAAGAAAAAGGACATTCGGGAAGTCTATAAATACAAAGGCAGTAGCCAATTGTTTTCACCCGTCCTTTACGTGCCTCTTGTTTTTCTTTTTATCAGTTTAGCTTAGGCCGTTTGTTTTGTTCTCTTTACGTGCCTCTTGTTTTTCTTTTTATCAGTTTAGCTTAGGCCGTTTGTTTTGTTCTCTGGACTTCACGTCCTTGCCTTCCTTTTCTCCTTTTTCTCATTTCTTTTAGTTTGGTTTTTCTCTTAGAAAATTTCAGCAATCATGTATGCCACCATGAGCGGCTAAATTCTATTTTCTAATTCAAGGGAAGGATTGATTTCAATTGCAATCAATGTGAGATTTTGTTCTTAATTTTTATATCTTTCTTTTAATTCAAGTACTTGCTAATTCTTGATTTAATTCCTATGAATAATTGATGATTGGTTAATCTGAAAAATTAACTCTTCATATCTTTCTCGACCTGGTTTGCTACTGTTGCAAGTTTATTTTATAAATCACTTTAGGATCAGCGATTAATTTTGTCGGTTGAAACCCTTCAGCCCCATTTAAATATGATTATATTTTCAACTAGATTCAAAATGTCATGAAACAGTTCAAACTATATCCAGTGTGGAAATTATAGTACCTTTTCTTAGTACATGCTCATGGTAAATGAGAAGGACCACATTTGGGATACCCATTATCGTGCTCATGGTAAATGTTGAAAAACCAAGTGTGGAGCGGATAACTGCTGAAAGCTAAATAGTACGCCCACCTAAAATGAATGCTCTCATATTTTGACTTCCAATGAATTTTCATGTTTTCCTCATTAGTAATTACAACCACTTCTAATTTTTTGTAATTTTGCTATAATCCAAGTTCAACCAAATCATCAAACCACTACAAGAAAAATGGGCTTTAGTGACGACTGGAATATCGTCACTAAAAGTTGCTTTTTCGTCACAAAAACCAGTTAGTGACGAAAAAATGGTTCGTCACTAGGTCGTCACTAATGCTCCGTCACTAAAGGGTTTTAGTGACCGAAACAAAAAAGTCGTCACTAAATGAGTGGCTTTAGTGACAACTTGAAGATGTGTGAAATTAGTGACGGAAAAAGTCGTCACAAAAGGGAAAAAAGTCGTCACTAAAAGTTAAGAATCGTCACTAATTGAGCACATTTAGTGCGAAATTTAGTAATGACGAAAAATTTTAAATCACTAAAACTATTTGATCGATTAGGCGATTGTAGCGGTTTAGTAGCGGAAAAAAGTCGTCACTATAAAGAACCATGGTCAACTCTTTACGTGACGAACTAGTGACGATATGTTTTGTCGTCACTAAATGGTTAGTGACGACTTTAAGTTTGTCACAAAAAGTTTGTTGGCAAATGAAATTTTGTGACGGAAAATTTTGACGTCCTTTTGCATTAGTGACAGAAAAATCTCGTCACTAAAAATTCGTTCGCAAATGAAATTAGTGACGAAAAAAATTTGTCACTAAATAGTGTTATTAGTGACAATTTTAACTGAAGCTATAACATTGTATATTTCAATATTTTATCACTAATAACATCAATATATTGATTGTGACATTATTTATCCTTTTAATACAAACATCGTCGACGTCGAAAATGTAACAAAAGCAATCATACTAATCATTCAACATTCACAACCTATATGAAGAAATACACAAAAGATAAACTTGTGCATTGCAAAAGATAACATTTTACTTTCCCATACAAGAAAATTAAAGTCAAATATCCAAGTTGTACCATGAGAATAAAACATTATTCAAACACCTTACATCTCACAAAATAGTAATGTACACAATTCCATTGGCATTCTAAAAAAAAGAGGCAAAAGGAATGACTTAGACCTCCACAGGCCATTTGGGGATGCCTTTAATCTATGGATGCGTGGCTATATATGGTGGTGGTTGCGTCACTGTGACAAGAAAAGAAAAAGCACTCATTGTTATAAATTCAATCCAATCCAATTGTAAATATGACTAGCTACGGAAACAACACTCCATAACTATATATCTCATGACATAGTACAATTCATCGTAATGAATGATAATCATCATACTACATTTTCCACCAATCACATTTAACGGAAATAACCACGCAATCTATCACGTGACATAATACAAAACCACAAATCGAAGATCATACTAATAAACCGCAATCTACTTTGGTCCAAAAACTTCAGTCCAGAAAAACTAGTCGCATTCTACTTCAATCCAGAAAAATTAGAAAACATAACCAAAAATAACTCACAACTCACAACACTTCAGTCCAGAAAAACTAGAAAAACACCCCAAAATTAGTTCAGAAAAACCACAAAATGAGCCAGAAAAACAAAACACTCATTACAACGGAAAATGAACACTAAAAAACACATAGATAAATGCTTCAAGCCAATTCAATCGAAATAACCCAAAAAACTAGAAAAATGCATGGCATCTACTTCAATCCAATACTCAATTCAATCGAGAAAAAGCGAAAGCCTTGTCGCATTCTATTGCGATCGAGTTCAGCCAAGAAAATATCGAGAAAAAGGCAAAAATCAGTCACAACACTTCGCCAATTCGATTCGGTCGAAGCGACAAAGAAAACACGAAAAATCAGTCACAACACTTCAAATGATTCTCTTCTATTTTTAAGGTCACGAAAGCTAAAAATTTTCCATATAATGATCAAACACCTCTATGACAGTGTACATATGAAAAAAAAACCATTAAGTGCATAAATAACCCAATTTAAGCATAACCCATTAATATCAATAAACTGCATAAAAATGAGTTCATCACAAGCGAATCTCCGCACAACCATTGCTTTATCATAGAGATGATCGTCAATCTACAAGTCTTTATCTGACACTCACATGACAAATGCCCTTGAAACTCCATTCTTGTCCTTTGAGTTTGGAACTTCTGTTCTTTGACTTCAAAACTTCTCTGCACAATTTCAAACATCGGAATGCATTTTACGATACCCAATAACAGAAAGGCTCGCAACACAAAATGAGTACATGCAAAAACATACCGGCATCGATCTTAGTAGAAGATGAGAAACCTTTAAAGAATGAGTCGACTTGTTTTCAAGTCCATTAAGCTCCAAGAGAAGATCATCAAGTTTAGACTTTAACAAAATTACTTACGCCGAATGAATAATACTATCCTTCTTGATATATCAAGCAGTCTTGGACTCAATGAAATGTAAATAATAATTACGAGAAAGCAGCTAGAGATGATAATACAATCACAATAACAAGGAGCTAAACATCTAATCAATCGATTAAATCTTTCCAAGAGACGGTGAAAAGTCGGTCCTTGGAAAAACTTACTTTCTTTTTATTTTCCCACTAGGAAGGCGCTTTACTTCTTCTTGATTAGAGCAAGAAGAACCTCTGACAACCAAAGGCAAAAAGGGCAAAGAAGAAATAATTAGGTGACGACTACAGCAAATCTTAGATCCAATATGAAATAAAGAGCTGTAACATAAGCATAAGCATCATTTTAACTTATAAACCATTGCTTGGTCAGATATCACCATTTTACTCAGCAAGAATAACCAATTGCTTGTCAAACACCCAAGCACATCCCTGTATGACTCTTTTTCTATCCATCTCTGACACAAACTTGAATAAAACCACACCTTCTCCTATTGTCGTATACTTCAGTCCATTTGGTGAACCCTCAAGCTGAAATCAAGAATGGCACAAAACTTGCAGACATTAATATACTTTGATGGCATTCAAATTAAGTCATAAATCGAAGAAAACAAAAGGTTAACCTTGCAAGACAAGAGTTTGATACAACAGCCATCAGACTGCACTTCAACTCTGACTAACAAAACAGGGCAAACTTCAAATGCAAAGAACTTGAATCTGTACACATAACACCTGAAGGTGTTATCATCAACTCTCTCTATCCTCTCCGCATCCAACACTGAGTACTTACTCGTAAGCAAGCTCATATACTCACCTTTACACAACCCAAAAAAAAACACAAAAGAAATCCAGTGAGACGAGAAAAAGGGGGTCACCTTTACACAACAAAAAAAAACACAAAGCTGAAATCCAAACTAGAGATGATTTCATATCGCCTGAGATGATTTCATCATCTTTATCCATGCCACACACTTTGCAGATACCCTCTTCCCAAGGAGCTTTTGGAATTGAACTCTCACTCACATGTGCAAGTATATCATCTCTCTTCTTTTGATTGATTACGGCATCGATGAGCAACATGGTTTTGAACAAAGCTCGAGAACACGGAAAAGATATCCAAATCTTAAAAGGCAAGAAGCAAAATACTCGGCCAGATCTAAAATATAACATTGTGAATCGTGATAAAAGAGCACAGGCACATCATTTAAATCTTGAATAAGAGTAAACACAACTTCAGCGATAACAAGTCCAGGAAGTCATCTTCCATACCATGTAATGATTAAATCGATAACATTCAACTTAAAAAGAATCACAATCCACGATCTTGAAAAAGTCATTTAATTTACTTGGAACTGAAATTGACAATGTAGCATTTCACACTAACCAATTGATCCACAAAGGAGATTGGACATGTAAAGCGCAAAATCACGTGAGATAGTAAAAGAATGAAATAATGCACATTGGTCAAAGAAATATCTTCCCACATTAAAAGTTCATAAGCGAAGTTAAGATTTCTTTGACAAGATCGCAAGGTTCATAATCAACTCAAAGACAACAATAACCATTGACTTAGCCATTGAGGTTTGGCATTGCAAATCAAATAAGCGAAAGTATTAGGTGCAATTAATAATAAGTACAACCAACCTCTTTTTCATATAGATCTTCAAATTCTTTGGGAAAGCGTTTGACTAAATCAATGAAATCACCTTGTTCCTTATATGTAGTATGTATATTATGCCAAACACAAATGACAACACAAAAATCAGCCAATACACAATTCGGTTGCATCTTGACAAAACATTTCAACGGCATAAACAAGTCTCCAACAAGTTGTCTTGTTTGTATCCACTTCCAAAAGTTATATTACAATCGAGTTTCTTTAATATCTCGGCGTTTATGTTGGCTTGTTTCTACTTTATGCCATTATTATTATCAAATGGGAAAAGTGAGTTTCAAAGTAACGTTTTCAAATGCAAGCTGTTTGCAAAGCCAACATATTAGGAAGTAGCATACTTATTTACACACACACAAAACACAGAATGACAAGCGATATAAAAGAAAGCAATACCTCTGAACATCATCTATGAAAGCTTCATGTGATCCCCATAAGCACCAGACCAATCTTAAATCAATTGTCCTAAAATCCAAGGGCGAGACACCATTGCAGGGTAACCAAGATAAGCATAAGCATAAGCATCATTTTAACTTATAAACCATTCGATCCATAACTACAGGAAGATCAAAACTTTGACATGAAAACACGGAGTACTTCTTATCATATGCTACAAATGCTACAGACAGTTGAAAAATCACACTTAGAATTGACGTAAATGATGAATCTTATTAGTATACTACAAAACCTCTAACAAAAGGATAGCAAACCAAATACTATTTAACGGTACCAAAGCCCAGCGATTAAGACTTTCAAAATCAAAATTTCAATATCCTATATAAATTCAAATATCCAGTACTGAATTGACAAGACCTTACCTAAGATTTCTATGGAGGAAGTTCGGCGAAGCAAAGGGCCTGGATTTGAGAACCGATTACCCGAAAACCGCAAGAGAAGAGACAACCAATGAGGACAACCGAACAAAAAGAGGGGAGGGAGAGGCGGGGAGATGCCAGCCAAGGCTCAGGGAAGGAGAGTCGTGGAGAACAGATTCGGTGATGGAGAGGCAGTCGGCGGGGAAAGGAAAATGGAAAAGGGAAAATGGAGCGGAGGGGAGTGAATCTGATTTGGGTAAAGTTTGGGCGGGATACTACACTTAAACAGAAACTTTTTAGCATCCCGCTTTTCTCTCCTTCCTAAATTTATTTTCCCTCCTTTTGTTTTTTACGCATGAAAACTTTTCATTTCATTATTAATTATTAAAAAATTTTACCTTTTTTACTTGTAATTAATTTTTTAATTTAAAATACTATGTTGATTTATGAAAAGTTTGATTTGATTTTTTTTTAATCTTTAAATTTTAAAATCTTAATTAGTTATTAAATGGCTAAAGTGAATTTTGTTTTAAAACAATTTATCAAAAAAAAAAATATTTATATTTTCATGTTGAGATTGAAAAAATTATGCATATTATAAGTTTTGGGTATATGGCGTATAATATTATCAAAAATGAACAGAAAAAAATAAAGGAGATAGAGATTTCTATGGAGGAAGTTAGTGACAAAGGGCTGGATTTGAGAACAGGTTGAAACCGCAAGAGAAGAGACAACCAATGAGGACAACCGAACAAAAGGAGAGGAGAGGCGGGAGATGCCGCCAAGGCTCGGGGAAGGAGAGTCGTGGAGAGCAGATTCGGTGATGGAGGCGTGCGGGGAAAGGAAAATGGAAAAGGAAAATGGAGCGGAGAGTGAATCGATTTGGGTAAAGTTTGGGCGGGATACTACACTTAAGCGAAACTTTTTAGCATCCCGCTTTTCTCTCCTTCCTAAATTTATTTTCCCTCCTTTTGTTTTTTACGCATGAAAACTTTTCATTTCATTATTAATTATTAAAAAATTTTACTTTTTTTACTTGTAATTAATTTTTTAATTTAAAATACTATGTTGATTTATGAAAAGTTTGATTTGATTTTTTTTTAATCTTTAAATTTTAAAATCTTAATTAGTTATTAAATGGCTAAAGTGAATTTTGTTTTAAAACAATTTATCAAAAAAAAAAATATTTATATTTTCATGTTGAGATTGAAAAAATTATGCATATTATAAGTTTTGGGTATATGGCGTATAATATTATCAAAAATGAACAGAAAAAAATAAAGGAGATAGAGATTTCTATGGAGGAAGTTCGGCGAAGCAAAGGGCCTGGATTTGAGAACCGATTACCCGAAAACCGCAAGAGAAGAGACAACTAATGAGGACAACCGAACAAAAAGAGGGGAGGGAGAGGCGGGGAGATGCCAGCCAAGGCTCAGGGAAGGAGAGTCGTGGAGAACAGATTCGGTGATGGAGAGGCGTGCGTGGGAAAGGAAAATGGAAAAGGGAAAATGGAGCGGAGGAGTGAATCGATTTGGGTAAAGTTTGGGCGGGATACTACACTTAAATGCGAAACTTTTTAGCATCCCGCTTTTCTCTCCTTCCTAAATTTATTTTCCCTCCTTTTGTTTTTAACGCATGAAAACTTTTCATTTCATTATTAATTATTAAAAAATTTTACCTTTTTTACTTGTAATTAATTTTTTAATTTAAAATACTATGTTGATTTATGAAAAGTTTGATTTGATTTTTTTTTAATCTTTAAATTTTAAAATCTTAATTAGTTATTAAATGGCTAAAGTGAATTTTGTTTTAAAACAATTTATCAAAAAAAAAATAATATTTATATTTTCATGTTGAGATTGAAAAAATTATGCATATTATAAGTTTTGGGTATATGGCGTATAATATTATCAAAAATGAACAGAAAAAAATAAAGGAGATAGAGATTTATCACATAAGGAGCGGGACCCCCGTGGTCTTCGAGGGACAATTTATCGTTGCCTAAATACGAAGTATGAATCATACCTAACAACAAGCATGTGTATATATGCAATAAAAGTAGTTATATTTTGTAATAATTATTTTTATTATAACTACGTAACTGCATAACTACTATATATATGTATTAACTACTTATACTATAGATTTTAATCCTAACTATATATGTATATATAGATATTCCCTCTGTCCTATACAAGAAAGAGCTCAGTTTCTCAACAAGTGTTTGTCTCAAAACATAATAGAGTTTCACAAGTCAAAACTAATCATTCAACAACATATCCAAAATACTCTCAATGAGACATATTACATTAAAGGGTGTATAACATGTAATACCTTTAATGAAGAAATTAGTAGTATAAAATTAGTTGTACTTCTATTTGATTGACTAAAAAGAAAAAGTTGTATATTAGTGAAACCGAACTCCTTTTTTTGAACAGAAAGAGTATAACTGTATAAGTATTTACTACTTTTGTTATACATTATACGGAGAACTATATATGTACATGTATTACTCACTACTTGTGTTGTAATATTACATTAGTGGCTATAATTAGTTTGAAACTATATATTTTTAATTTCTAATTTTCTTATAAAGAAATATAATTCGTAATAAATATCAACACTTTTGATTACCATTAATCAATAGTTTATTTTAACACTCACAAAACGTATGTGTGCCAATTCATAAACTTCAAGGTGTTATAATATAATTATTTTAAATTAAAAACCATAAAATAAATAAGCTAATAAATCTCAACCCAATGAAGAATATGATTAGTGCAATTGCTATTCTTTACTAAAAAAAGCCAACTAGTACTAACCAATGGTGTATGATAATACAAAAAAGACTATGTGATTAAATTACAATTATATAAGCAAACAAAAATATTACATAGTCCAATCATTATCCTTAGCCAAACAAGTCTAATCCTTACATATAATTTGTGGCCCAATTAGTTTAATCCAAAACATTTATTTAATTTATTCCAAATTATATGTCCCAATGCATATCTTGTTATTAAAATTTACAATATTCAATTTCGTTATATATATACCAAAGCAAATATTTTATATCTCCATATTTAATAATATTATACACTAAAATACAATTTTGAGCCATTTCTTGTTAGCCAAATGTTAGAGCAGTCTTGTTCTTGATGAGGTTGTGGCACCTGTGGTTTGAGCCAAATTTAATTAAAATAGTGAAAATATTATACATTTTCTCCCTCTCTCTCCATCTCAAAAAAAATGGCTAATTTAGTAAAACTTCTTATTAGTTATAAACTATGACTACAACAAACATAATTAATAATATTATTAAACCCAATTCGTAGGTCAAACTAGTAAACTAATTGGTTCTCGAGGTGATTATTACTACTAACAAAATTATATATTTAAAGTGATTAAGCTTATATGCATAAATTCATATAATGTAGGCAAATTCATATATATGCGTAAATTCTCAAGGTGATAGTGTATCTGAAAACAAATACTCTATTCGTACGTCAAATAATGTAGGCAAATGCATATATATTAGGGTGTTTGATGACAATTATTAGAAATTAAGATTTATATATTTCAAAAGTTAACTATAGCCTAATAAGTAAATTACATAGCCTAGTAATTATTTTTAACCGAATAAACCCAATCCTTATATAAGTTGTGGCCCAAACAATTTAGCCCAAACTATTTTATTTACTCTATCTCAAATTAATTGGCTTAACACATATATTCTTGATAAAATTTATAATATTCCGTTTTATTATACACTAAAATAAATATTTGGGTGTTTTAGTACAATTATTAATAATTAAAATTATATATTTCAAAAGTTAAGTTATTGATAAATAAATTACATAGCTCAATTATTAAGTAAACAAAAATGAAGGCCAATCCTTATATCAGTTGTGGCCCAAGCAATTTAGCCAAAAACAAGCCCAATCCTTATATCAGCTGTGGCCCAAGCAATTTAGCCCAAAACATTTTATTTACTCTATTCCAAATTAATTAGTTTAACACATATATTTTTTCATCAAATTTATAATATTATGTTTTATTATACACTAAAATAAATTTTTGAGTGTTTTAGTGTAATTATTAAAAATTAACAATTATATATTTCAAAAATTAACTTCACCCAATAAGTAAATTACATAGCCCAATTATTAAGTAAACAAAAATGAAGGCCAATCCTTATATAAGTTGTGGCCCAAGTAATTTAGCCCAAAACAAGCCCAATACTTATATAAGTTGTGGCCCAAGCAATTTAGTCCAAAACATTTTATCTACTCTATCCCAAATTAATTAGCTTAACACACATATTTATTCATCAAATTTATAATATTATGTTTTATTATATACTAAAATAAATTTTTTCTATCTCCATATGTAATAATATTACACACTTCAACCCTATGTATAAAAAAAAATGAATTAATAGATTACAACTATTTTCTTTTTCATTGTCACATAACCTACTAATTAAATTTTCTTTTGCACCAACAAATTATATTTATAATACACTAAAAAAATTAATATTTTTAATTACTGATATTTCACACATATACATATAATCAAGAATTTAATTAAAAATCATATATCGATTAGTTTAGACCTTAACCAATCCTTACTAGGGTTAGGTACTTTGTGTTAATGCACGTCTATTTAAACCTAATATTTTTATGGATACTAATATAATGTGTTAATTGGGGATTTCCACTTTAATACAATTAGTTTGGTTTGGAAAAAAAAAGCCAATTAGTGACGAAACAATTGCGTCACTAAAACATATTTCCATTAGTGACAAAAAAGATATCGTCACTAAAAGGAATTAAAACTTAGTGACGATAAAATTTCGTCACAATGATTATTTTAGTGACGATAATAAATGTCGTCACTGAAATCTCGTCACTAATTATGACTATTTTAGCGGGAAAGTTTCCCGCCACACTCTTTAGTGACGACTTTTTGTGATTCGTCACTAAAAATTTGGAGTAGACAATAAAATAGTGACGATAAAAGTTTTGGTCACTAAAGGTGATATTTAGTGACGATATTTTTTTTCGTCACTACAAATTCCGTCACTAAAGCCCATTTTTCTTGTAGTGAACTATCAACAAAATCATCAAAACTATTCCTAAAAAGGCCCGCATCATTGATTACCCTATGAAAGGACCTAAAATTAATTCTTAACTCTCAACACAATATGGATTGAAATATTATCCTCAATAGAATCTTTAAACATCATATAACTCCATAAGAATCTAATAACTATACATTTCCATCACTCAAGAACAAAAATTTAACAGCATTAGAATTAGAGATAATCTACAAAATAGTTCCTTACATATATGGAAAAGAACTTTTTAATCCCTCACCAAAAAAAAAAAAATGAACCAATTAGTCTCTCACATATATGGAAAAGAACTTTTTAGTTCCCCACAAAAAAAAAAAAGAAAAAAAAACGAATCAATCAGTCCCTCACATATATGGAAAAGAACTTTTTAGTCCCTAACAAAACGAAAGAACCAATCAGTTCCTCACATATATATTTTTTAATCCCTCACATATATGGAAAAGAACTTTTTAGTCCCTCACAAAACAAAACGAACCAATTAGTCCCTCATATATATGGAAAAGAACTTTTTAGTTCTTCACAAAAAAAAAAAGAACCAATCAGTCTCTCACATATATATTTTTAATCTCTCACATATATAGAAAAGAACTTTTTAGTCCATCACAAAAAAAAAGAAGAACCAATCGGTTCCTCACTTTCATACATTTAATCTATTTTGGTCATTCTGTCAACTTTTGTAAAATTTTTCGTCAAATTTGCCAGCACGTGCTCTAAGTGTGTTATCTGTGGAAGATTTTTTTGAAATCACAGAAAATCATTATTTTTTAAAATGTTGATTATCTCAAAGGTGGTTCCCCTCTCTCTCTCTGCGTTTGTCCACTGATGATCTCAAAAGATAGCCATTTTTTCCGTTGATTTTTGAGAACCTTTTTGTAAATTGCAAAAATATTCCCTTTGTTTTTTGGATCGATTTCCCTGAAAAAGGTCCATTACATCCACACCCTGTTGATATATATCTCTCTATCTCTCTCTGGGTCTAAACGAGGTTGTGATGAATTTTGTAACAATCGCATAAAAAAGAAGGATTTTTCGTACTTTCAAAAAAGGCTTTAGCAAATAACACACTTATGGAATGTGTTTTGAGTTTTAACAGAAAGTTTGACAGAAGTTGATGAAATGACCAAAATAGATTAAATGTATGAAAATGTCAGTCGGTTCTTTTTTTTTTTTATGGATTAAAACATTTTTTTTCATATATGTGAGGGACTGATTGGTTCTTTTTTTTTTTTTGTAAGGGATGAAAAAATTCTTTTCCACATATGTGAGGGATTAAAATATATATATGTGAGGGACTGATTGGTTTGTTTTTTTTTTTTTTTGTGAGGGACTAAAAAGTTCTTTTCCATATATGTGAGGGGCTTATTGATTCGTTTTTTTTTTTGTGAAGGACTAAAAAGTTTTTTTTCTATATATGTGAGGGACTATTTTGTAGATTATCTCTTAGAATTATAAATATTTACTTTCTTATTCATTTGAAAAAAATTACCTCCCTACTAGAAACACACCACTTGGACTCTTCTATAATTGGAGGTTGATTTAAAGAAGAGAATTAAAATCCTGCAAATTAGCATCACCATCCATATAAACTTTTGGTAGTCTTTCAATAGTCAATATTTATTCCTTTTCTATTGGAGAACTTTTATCAAACATTATATGTTCATTTATTTTCAACATTAGAAGAACTAAAAAAATTATTACTCTCCATCCTTAGAAAAATAATGCCCACAAAAACCTTGCTTGTTGATAGGCACAAATAACACAAGATCACCGTTACATTCTTCTTCTATTATTATTTTTTGAATGGTCTTGTTGATATCCAACATCCTTAAAGTCGGATTTATTTTTTCGTCCATTTTGTTTGATGCTCTTTTGATCTTTTTTTACTATGTTAGATTCATAAACTCTTCTATCTAAATTTCATTTTATGTTTCCATATAAAATATTCTACTTCTTGGTCTATCATTAAACTTAATATTCTTGCTTGTGAGGATCAACTATAGTATTAAGAATTGAAAATAGAAAGAAACTTTGAAAAATTGGAAAGGAAAATTTGAAAAGAATAGAGGATTAAAGTAAAGAATGAGAAGTAATTGAGAAAGGAAAGAATAGAATTTAGGGAGAAAAAAGGTTTACAAGGATTTATTGAAAGGAGAAAATATTGAAAAAGATTTTACTCTTTTTTTTAATAGAAATTATAATTGCATTAGAATGAATTCAAAGTCATAGTACATCACACGCCAAGTTGTGCGCCTTAGATACTTTCCTACGTACTTTAACTATTTTACAATAATGCAATGAATAAGCATAGTTCAAAATATCAAGGATTAAGTCCCTGAAGATAATTAGAGAGACTGCAAGTTGTTTTAGATATTAGAGAAGGAGAAGGGAATCTATATTGATGCACAGGTTGTACCATCCCTTGTTGTGTGCCTCTGTGAGCACATCCATGACGGCTTTTCCCTCTAACTATAGCGGATCAAGAGAATACATGCATTTGAAAGAGATTTACTCAAATCATGTCACATTAAGTTATTCAAAATAGAGTAAACTATATTTTTGGTCACCATACTTTTTATTTGTCCAAACTTTGGTCACCATACTTTTTTTCTCTCACTTTTAGTCACTGAACTTTTAAAAATATTTCAAAGTTAGTCATTTCGTCTATTTCTCCTGTTAAGTGCGATGGAAATTTTATCATGCATGACACAAGCCCTTTTGCCAGGGACAAAAGCATAATTCATCCCCTTAGGCACAAATTTCTTTGGCACTTGTTTTCTATCTCCTTTCACACATACTAGTTGCAGTTGCAACTCGCGAATTTTGAACCCAATTGAAACCTAATCTTCAACCCCCAATCTCTAAACACTCAATCTTCACCCCAACCGAAGATAGTTGGTGACGCGGGCAATGAAGATAGTCGAAACCCATTTCATCCCCTTATGCTCGAATGTCCTTGTCAGTTATCTTTTTTTCTCATTTGACAGTTGTAGTTCCAGTTTTTTGCAATCTTGAAGATAGTCGAAACCCAATCTTTAACCTCCAATTGTAAACCCCCATCTTCACCCCAGTTAAAACCTTAGGCGATGGTGAAGAAGAATTTGTAAATACGAATCAAGGCAATTAGACAACAAATGGAGCGCGCCCCTGAAGCCACTGCAATGGACTTGAAAATAAGGCCATTCAATATATATGTGGATCCTTACATGATTTATGGTGAGTGTCTGACATTTTATATGGTATTGAAACTAAGGATCTTTGGTGGATTATTAAATAGAAACTTCTATTATGAAGAATGATGTGGAAATTTCCAGATTTAAAAAGTGATGTGGTCCAAACCCATATGTCTAATAAAATTAATTTTTTCTGTTAAAAATTCCATGTGGTTCAAACCCTGTCGAGAAAAATGATATATATGTGGTCATACATGCTATTTTTTTTTCTCGAAATCCATATTACATTCACCTCTTTTGCATTGTTGTAAATTCATTGATTTTTCTTGTCCTACATGGGAGTTATGTTGTTTGCACTATTATTGTGGAGATTGTGGATAGCACCATTAATGATGTTTTCACTGTTGGTGCATTTTTTTTTTCTTTTTTGTGGACTTAGATGGTACTATGTTCACTATCTATATTCACCATGGTGGATGAATTATTGGAGACAAATAAGAGCTACAGTGGTGGGGAGGCTGACTATGTATACCTATGTGATGTAGACATGTTTTCCTTACATGAACTTAATGAAATGTTGAAAAAATTAGGGCATTCAGAAGACATTCTGGAGCAGTATTATTACATTGACCCAATTGGAAATATCAATGATGGGTTGAAAGAACTACAAACTGAAGAGAATGTTAGGAAATTTTTTGCATGGGTACAACAGTATAAAGTAATGGAGGTTTACTGTGACTACAAGACAAAGGCTGAAATAAAGGAAATTGAAGAACAATCACGCACAACAGAGCCCATTGTTGAACAAAAAAGTGGCGTGGTAATAAAAGATATTCATGAGGAATAGTGTGTAAATGAGAACCTTGAAGATGTGCATGATGAATTGGCTATAGTGCCAATAGAGACTTAGTTTGGGATGCAATGAGCATTGGAGTATTTTGAATTAAACCAAAAACCAAGTTACACCTCGTGGGTGAATGGAGTTTTTATATTACTTGAATGTTTTTGCTAATGCATTGTGTTGGATAGATGACAATGGTGATGAGAATAGAGAGATAGCAATCAGTGGGCAGTTTGAGCATGTGGATGATGGGGGAGCTACTAGGGGAAGTAGTAGTAGTCATCGCAATGAAAATAAGTAGGTGGTAGGACGTTATGAAATTCAAGCCCATTGGTGCGTATAACTAACGACGTCATTGCAACGAATGTACAGGAAGGCAAAAAGACAACGAGGAACCTAGTAGAATGGAAATGGAGACTGATGCTTTGCATGAACATGTAGAAATGAGTGAAGGTGGTATGTCATGTACTTTAGATAGCTTAGGGTTTACGGTTACTGCGTAGTTGGTCACTAAACCTTTAGTTGGGTCCCAAATTTAGTCACCAATCTTTTTCTGCTGTATCATATTTAGTGACTAAACTTTTTAGGAAGTCCCACATTTAGTCACTGAAATTGTTCTGAAGTTGCATTTTAAGTTAGTAAACTTTTATACAATCCCAATGTTAATCACTCACTAAACTGTTATAAGAACCATATCTGGTCAATTATTATTTCTTACAGTGAGTTTGTGATTACTAAACTCTTGTATTATATGCCAAGAGTAAATGTACATATTGAGGAGCCTGCTTCTGAAGTGAATGAGGACGCAAATGATCGTCTTTCGCATGGAGATGTAGAAGATACTAAGGTGGTGCGCGGCGACAATGTGGAGACCATTGTTGTTGAGGAGGTCATAGAGTCTGACAGTGATGAGGGTTCATATACAAAAAGTGAGAGTGCTTTGGATGATGATGTTCATTAGGAGTCTTCAACTATAGGTTCAGACTTCTTGAATTCTGATTTTTATGAGCTAGACACTAGAGGAGAAGGCCAAACATAGACTCGATTGAAGAGTGAACTTACAAACGAGCAACCACACACACAACTTGAGGCTCAAAACCCTCTAGTTGATGAGCTTGAAATAGGTGGGACCTTTAAGAACGACAGTAATGGTGAGGGTGATGACTCGGATGTACAACTGACGGGAAGAATTAGCAGAAAAACACTTCAAGAAAAGGACCAAGAGGAGCTGATGGTGCAAGTGGGTCAACTTCATCGGACACTCTACTGGATAGAGGTAAGGGTTTATCAAATCAGGACCCTACCGACTGGGAGGACAATGTGAACATGGAGTTAAATAGCAATCCATCGTCCTCAGATGATGAAGGTCTTCAACTGCCATTTTGCACCATGAACTTTAATGCAGCAAAGGACATGAGAAACCCAAATTTCGAACTTGAGATGAAATTTGAGTCTTGGAAAGAGTTTAGAGAGGCGATTAAGAATTATGCCATTATGAATACAAGACTAATGAGAGTGTACACAAATGACAAAATGGGGCTTTGTGCAAAGTGCAAACGTATGTCAATTGGCGTGTATATGCACAGAAACTGGAGGCACTCTAGTCTGGCAATTTCATAGTGTTAACATTGAATGATGTGCATATATGTGCTGATGATACGATGAACAATCCATAGTTAACTGCGAGTTAGCTAGCGAATAGATACCTAGATCGATTTGCTATAAATACGAATATGCCAATCACACAACTATGACAAAATGTGGATGAGGAGTTTGGCCATGAACTCTCAAGGTCGGTAGGGTACAAAGCGAGATCCAAGGCAATTATGATGATAAAAGACAATGGTGAGGAGCAATACAAGTTTTTATGGGACTATGTAGCAGAGTTGAAGCGAATACAATGGAAACAACTATTGAGATCTTTTTCACCCCATTCAAAGTGTCAGAAATCAATCCTAAACTTATGAGATTTTACTGTGGTCTTGAGCCGCCAAAGCGGCAGTTTAAATTTAGATGTTGGCCCATAATTTTCTTAGATGGGTGCTTCACCAAAAGACCATATCTTGGTTAGATTCTCACAGTTATAAGGATAGATCCGAACAATGGCTGTGGCCCATAGCATGGGCAGTTGTGGAGAAAGAGTCCACAGAGCAATGGTGGTGATTTCTAGAGCTACTAGTGAACGACCTGAAGATTGAGAACTCTCATAATTACACATTCATGTCAGACCAGTATAAGGTAATCTTCCTACACATTTAACAATGATTTTAGGCTTGTCTGGAATTCTATTAGAATGACCAAAAATGGGACTAATTAAACTAATGGTTCAGTGACCAAAACTGGGACTGAACTAAAAATTCAGTGACCAAAGTTGGGACTGGACTAAAAGTTCAGTGACCAAATCTAGAACAGTGCTAAAAGTTCAGGGTCAAAAAATTGAACAAAAGTATTTCTACTAATAATTTTGTGCACTCTTTGTAGGGGTTGACTAGAGTTATAGCAGATTGATGCCAAATAGCACCCCAGATATTGTGTGCAACATCTGTATAAGAATTTCAAGAAACAGCACAATGGAATGCTGTTAAAAAGTTGCTTGTGGGCTTTAGCTGATGCTACAATAGTTTAGATATATGAGGTAAAATTGAAGTCACTAAAAGAGTTTGATGAAGATGCGTATGAGTGAATTAAGAATGCACCTCACCTGAAGCACTGGTGTAAGGCCATTTTCCCATAAAGCACTAAATGTGACACCTTAGTGAATAATATGTGTGAGACATTCAATGCCAGACTGCTAGAGGTGAGGGAAAAACTTATAATTGGAATGTAAGAGGACATTAGGGTCCCTATGATGACTTAGATTTAGGAAAAGGCTGAAAGGATGATGAAATGCACATCTGTTGTGGTGCTAGTGATCCAAAACATCATTACTAATAAAGTAAAACATACTAGAGGTTAAAGGTGTTTTGTAATGGTGCTAGAGGGTATGAGGTTAAAAACTCTAGGGGGATCAATATGTGGTCTATCTGGCCAATAGAACATGTAGTTGTAGGAGATGACAAATCAGTGACATTCTTTGTGCACATGCTATTCCATGTATTCACAGGAATAAGAAGGATGTTGAAGATTTCGTGGATCAATACTATAGCAGGGTGTTGTTCCTGTAGTTGTTAGAACATGTGTTTGTTCCTATTAATGGCTAAGCATTATGACTAAAAATAGGAAATATTTTTCTTGATCCCCCTATGGCGTGTGTTCAGCCTAGCAGGCCTAAAAAGCATAGGAGAAAAGATGTTGATCAGGTTCGAGTATAACATGGAGTTCATAGGCTTAGAAGAGCAGTGATAATCAATTACAAGAAATGTGGCAAGGCTGGGCATAACGCAAAAATATACAAAGGTATGCCCACCGAAGTAGAAACAGGGCTATTCTCAACCAACCTCTGGCAAAATCGGTAGTAAGAAGAGGGGTCACAGCCAATGGAGATCGATCAAGGATAGCCAGAAAAGCATGCCACATCCACATCAAGAAGTAGGAGAAAATACCTAGTAAGATTCACCTTCTTTTGTGCTAAACTTTTTCACTATGTTCACAGATGATATACAATTATGTCTTTCCTATGTAGGTTCAGAGGAGAAGTAGGATTGCTAGGAATGAGGCTAAACCGGGAGAAGCAGCATCTCAATCCCTTCTAGCACAAGAGCAAGGGTTCAGTGTATTGTCTTTCTCAGCTACCACGTATAGAGGTAGGGTTAAGAGGCACAATCTAACTGAGCTTGATAAGATTCATTTCAATGAGAACTATGAATACTTGAGGAAATAACCACCACATAAAGTTGACAGATAGGCAACAACATCAAGATGAAGGACACGAGGAAGGGGCAGAGGACAAGGAGGAGATAATGACTAATGCCTATGTTGCTAGATGCACATTTTGGCTTTTGTGGAGTTTTGAGCGTTCAATTTTTGTTAGATATTTTCTATTTACTTAGGGACTGCATTAGAGAATTTGTTACTCACTGTCTGCTGGATGCACAATTATGCTTTTGTGGTCTTTTGTGGCCTTTTGTGTTATTTTGGACTGACTTAGGGACTTTTGTTATTAATTTGCTTTGCTATAGTACATGGAAATGTTATGTTTGGCAAAGCGGATTTGTATAACACTTTTGTAGATAATGTGTAATTATTGTTCACTTGGTATTGTGTATGGAACTGACAGGATTGGCAATGAATATAGATAGGTCTTTTGCAATAAATGTGTAATTGTTGTTTAGTTTTGGCATTGTATATGAAACTTTTTGTGCTTCACATTGAAATTAAATAGCACTTATTTGCAATGTGAGAGTGGATGTATAATTTTTTGCTTCTCATTGTATATGAAACTGTTTTCAGTAAATGTGGATTTTTTTGCTTGTCATTGAAATTGGAACTTTTTTGTCAATGAAATTGGATATCAATTGTTTGACAATGTGATACTCTATTACATAAAAGTTAGCTGCTACAATATATGTTACAAAACGAAAAAAGAAGCTCCATTTTAGCACAAGGTTTGTCATTCAGCAAAAACTCAACACAAAGACAATGTAGGCCGTTGCCATAATATCTTACAAAAGAGCAACATGTTCATTTAGGCATTTTAACAAACACCTTACATATGTCAACCTAACAAACTCTATAATCCAAAATGTTACTCAATTGTGAGCCCCATTAAGTGCAAGCAGACCATGGGCTCCATAGCCAGTAGATGAAGACCATTTCAACACACAAAATAGTATTGTGAATGCAATTAGACATAGTACATACATGGTTTTCAGTCTTTTTCTCAATTTCTTCACTTCTTTCTTCAGAGATGCGTTTTCCTCCTCTAATTTTGCCACCAAAGCTTCTAGCCTCCCACCATTGCTCTCTAAAGCATCTAACTCCCTTTCCAACCTGTCAATACATCAAAGGAGTTCAGGAGTCACCTTGGTTGACCTTTTACACATTTTAGGGTCATACCACTCGTAAAACCCACATCTTGATTCTTGATTCTAATCCACAAAATAGGCCAATTTCAGTTCATGCCCTAGACACATTATACCAAGAATTAAATAGCAAACTCCAAAATCGAAGTCACTTGCCACAATCTACACACGACAAATCTTCTAGCCGAGTTCTTATTTGTCCATAACGTCAGTATCTTGGTTCTCAGACTGCTTGAGCACATTGGTGGATTCAAAATACTTCTTACCATCTTCGCGATTTTGGGCACCAAATTTTGGTTGGACTGTGTGTTATAATTCATTTGAAGAAGGAGAAATTCCATCCGTTGGAAAAAAGAGAAATTCGGGTCTAAGGGGATGAAATGATGCTTTTGACCCTGACAAAAGGGCATACGTCTAGCGTTAGGGGTGGCAATCGGGTCGTGTTTCGGGTTCGCGTGTCATGTTGAGACACATGTATTATAAATTTTACACGAACCCAAACACAACCCATTTAATTATAAGTGTCAGAAAACATAACTTGAACACGACTTATTTATTTTGCGGGTAATACGACACGATATGAAAAGACCTTTTCAACATGAAAGACCTAAAAGATCTAAACAAACCATTTAACACGACACGAAAACAATGACTTATTTAACACGACACGAAAATACTTATGAATGATTAACACACCAAAAAATTTTAAAATACCTTTAATTACATTTGAAAAATATTTCTAACTAAAATTTAAACTATTACAAGCCAAAAAGTCATAAAAATATTTTCCAAATTACAATCCATGCACTAGCATTAAAAAAAGTATAAAAAATTACAAACCAAATCTCAAATATCTAAGTTCAAAATCATACAAACCAAAATATTTTCCAAATTATAAACTAAATCTCAAACGATATCACACGCTTTCTTTGTTCTCTAGAGATTCCTTTATCATTTCATCTCCCACCATAGTGTCGGCACAAATTTACAATCCCAAAATCTGGAAAATAATCGAAACAATAAATACTTCTCTAGATTCTGTGTTATTTATAGATCAAGAGGAATCATTTCAGATTATGTTACTCCAAAAATATAATCCGTGACAACAGTTGCTTCTTGGCCTTCTGTTGCTGCAGACTGCAATAACCCAACCAAATAAAATCACATTATGGATCAACTACAAGGACATAATCCGTAATCACTTATCAAAGTTGTAGCTTTTTGCTCACCTTCATGTATATATCAATAGCAGGATCAAGCTTAATGTTTGCAGCTTTTTCTCTTCTTAACAACTCTGCTAACATCTCTGTAATCGCTCAAGCAACAATAATCAATATACTTGACTGATATTTTGATTAATCAAACCGGGTGTAAAATCAGTTACCAGATCCAAGAGAAACCAGATTCGTAACTTAAAGACAAGACTGCAAACCAATCTAACATGGTTGAACTAATATTAGATGATAAAAGGAACTAGAGCACAAGTAAAACAGTTAGAAGATGTCTCTGAATCAGTTGTAATAAAAATTATTTCATTGACCACATAAACTAACAAGCTCCATGCCTCCAACTCCTCTCAACCCTTTGAATTCAAACATTCAATAAATCATTTAACCTTTCACATATGCATTTCTTTCTATCTCGACATCTAAATTGGCATTCTCTCCAATGCTCTAGAGTTTTCCAACCCAAAAGAGTACAATTCAAACAATGAAAAAATATAAACAACAAACCCCCCCCTCCAACTTATATGTACAAACAGAACTGTTTTGTCTTTGAATGATTTGTCTTTGAATGAAAGTAGATAAGTACAAAAACATAAAGTAAACCCAATCAACAAGAATCCAAAGCGCAAACATACCATTGGTCAATTAAGAGACTTCAAATAGAAATCTTTTCATGTAGAACTCTTCCAAAACCTTATTCTACAGATATGTACTTAAAATGAAACTCATTTTTCAGTTACTAATTGTTGTCAAAAGTACTTAAAATCCCAAAAGAACCAATGACTAGCAAAATTGTAGAGAAAGCAAAGTTAATAAGTTCAATACATACACTAAACCCACCTATCTAGATGGTTGAATAAAACAACCGGATCACAATTTCATTCAGAACATATACAAAAGTACCAAAAATGTCTCCATAGAAGATTAATTAAAGGGTAATCAGTCAAATCCACCAATTAAGCAAACCCTCCAACTACATAAAAAAATGCAGAGAAAGAAATCCCTAACAGACAAAGAATTAGTCAACCAACCTACACAAGAGTTCAATGTCCACACAACTCCATAATAATATTCAATTGAAAATTCTCAATTCATCCTCTTCCCAAACCTTAATCCCAAACTCAATGTATCTAACTCCTTTCAAACATTTTGAGATTAAAACGAGTACACCAGGGACTCAATAAAGTACTTTCCTCGCAAGAAGGAAAAGAAATCCCTCACTAATAAAAACACCTGGAACCAAAAACAATATTGATTGTAAAAAATAAAAAAGAAATATACCCATACAAGGTGAGAAAAATATAATCTAGAAATGCCATCAATGTCCTGAATTTCTGGGCATGAATTTTTCAAGATGCAACTATTTATTGAAAAATAACACATTCGGATGCAGAGTTTCTATATAGCTCAAACAAAAATCGTATTTCTATTTTCTCACCTGGAAGGGTTTATCATTCCACTAACATCGTTAAGAATGGTAAATTCCTTCTTTCTACTTGAAAGTATATGGAGATAGTTCAAGAAACCCTTATAGAAATGGGAAGAAAAAAGATGAGTTAGATCAAAGTAGTTGTTGTATGGTATGCTTGTGCTTAGGAAATCATGTGATGAAAAATATTATTTACGTTTATTATATAGATCAAACTAGCATGAAAAGCGTGAAAAGCAAAAAGCCAACGAGAAGTTTGAATACCCAGATTTCGAATCACTAGAAAAATCCAGATTTCTAAAATAGTTTGGAAAGGCAGAAAATGAACAGACTTCAGAAAAAGTCCAGAAAAGGCCGAAAAAGTCCAGAAAATTGTCATTGAACAATGTTCACGCATACAGATCCGACGAGTGAATCGGCTAATTTTGTTTTTGGTTAAGTTTTGAAGAGATCCTAGAAGTAGAGGAGTGAGAGTTTTGAAATTTTTTTGTCAAAACCGCAAGAATGACAATGAAAGGAGGCTAGAAGTGGCTAAGGGAGAAACAATTAGGGTTGGTGTAGCATGTTTCAATTTCAAAAAATTACCCTAACATAATTTTCAAATTACTAAATGGGTTAAACAGGTTAAACAGGTCGACCTGTGAGTCGATTCAAACATGACCCATTTAATTTATGCATTATACAGGTCTGACCTGATTTTGACACGAACCTGCCAATAGGTGTACCTGTACCTATTAAATAAATATTAGGTTCGTACCGTATTTACGTGTTGTGTCATGAATTATCGCCCCTTATCAAGCGTGATAGAATTTTCATCGTACTTAACGGGGGAAATAAACGGAATAACCGACTTTAGAACATTTTTAGGAGTTCAGTGATCAAAAGTGAAATAAAAAAAGTATGATGACCAAAATTGGGATAAATAAAAAATATGGTAACTAAAAATATAATTTACTCTTCAAAATATGGGAAATTTGCAAAAATAGCACTTTTTAAGTGGTATAGTTGAAAAATAGCACACGTATAAATTTTTTCACAAAATAGCAAGTCAACACGGTTTGACCATGTAAAAATACTTAAATGACATTCTTCTTCACTTCACCATTGCTATTCGAATTTCCTTATCCATTCTTCTTTCTTCTTCATCACTTCAGTATTCTATTTCACACAATCCATAGTTGTTTTTCAAATACATCCTCTGGAAAATGGAGCAGTATGTTAAGAGAACTGAGGCTAATACATTGAGTAGCAGTTGAGCCAAATACACGATTGAATTCAACAACTCTTTTTCTATCTTTTTTGTGGTTTTAATGGGTCTACAACAAAACCCATATTCTTCAACAAAAATTATGACACTTTTTGTTTCATATCTAAAAGGAGGCCTGATTTTGCAATAAATTCGAATTTTCCTACACATTTTTCTTCATTCTTCATCAATTCAAACATCTCATTTCACACAATCTATAGTGGTTTTAATGGGTCTACAAGAACTAAAATATGTTGAGAGAAATACAATAAGTTAGAGTTTTTTTGCGCACCATGTCAAGCATATGTCGAGTACTATGTAGAATATTATGTAGAGTACATGTCAATTCTATGTCAAGCACCAACAAATTTGTCAAGCACGTGTCAAGTCTATGTGAAGCTTGACAAATTTGTCAAGCACATGTCTTTTTCATTTTGACTGCTTCCCTAATTTCATTATCTTTTCCTAGATGTATCTAATACAGATCTTTTCTTAATATGTGCGGTATTCTACATTGTATTTAGAAGATACCGTGCTACCAATGCCTTTAATTGGGTTTGTAAATTAGTTCCTTATATTTGTTTGGAAGCATCCTAGCACATTTAATTTTGCGAAACAAGTTTTGAGTATTTGAATAGGAGAACGAGATTTATAATATTTGACTACGTAATGTACATGGTCATGCTTGGAGTAGAAAGTAACATTTTTGCTAAGTTTTTTTTTATTTTAACATTTTTGATGTTAGAATTTTATTACACATTTTTCTTCATTTTTCATCGATTCAAACATCTTATTTAACACAATTTATAGTGGTTTTAATGGGTCTACAAGAACCAAATAACCATTTTTCTAATAAAACTTATGACACTTTTTGTTTCACCCCTAAAAAGATGTTTGATTCTGTAGTAAATATGCATATTTCCTATAGAACTTGAGAGAAATACGATAAGATAGAGTTTTGTCGAGCACCATGTCGAGCACATGTCGAGTACTATATAGAATATTATGTAGAGCACATATCAATTCTATGTTAAGCACCAACAAATTTGTTGAGCACGTGTCAAGTCTTTGTCGAGCTTGACAAATTTGTCAAGCACACGTCTTTTTCGTTTTGCCTACTTCCCTAATTTCATTATATTTTCCTGAATGTATTTAATGCATATCTTTTCTTAATATGTGAGGTATTCAATATTGTATTTAGAACCGTACTGCCAATGCCTTTAATTGGGTTTGTAGGTTAGTTCCTTATATTTGTTTGGAAGCATCCTGGCACATTTAATTTTGCGAAACAAGTTTTGAGTATTTGAATAGGAGAACAAGATTTATAGTATTTGATTTCGTAATATACATGGTCATGCTTGGAGCAGAAAGTAACATTTTTGCCAAATTTTTTTTTGGGTTTAACATTTTTGTTGTTCAAATTTTATTACACATTTTTTTATTCTTCATCGATTCAAATATCTCATTTTACACAATCTATAGTAGTTTTAATGGGTTTACAAGAATGAAAAATGAGATTTAATGGTCATTTTTCATTTTTAACTACCCATTAAAACTACTATAGATTGTGTGAAATGAGATGTTTGAATCGATGAAGAATAAAGAAAAATGTGTAATAAAATTCAGACATAAAAAATGTTAAACCAAACAAAAAAAAAACTGGCAAAAATGTTACTTTTTGTATATGCATTTCTTTCTATCTCAACATCTGAATTGGCATTCCCCCCACATATCCATTTCTGAAATCATTTAACCTTGCACATATGTATTTCTTTCTATCTCAACATCTAAATTGACATTCCCTCCAGTGCCTTAGAGCTTTCCAACCCAAAAGAGTACAACTCAAACAATGAAAAAATACAAATAGCCCCAACTTATATGTACAAACAGAACTGCTTTGTCTTTGAATGAAAGCAGATAAGTACAAAAACATATAGTAAACCCAATAAACAAGAATCCAGAGTGCAAACATACCATTAGTCAATTAAGACACTTCAAATAGAAATCTCTTCATGAAGAACTCTTCCAAAACCTTATTCTACAAATATGTACTTAAAATGAAACTCATTTTTCAGTTACTAATTGTTGTCAAAAGTACTTAAAATCCCAAAAGAACCAATGACTAGCAAAATTGCATGGAAAGCAAAGTTAATAAGTTCAATACATACCCTAAACCCACCTATCTAGATGGTCGAATAAAACAACCGGATCACAATTTCATTCAAAACATATACAAAAGTGCCAAAAATGTCTCCATAGAAGATTAATTAAAGGGTTAATCAGTCAAATCCACCAATCAAGCAAACCCTCCAACTACATAAAAAAATGCAGAGAAAGAAATCCCTGACAGAAAAAGAATCAGTCAACCGACCTACACGAGTTCAAGGTCCGCACAACTCCATAATAATATTCAATTGAAAATTCTCAATTCATCCTCTTCCTAAACCTTAATCCCAAACTCAATGTATCTAACTCCTTTCAAACATTTTGAGATTAAAACGAGTACACCAGGGACTCAATAAAGTACCTTCCTCGTAAGAAGGAAAAGAAATCCCTCACTAATAAAAACACCTGGAACCAAAAACAATATTGATTGTAAAAAATAAAAAAGAAATTGATACGAATCTTAAACCAAGAGAATAAAATTCGAACCTATATCAGAGTGTTAGTCTTAGTATCTTCCTCTAGATTGAACTGATTCTTCCTTTAGCAAGACACCAATTCCAAGATTGAAGAAGGACCTTGCTTTTGTCCACTTGACACCCCAAGGAATTATCCAAACTCAAAGTTGAGAATTGAACTATCCTTGGAACCAACCGACACACTCAGATTATTGAGGGAAAGAAACTCAATAAAATAGCTTAAACATGAACCTAAGAGACTATCCTCAAAGACTCAAAACAAGTTCTAAATTAGAACTCAAAGAAAAGCTAAAAACTCTCTGGTTTGTAATTGAATCAAGTCTGTATTTCTTGGGGCTAAATAGCCTCTATTTATAGATTACAAGTTATAAGAATTAAGAAAGCCATTCCCTTGTTGGATTAGCTTTTTAGGAGACTACTTTAAGAAATTATTACTAAAAGAAATACTTACTAAAAGTATTCTAATATAAGAAAAGGAAATAGAACAAAATAGTTGCCTAAAACTAAAACTAATCCAAGGTTGATTTGGATTTGTGTGCTGGCCAAACTTGTGTTGCCTTCAAGCCTTGTGCTTTCCAATCTTGAAAAATTGGAAAGCTTCTAATATGGTCTTGAAAGCTTCTTTAAATCATGGAAGCCTCTTTAAATCTTCTAGCTCTGAATTTGGAACCTTCTCTAAACATCATGGATATGGTCTTGAAAGCTTCTAATTCCGTTCATGAAGAAGAAATAATATTGCCTAAAGTTGAATCCAAGTATGGGTTGGATTAGAGAAATGAATGGCGGCTGAACTTGTTTTGCTTCTTGCCAAATTGGAACCTTCCAAATTCAAACTTGGAATGTGATGAGAAGTAGCCTAAGAATCTTGATTACACAAGTGGAAATCAGCCACACTCGATCCTTCATTCTTGATTCTTCATGGATGACTAGAATGACAAATGATGTCTTGGCTTTCGGATCAAGGTGTGGACGTCTCTTTGTAGGCGAATTCTCAACTGAACAACCAACTTGTGCTCTTAGATTTGTCTATTTTGGATTTGGTTGAGTTGTCCTGACTAGATGGTTGATTGTTTCAACATTGGCTTTCATATTTTTATCAGAAATATACCCATACATTGTGAGAAAAATATAATCTAGAAATACCATCAATGGCCTGAATTTCTGGGCATGAATGTTTCAAGATGCAACTATTTATTGAAAAATAACACATTCGGATGCAGAGTTTCTATATAGGTCAAACAAAAATCGTATTTCTGTTTTCTCACCTGGAAGGGTTTATCATTCCACTAACATTGTTAAGAATGGTAAATTCCTTCTTTCTACTTGAAAGTATATGGAGATAGTTCAAGAAACCTTTATAGAAATGGGAAGAAAAAAGATGAGTTAGATCAAAGTAGTTGTTGTATGGTATGCTTGTGCTTAGAAAATCATGTGATGAATAATATTATTTACCTCGAGTATATAGATCAAAGTAGCATGAAAAGCAAAAAAGTAGCATGAAGAATGATCATCCAGATTTCGAATCACCAGAAAAATCCAGATTTCTGAAACAGTTTGGAAAGGCAGAAAATGAACAAACTTTAGAAAAAGTCCAGAAAAGGTAGGAAAAGTCCAAAAAACCGTCATTGAACAATGTTCACGCCTACAAATCCGATGAGTGAGGAAGAATAAATGCGATGAGTGAATCAGGTGATTTTGTTTTTGGTTGAGTTTTGAAGAGATCCCAGAAGTAGCGGAGTGAGAGTTTTGAAATTTTTTTGTCAAGACTACAAGAATGACAGTGAAAGGAGGCTAGAAGTGGCTAAGGGAGAAACAATTAGGGTTGGTGTAGCATGTTTCAAAATTACCCTAACATAATTTTCAAATTACTAAATGGGTTAAACGGGTTAAATAGGTCATTCTGTGAGTCGATCTGAACACGGCCCATTTAATTTGCATGTTATACAGGTCCGACTTGATTTTGATATGAACCACTCAAGAGGTGTACTTGTACCTATTAAATATATGTTAGATTCGTGTCATATTTACATGTCGTGTTGCGAATTACCGCCCTCTATCGAGCATGATAGAATTTTTATCGCACGTAACGGGGGAAATAGACAGAATAACCGACTTTAGAACATTTTTAGGAGTTCAGTGATCAAAAGTGAAATAAAAAAAAGTATGATGATCAAAATTGGGATAAATAAAAAGAATAGTAAATAAAAATATAGTTTACTCTTTAAAATATTGAAAGAGATTTGTTCAAATCATGACACATTAAGTTGTTTAACTAATCCACTAGCCTAAAGCATTGCACAGTGGGCTACCCGAACCTACCCATCAGTTTTTTGAGCCCAAACCCGTCCAAATCCATTAATACCTAGAGGCAGGTTTATTGGGCGTGGCCCGCGTGGGTGCATATTAGGTCATGGCTTTTTTGCCATGCCTAGCAATATCTAATTTTTTATTTTTATTTTGTACATCTATCTAGGAAAATAATTCTTAGTAGGTCTTTGTTCAATGTTATTGAAATTATTGTTTTAGATAATGTTTTTTAAAAGTGCTACATGATACAATTAATCAAAGCATTTTGATGTTATTGTGTTTGTTCCCTGTCTCAAAATATTAAATATAATCTTTTACAATCTATTATTAGTATAGCTAGTGAATAAGGAAAAAAAATGATTTAACTGCTTAAACAGAAATATAATATTTCTATAAAAATTTAAAAATTTTTACATTACTGTTACATAAAAGAGAAAAGCTTGTCATCGATTTCAATATAATTATTATAAATATTAAAAATTAAATTGTCTTTTCTTTGTCCTGTAATATTAATATTAATACTTAGTAATTAGAAAATAATTAAAATTTTAAATCTTACAAACTCTTAAAAAGATTATCTAATTACTATCCATTAATTTTTAAAAATTTAAAGATGATTAAAATTCTTATTCCTTTTAATAATTTAATTTTCATTCATATGTTTTTTTATAATTAATTAATTATTTTACTCTTCTAGCAGTAGTTTAGAAGAATTGTGGTGGTAATATCCATATTCTTAATTAAAAATATTATTATCTACATTTTTCTTTTCTTTTCTTTTTTTCCCTTTTATGACCTTATCTACTTTTTCCCTTCTAAATTGACATGTCTTTTTGTATTTTGAGTTTTGGGACACTATGAATTGTACTTCTATAGGATCATTTCACATGTATCTATAAAGAGTTTTAGTCATTTGTTTTATGATTTTTTTAATTGTTTGATATTTTTATTTCTATTGATTAATCATTCATTTTATGTACATATAAAAATTCAAAAGATTATAGTAAAATGTATAATATAGAATTATGATAAAACTCAAACTTGCAATTAGTTCTATAATTTATTTGCAAAGAGTTTATGATTTAAAGTTTTACATTTTATACAATTTTTTAAATTATAATAATTATTTCATAATTCTATTTTAAAATGCTTTTCTTTCCACCCTCTATGAACTCATATACTTTTATTTAACAAATATTATTTCATACTTTTATTAATTTTAATTGTTTGAAAATTTCTCTTTTAATATTTTTTTAATTTCTATTTTCCCTTAACTTTTAGTAATATATATTTAACAAATTATTCAAAAAATTATCAGATTTCCCATGCCTTGCATGGAAATCCTACACTAGTAATCTAATCAGGTTGCCTACCAGATCATTTATCAAACAAATAGACATTTTCTTATTAATATTGATTGCATGATTAATTTTGTCTAAAACCAATTAAAAGATAAATAATGATTAGCATAGTTACTTTGACTTGTAGCTCAATAATTTATATAATAAGCACTTGCAATATTGATATCTACAATTATTTGTTGCAAATATAGGCAGTACCAAAATTAATTATACAAGTTGACAAAAGTGATTAGAACTTAATATTGTCTTTACTTATGGCAAACTGACATATTTTTCTTTTGGGAAAAGAAAACTATCATGTGTGCAAAATTGTATTTTTTTTAAAAGTTTCTAAGCAGAGTAATTTGCTTAAAGTAGCAGCCAAATTCTTTCTTATTTATTTTATTAGTTAATTGTCGAGAATTGACATATACCCCTATTCTAAGTCCATCACAAGAAAACCAAAAATGAAAACCCTTCAAAAGTATTAATAGCGTCACATAAATTGTAAATACATAAATGTCATGGACAAAAAAATGTGTGGTTTCTAATGAAATAAATGATACATTTATTATAAATTGGATGGGTTGGTCTTGTATTAATATATATATGTGTGTGTATATTAGGGAAAAAATTAGATAGTGAATGAGAGATGTAAATCTTGGGGTAAAAGAGTTAGCCGTGGATATAAATTGGTAAGCAAGGGATATGTTTGTATCAATTTTCTCTCATAATTGAAGATCTAGTTCTTTGAGAGGATGTTGGTTTGGAAATTAAATGGATCCATTCAAATCTTTACGTCACTCACATTTTGTGATGCTTCATTTTCATTAAATTATTGTATTATTAAAATTTCGATACTCATATTTGTTTGCGAGCACCTTTTTTTTGGGACACCAATATTATAGTGGGATTCGTGGTTCATATTAACTACTCTTTTTGTCCCAAAAAAAAAAATAGATTAAAATAAATTTAGTCCAAAAACATAGTTGATTTTTTAAAAAGTTTATATTACCCTTAGTAATAATATATGACACAAACTAAAAAATAAGCATAAAAATAAAAAATAAAAAAAATTATACATTGTAATAGTAACAGACATAGGATATTTTGACCAAAACGTATAGAAGCGTTGACAAGATCCAACAGAGTAACTTGTTAACTTTAAAAAGAAAATTTGAGTTGTGCAACATAAAAAAGAAAGAGACAATTGAGTCTTATTTTTCTTGTTTGAATTATATAAAGAACGAGATGCAGTTGAATGGGCTTAATTTTTGAAGAATAAGTCTGATGCTTGTAATACTTTTAAAAATTTTAAAGTATATGTTGAAAAGCAAAATGATTACTCCATTAAAACTCTAAAAACTGATAGAGGCACAGAGTATACAGTCTGTGATGATTTTTTGGCACAGCATAGGATCAAGCGTCAAATGACAACAAGGTACACTCCTCAGCAGAATGGTGTTATAGAAAGAAAGAATAGAACTGTGATGGACATGGTGTGATCAATGATGGTTGCCAAACATATGCCCAAGGGTTTCTGGGCAAAAGCAGTTTCATGTGCTATCTATGTGTTAAATAGATATCCTACTAGATGCAATAGTGGGAAGTCCCTTATGAGGTTTGGTCTGGTAAAAAACCAAATATCTCTCATCATAGAGTGTTTGGTTGCTTGGCATACACATGTGTTCCTGACACTCTTAGAAAAAAACTTGATGATAAGGCGGAGAAGTGTATTTTTATTGGTTACAGTTCTGAAACTAAAAGGTACAAGTTATACAACCCTGTGACAAAGAAGATCACTTTTAGTAGAGATGTGAACTTTCATGAAAAAGGTGTCTGGGACTGGTCAGAAAAGGTGATGAGATCTCGGAAACTGTTCAACCGAACACTAGTCTTACCTTGGCCAGATTCTAGTGTGATAATAGGCCAAGATTATTTAATTAATTTTTGTAGTTTTATTTTAATTTTTTCAAGCCAAAATTAGATGATTATGGTCTAAATTTTGCAATTTTATTTTTGGGAAAATAATGGCCAAAATTATTAGGTAATTTTAGTAGCCAAATCGGTAAGTTCCAAAACTTCCAAATTGGCTTTAGAGTTTTTGTTTCCTTTTTATTTTAAGGCTGTCTTATAGTTACTTAAAGGAGCTTGGCTGCCTCTTTCTCTTTAGAAATTTGATTAGGGTTAGGATTTTAATTGTTACCTTTTTACAATCCTTGTACTCTTATAAATAAAGGCCATTCAGCCAAGACATCAATAGACATGAATTAGAAGATTTTGTGACATTATGTCCTTGAGAGTTTGAAGGATTCAATCTCTTCGTTTTTGTAAAGAACAACGGGCTTATCAAACTTGACCAGTTTGTGGTGCCTTTAAGTCTTATCAATCTAGTAGAACCCTTGGTTGTGACAACGCTTTATCCATTCGGTCTCAATTCGACTAGTTCTAGGATTTTGTAAGTTAAGTCTTGGGTCTTGTTTTGCTTGTTGCGTATTGCCGGTTTCATATAGCCGTGAGGTGCACATCAAAAGGGGTCAGATGTGGCGATTAATCATCCTCTGCAATCTTCATACCTTGATGACAGTGATAATGATGAGGTCAATCAGCCTAAAGTACCCGAACAGCAACAAGTTACTACTCAACCTATTCCTGTGCAGTCTGGTCGGCCACAAAGACAAAGGCGTCTACCAACTCGTTTGCAGAATTATATGGTTGATAGTCACTCTCAACATTTATCTGACGAAGATGTTGTTAATTTTGCTCTTTTTGCAGATTGTAACCCTATTACTTTTGAAGATGCTATTTGTGAGGATCATTGGAAAAAAACAATGGCTGATGAAATTCATGCCATTGAAAAGAATGATACTTTGGAGCTTACAAATCTTCCAAGTGGCAAGAAACCTATTGGTGTCAAGTGGTTTACAAGATGAAGTACAAGCACGGTGGAGAAGTGGACAGATTCAAGGCGCGGTTGGTTGCTAAGGTTATAAACAAAAACCTGGCATCGACTATTTTGAGATACTTGCGCCTATTGCTTGGCTTGATACTGCTCATTTAATTATTTCCTTAGCTGCCCAAAATGGTTGGAAAATACATCAAATGGATGTAAAGTCTGCGTTTTTTAATAGTATACTTGAAGAAGAAGTGTACGTTGAACAACCTGCAGGATTTGTGAAGAAATGTCAAGAAAATAAAGTGTACCATTTGAAAAGAACCCTTTACGGCTTGAAGCAAGCTCCAAGAGTGTGGCACACCCGTATTGACTATTTTTTCGTTGACAGTGGTTTTCAATGCTATCCTTTTGATCATGCTTCATATGTGAAGACATCTACTGATGGTGCGGTTGTTATCGTATGCTTATATGTGGATGATCTAATATTTACTGGGAATAATCCCAAGATGATAGCAGAATTCAGTGAGGTTATGATTCGACAATTCGAAATAACCGACATGGGTCTTATGTCATACTTCCTTGGAATTGAGGTTTCGCAAACTGATAAAGGAAATTTTATTTGTTAAAAGAAATATGCTGGAGATATTTTAAAGAATTTCAAAATGGACGGTGTAAAACCAATCTTGACTCCAACTGAAGAACAGTTGCGTTTGACCAAAGATGGGACTGGCACTTGTGTGGACCTTATTTATTTTAAAAGTTTAGTAGGGAGCTTGAGATACTTGACAACTACAAGACCTGATATCAATTTCAGTGTCGGCTTAATTAGTAGATTTATGGAAAATCCACGTCAGTTTCACTTGCAGGTAGCTAAGAGAATTCTGAAGTACATTAAAAGTACTCAAGGTGATGGAATTTTTTATGTAAAAAGTGATCCTATTGATTTTCTTAGATTCACGGATAGTGATTTGCTGGTGACACTATGGAAAGAAAGAGTACTTTTGGTTATGCTTTCTTTATTGGTTCCGGTATATTTTCGTGGAGTTCAAATAAGCAACCAGTTATTGCGTTGCCTACAGTAGAGACAGAATACATTGCAGTGGCAAGTAGTGCTACTCAAGCATTATGGCTTAGAAGGATGCTAAATTTTCTTCAATATAAACAAGATGGTGCAACTACTATCTTGTGTGATAGTACGTTGGCAATAAAGATGAAGAAGAATCCAGTGTTTCATGGTCAAAGCAAACATATAGATATCAAATTTCACTTCATTTGTGATTTGGTTCAACGAAAGGAAATTGTAATCGATTATTGCAAGACCGAAAAACAAGTAGCTGATATTTTCACAAAAACATTGAAGATGGATTCGTTTATGAAGTTGAAGAAAATGTTAGGCATGACAAGTTATAAAAACTTAGTTTAAGGGAGGCAATGTAGTAGAATTAAACTAAGTTTTCTATTGGGTTTATAATTTTGTAATTTAATAATTCTATTAGATTTAGAATTATTAATCATATTAGGTTTTGGATTTAATAGTTACCAAATCCAATAGGTGTAGGGTTTTGTTGAGTCCTATAAATAGGACATATTATTCATAATTTTATGTACAGAAAAACATAGAGAAAAACAAAGAAAAAGTTGAGCCGGCGTTTTTTGCTGCACGGTTTTTCTTGATCAATTTTGTTCCGCTGCCAAGTTTTGCATTCAATTGATAAAAGTTTCTTTTGTTGTTGTGGGCCCGAAACATTAATCAATTTCCTTTTCCTTTGTTCACTTTTGTTTTTTTTTCTAAAAACGATAATATATTAACAAGGGTTACAATGGCCAATATACATAGCCACAAGGGCTAATTGAGTTTCGTGGTGTTGGTGTGCAACTGAACCCACGAAAACAATGATCACCAAGGTCATAATGGCCCACAAAGGGGCAATAACCCAACTAGTGGGAAAAAGACCGCACAAGACGGCAAACACGAGTGACTACTAGACAACCTAGGGCACCAAAATTACAACAAACTACTAACTAAGTTGTTATCTGCAATGGAATCCCCAAACTGCATGCGTTGAAAGAAATTGAATGCCAGCGTTCCTAACTCTCGTCACACACCTTTTGTGATGATTCTGAAAAATTAGCAGACGTTGAATAATTTGAACCAAACTACTGCCTCATGCCGGGAAGAAAACACATCACTAAAGTTGTAGCAGACACTTAAAAAAAAAGGGGCAACAATGCGCAATCGCACAGTTGCGGCACTATGCGTCGCCCCTACTAATTTTTTTGAGAGAAAAAATGGGCAGCCTGGCCTAGCGATAATAATGAACTTTCAATGAAGTAACCCTTTGTTTGCTTCTGATGCTGACCGAAGTCAACTTCCAAAATCAATTTTCTCTTGAATTGTTTTGCGGCCAAGATTTCGTGCAAACCCCGTACGGCTTTGAGTTCGGTTGGTTTGCTTTGCCCACGGGTTTTGATGTGTTTTTTGGGACTTATTAATTTTGATCCCAACAAATAATATTAAAAGATATTGCTTAGGTATACTGTATTGTTGAAAATTTATTTTTTTCCCATTCCCACATACCCCTTAAAAAAAAGGAACTAGCCGTATTTATTTTAAAAAAAAAAAATGAGGGAAAAAATGTGGAACAAAATCTGTCTTAAGATTAGCATGCGTGAGGGAGTACTTAGAGAATATGATGTAGAGAACGAAGGATAATTAGAGAGTTTATCTCAATAAGCGTAGTTCTGATAGAACAATAAAAATTGTGGGGGTAAGGCTAATTGTGGGTATTGCTAGAGATGGTAAAGAGAGATGGTGGAAGTTATCACCAAGTTACAAAAGTGATAATGGTGGTGATGATGGCAAAGGTGGAAAGTTGGTATACTTTATGTCGTGTGGCTCTAAAGAATCAATTTTCAAGACAGAAATTATATCTGCTATTTGTGTGTTGGATAGTGGTGACAGTGGTGGAGATGAAGATGAAGGCAATGGTTGTGGTAGAAAATGATTAGAGGATTCACTAATATTGATGTAAGAGTTTGAAAAATACAGTGTTACTCAAATGGCAGCAATGGGGATGGAAATGATGGGAGTAGAAAGTATGAGAGATTTAATTGTTATTGGAGTTAAAAATAAAGGAGAGGGCATAATTATAGAATGGCAAAGCTAGGGTATAATCGGTCTGGTTAACTAGTTGACCGATTAACACCGGTTTAATTAATAAGTTTTTGTTTTTGAAGAAACTTAACCAAAACCAAGCCCATAGATAATAGGTTAACCAAGTTTTATAAAAATTGGTTCAATTTTCAACTCGTGATTGCATAAAAAGACCCAAACCAAAAAACCCAATTTGTAAAAAATAGCCCAATTTTTAGAACTTAATTAGGTCCAAATAAGATATAGTCAAAAAAAAAAAAAGGAGAAATCCCCCATTTTCAGAAGAAAAAAGGTTAAAAAAAATAGGCCCATATCCAGAAAATGGCCCAACATATGTCTTAAGTACATCCAAAAAATATAATTACTTTCAATTAATCAAATTGTGGTAAATTTGGATGGATCAAAATCTTATCCTTGAGGAGGAAGGGGATTAGATATCCTATAATCCTATTCACAAACAATAGATACTATGTATTATGTATATTGACTCATGTAGTACCATTACTAACACATTAACTATCCCACCTAAAAAGAATGTTCGAAAGAATGAAACTCAAGATTTGACTGGAGCTCATATAAATAGTAGAACATGTGATTTAGTTTGATGTCAAATGAAAATTTTATAAAAAAAATGACATTAAAAAAGAGAGGTGTCTTTGGAAATGCAAATTTCTACTGGAACTATCTTCCTCAATACATAGTAGTTTTTTTTTTAAACAAAAACAATAGATATTCTGTTGTAATGGCAAAAATTGTACATGATATAGCAAGGCTAATTGCTCTTTGTAGTATCTGATCTTAACCACGAAGGAAAGCAAGACGTCTAAAGCCAAACAAAAATGCAAAAGATTGATGTGTTCGAGTAGCGCACGATAACCGTTACACCAATAGCAATCAGAAATAAAAAACCTAACTTGTTGGACTCTATTTACGCATCTCAAACTGCGTGCGACAAAAGAAACTGAACTCAGACCCTAGTCCATAGCTACAGAGTAACCACTGAACACATCTGGTCCCTAACTCCTGCCTATGCTGTTCTTGATGCTGCCTTGTACAATCATAATCCCATCTCCTAAGCTAGTGACAAACACCTCTAACATGGAGGACAAAACCCTAATAATTAGGGATATAAACCCTAATGATTAGAGACATAATACTACCTAAAAAAACAACAAGAAGAAGAAGCATGAATTACACCTCAAAATGTGAGTGCAATCCCCAATTCTCTCAAAAAAAAAAAAAAACCTACAGCCGATTTAGGTGCAATTGCACCTAAATTGCACCGTGGATTGCCCTTACAGCCACAAGTGTTGATCACAACAATCGCAAGGGAAACTAGGCATCCTCAATACATAGTAGTCTTTTTTTTTTCTCAAACGATAGAATATATTATTGCAATAGCAAATTTTACAAAACATAGCCACAAAAAGGCTAATTGATTTTCGTGGTATTTAATATGAACCACGAATGAAAGTGCGACAACTAAACAACAATACAAAAGATTACACAAAAGATTGATATTTTCGACTAGCGCATAATAGCCTTTACATCAATAGCAATCAAAAGTAAAAAAAAAACCTAACTTGTCGGCCTCTACTGGCGTATCGCAAACTGCATGCAACAAAAGAAAACTGAACTCAGTTGTCAAGGCCCTGGCTCTCCCCCCATACCTTTTTTGATGCTGCCCTGGATATTCATAGTCCCTTTTCCCAAGTTAGTGACAAAAACCTCCAACATGGAGGACAAAACCCTAATAAATAGAGATAAAAGTCTGAATAAATAGGGACATGATACTACCTAAAAAAAGAAGCATGAATCGCACATTTTCCTCACCTTTTTCGCCCGCATTTACTTGAAGCGAAAAAGGGGGTGTAATCTCTCAATTCTCCCAAAAAACTATCTAAAAAAAAGAAGAAGCATGAACCGCACACTTTTGGGTGCAATATCTCAATTCTTCAAAAAAAAATCGCAAATCGCACCGAATTCGCACAACGAATTGCCCGCACTTGTTGTTGGACTAGCCGCAACTGGCCAAATTTTCTCTAATCCTCAATACATAGTAGTTGTTCCCTAATTTTTGAGCTTTTGCTGCAAACCAAAGTCTATGTTCTCTTCAATTCCACAAACATTTCAACAATGGGTGATCAGCCTATCGCCTCCTTAATTTTTTTTAAATTAATATTTTATCTCATTGAAATTTGATTCATAATTATATGGATATGATTGGGTATGACTCATAAAATAACAATTCATGAGTGAACTAACTCATGAATGATCTAACCCTCTTATTTGCCAAATTGTTAATTTTTAGGGGTTTTTTTTCCTTCTGGGGTCATAACACCAAAATTTTGTTTTTAATTTGTGCTTAATCAATTACGTTGAGTGAAATTTTGTTATCAAACAATACAAAATCTAAAATTTCTTAATCAATTAATTTTAAACATTGATTGATGTTATCTAATAGGCCCTAAGGCTAATATTTTAATTGCTTCTTTCTTTTAGAAAACTTCTTTTCACCAACAAATTAGGACAACTCTTATAGAAAGAGAGATAAGAGCAGCCTAAGACATGCTTTATTTGTACGCCATCTTCTTCCTCATCTTGTATTTCATCAAAGTTTTGGTTCTACAACATTTGTAAGATCTAATTTGATTTATTTGTATTTTATTAATTAAAAAAATATTTATTTATCTCATACACTTTATTGATTACGATTATTTTTAGTCAATATTTGATCATCGAAATAGTTTACTCCCAAATAAAAAGTCAAATCCCTAATTGTTTGATTGTTTTAATATTTGAGTAAATCATATATTTGGTCCCATAAAAATAGGTCTTTAACTTTTTTAGTCCCACAAATTTAAAAATGACATTTTTAATCCCTTGAAATACAAATATGCTTATTTTGGTCATTTATCTGCCAGCTCGAATGGAATCTGTCTGCGAATTGCACATGCACGCTGCACGACATTGTAATGAAGGGCAAAATAGTCATATCAAAAATCACTTTTTAAAAAAGCCCCAAAAGTACCAAATCCCTAATTAGAACTAAAACCCTAATTTTTGTTCCATCTCCAATTCCTCTTTAATCCCTGAAGCCCTAATCGAAGCCAAGGCCACAAAATTCACGATTGCATAAATACCCAATCCCTTCTGCTTCATTGATTTCAGGTCACATTGTGTCCATTTTAAAAGTTCTCTGCCTCCTCCATTTCGCCAATTGCTGTGGGACCACAGTGGCAAATCCCTAAATACGGTATGTTTTTGCATAATGATTGAAATGTAGCTTTTTAATGCCAACGAATGTGTGTGAAAATGAATGTTGAATATATGCACAACACTCTCATGTAAATTGATACCATAAAGCTATGTTGCTTGTGCTTTCTGTTGTGGTGCACGGTTTGTCTGTTGCTGTGACTGGTAGAAAACAAATTGGGACTTATCGCTATCTTATTTTGGGAACATGTGGGTACGCCATAAAATAATACTGTGTAGTTCAGGTTTATGTTAATTGTAAAATTTTAGTGTACAATTTCAGTGTGTTTAGTTTGGACATTAGTGTGCTTGGGGTTGTGGTCTTGTCAAAAACATTTGGCCACACTTAACATGTGCACCATCTTTACATGGAAGTGGACAAAAAAAAAAAAAAGTAAACTACACTGATGGCCTACCATGCTGGTTTAAAAAGTCCTCCATTAGTTGTAGTGTACTAATGTGGATATGAAAAAAAAGTTAGCCAAATCTCCGCCATTCCTCATAGTTTTGCTGTATTATAAGCTAGAACGAAACCTCTCCTCATATTTTTGCTTTCTTGTAGCACAAAAAAAAAAGTACGTATAATCCACGCTACATTAGACAAATATCTTTTGTAACACATCGTATTCATTGTAGCCACGTGAAAGGGTTTCTAGAATGCACTTGACTAATGGTTTTATGTCTAATAATAGGGGTTAATCAATGCGATGGGAGAATTGCTACCAGGTGCTAACCATCGACTTTGTGTATGGCACATGTACAGCAATTTCAAGAAAAGACATCCTGGACTTGTGCTTAAAGATGCGCTATGGGCCGCAGCTAGGGCATCATGTATGAGTAAGTTTGCACAAAAAATGGAGGATCTGAAGGATTTGGACGGAAATGCCTTCATATGGCTGCAACCACACATATCTCCCAAGCATTGGTGCATAGCATATTTCAGACCAAAACCCAAATGTGATGTGCTAGTGAACAACATTTGTGAATGTTTGAATATGGTACTTTTGGATGTGAGAGAGAAGCCAATTCTCAGGGTATTGGAGGGCATTTGATTTTACTTGATGGTAAGGCTAGAAAAAAAGAAAGAGGCTGGTTCAAAGATGCATGGAAATTTGGGGCAAAAAATCCAGAAAAAGTTAGAGAAAATGAAAAAAAGGTCACAGGAGTGTATAGCAACTAGAGCTGGGGAATTGATATTCGAAATTAGGTGTATGTCTGCCATCAATTCATAGTAGATTTGCGGTCCTAAACATTCAGCTGCAGGAGATGGAAATTAAATGACATTCCTTGTCCACATGCAGTGAGTGCCATAAATAGGATCAGGGAAGAGGCAGAAGACTTTGTGCATGATTTTTACTTATGGCAATCATATTTAAAAGCATATGAGCATATGATTTTTCCAATCAATGGTAAAGACATGTGGGAGAAAGTTAACAGGTATACAGTCCTACCTCTGGAGCAAATAAAATTCCCTGGCAGACCAAAGAATGTGAGAATGAAAGATTCAGATGAGTCTCTTGCAAGGAGAAATAACCTATTAGAAGCTCAAAAATTGTCCAGACTAGGGAACCCCATGTATAAATGTAAAATTTACCAAACTATTAGTCACAACAGTCGGAGGTGCCCTAAAAAACCTGGTGTAAGTGCTGAACAGGGAGCTGAAAATACTGTCAACTCACCCACCCCCAACACTTATAGAGAGTTGAACGAGGACAGTGATGTTCCAACACATGGACAGGTCTTCTCCAATAATTTGGAGCATATTGGTGCTTCTAGTGGAACGGCCAACCCAGTAATGCATGATATCGTGTCACCCAATGGTTCCCTTTTTATGACACATTTTAATATCAGCTACCATGTCGTCTACTTGGCAAGATTGTTTTTAGGGGAGATATTAAAAATGATACAGGTGCACTTTGTGTAGGCAATATGGTCACAATCGTGCCAAATGTACGAGCACAGTGGCAAAATTGTTTCAAAGTAACAGATTTGCACATCTACGTGCTCTTGTGAGTGTTCAAAGGGTTTTGCACTCTATGTAGTGAGTAACATTTTTTTTGCAAATTTTTCATCTTATTGTGATGTTCACTTAAGGTTTTCTATTGCAATGTTCCAAAAGCAGGCGTGCTGCTTCAAACAAATCAGGGAATGAAGCAAATAATGGTTAAACGTGTTATGACTATGATGATGTAAATGTTGGAGGCTTACTATACTTTTTTGGCATTTTTGGTATTGAATGACTGCTGATGCAAACTTATTTGTTTTTGGAGGGTAAACATGGTTAAATGTCTTATGAATATGATGATGTAAATGTTGTAGGATTACTTTGTTTTTTGGTATTGAATAACTGTTGCTGCAAACTGATTTGTTTTCCCGCACCATACAGCTTATGTTTTGCTATTCGCAACTAATATGGTTTTGGTAGGTTAATGTCACGATTGTGTATATAGGGATAATTATTAGTGTTGTTAAGACAATTTGGAAGCTATATTTATTGTCTCCCAGTTTAAGAACAAAGTGCAATTTTGTGTATGAATGTTGATCATTGTATTGCTGGAAAAATTTTTGATTTACCAACTACAATGGCAAATTGGAGCAATTTTGTAGGACTAAATTTTGCATGCACTGAAAAATCTTGTCACAAATACATGCATAAACACAAACATATGTACTAACCTTAACACATACAACTAACAAAATATAATAACTTAAGTCCTAACACATCCTATTACATCATCCAGTTGCAAAGGGGTTGCACACAACCCCTCGGAAACAAAAGAAAACTGGAGGCAAAAAATAGAACCAACCAATCATAAAACTTCAACAGTTTAATCTAGCACTCATGCCACTAAAATAATTACCATCCTCGCTGTGAAATTCTGGCATATAGCAGAATGCCAGAAACAAGCCCATCAGCAGTCCAATTTTCATCCATTTATGTTGTTTGTCTTTCTTTGCTTTTTTTGCCTTCAACTCCTTAATGGTTCTCAGTAACCCACCAATAAATTTAGTCGATCTTTCACATCGATCACACCTCTCATCGAACCATCTAAAAAAATCCACAACCACACTTTTCCTATACCAGATTTAATCACATTATCAATATGTTTTTCGAATTAGCTCAAAGTAATAACAATAGTAGTAGATATTACCCTATATTCTTCACATTTGTAGAATCTTCTCCCCGGATTTGTTATTGTCTAAGATGTTCGCAAAATAGTAAGCTTGCTACAATAGCAACATATATGCTGATCCATGTCCAACATGGGTGATTGCTTTCTTCGTTCGGAGGAAGGGACCACAGTGATGTAGAGCTCCACTACAGTATATTGCTCGGTGAATCAAAAATTAGGATTTTAGTTCTAATTAGGGATTTGATACTTTTGGGGCTTTTTTGTGGAGTGATATTCGAGAGGACTATTTTGCCCTTCATTACAGTGTCGCGTAGCGCGGACGCACACTTTGCAAACAGATTTCATCTGAGCTAATGGATAAAGGACCAAAATAAACATATTTGTATTTCAAGGGACTAAAAAGGTCGTTTTTAAATATGTAGGATTGAAAAAGTCAAAGACCTATTTTTATGGGACCAAATATACGATTTTCTCTCAATACTTGTGACAAATGACATAATTTGACTACCTAACAAGAGTTTAATATGTATCATGGAGATAAATAATCTAACTTAAACAAATCGGGCTATGTGTTTGTTAGATAGAATTTGGTCTCTCTAGTTATAAATGCTATTGATAGATTAAATTTTAGTTATTTTTTTGTATCTAAAGTTGGCTATTGACTAAGAAAGTAATCAACGAACGTATCTTGGTTACCGATAAACTAAGAAAATATTGTTTGTCTCATTTATTTGATAATTATGACTAATTTATTCATATATGTATGAACTTATCTTTGTATCGATAATCAATTGAATAAACTAAATTCAAGAATAATCGTTTGGATAGAAGTTTGTCCCTTGCCACTTACATCTTATTTACTATTATCACTTTTGATTTCTCAAATTTAATTTTTTTAATTAAATTTTTGAAAACATCCACCACTTAATTTGCTGCTATCTTTTATAAGAAATAAATCAACTAATTCTTGTAGAGATGACCCTATTCATCACTATACATTGAATTAACTGAGTAAATTTTTTTATTTTGTTGAGTTGAACACCCATCAAAGAACCTTAATGGTGAATTTGATGCAAGTAATTCAAAAGCAAGACGGAGAATTCCAATGTGAATTTGGACGCATTAAATAATTATATTGACGTCTACCAGCCTTTGACAAATGTTAGAAATGTTTTTACAATCTTAGACATGTTTTCATGTAATGCTAAAATTTTAGATTTTGATTGTTATGTAAAATAATTCATGTTTTAGAATTTTATAGTATATGTCTCAAAGATGCGAAATAGTTAATATTACCTCCATCCTAAAAAATAAAAAAAATCACTTTTAATTTGGTACAACTTTTTTTAGCTTACAAAGTACAACACATTTAATGTACAATTAAATATATAATTTTGCACTTTTTTATCTTTACTTTTAATTTGAGTTATAAAATATCATTATTAGTAAGGGTAATATAAAAATTTCATATTAAAAGTGGATTTTTTTTAAATAAAGAAATTTTTTGAAATTAGACTCTTTTGATAAGATGGAGGTAGTATAACTTTTCGTAGTCAGTCAAACTTTGGAGGCCACTAAATTTTTGTTATATTACTTTTTTTTTAGCTCCACACGAGGCTTAATAAATATTAATTTTTTAAAAAAAAATTATTTGGTTTTTGAAATATATAGTTTGTATTTTTAATTTATTTTATTATATTTATGACCTATAAAGTTCTTTTTTAGTTAATTTAATACTAATTTACATAATTATATTGCTAGTTAAAGTATCATGTCTTCTTATTTTTTTCTAAAAAAAATTTCTATTAAGGATATATAAAAATTTGTTTAGTATGTATAACTTTAAATAATAGATATAAAGTTAACTCGATTAATTGTTCAATTAAAACTAATATATTGAGATTAAAACATATTATGACTTTAAACATATATATATATATATATATATATATATATATATATAACTATTTATTTATTATTATGATGCAAATTAATTTATATAGAAGTATATTTAGTTAATTTAATAAGTAGAAATAATTGAATGTATTAGTTATAAAATATTTAAATAAGGATATGTAAATGTAGAGTATGAATTTTTTTTTATGTAGATAAATATGCCAATTATTTATAATATAATGTTGATAATTTACTTACATAATATGCATTATAATAATTTTAAATAATGTTTTGAATTAGTATTGATTTTTTAGTCAGAATATTTAAAATAATAAATGGGAATCAAGTTAAATTATTCTAAATATTAATGTTTATAATTTTTAATATGTATAACGAAGTAAATTTTTTTAACATGAAAAATAAAACATTTAAGAATAAATATAAAAAAATATGTAAGTATAGGTGAGTTACCAAATTTATATGGTAATAAAAATTGAAAAAAAATCCCATGTATGATAAAAATTTTGATTAACTTTAAAATTACAACTAATTATACTTGAAAGTAAAATTTAAATTGATAATAAAAAATATAATAAAATAAAATTAATATACTAAAAGGATACAAAAATAGTCTCAAAATTTAAAAAAATTACATTTTTACCAAAGTAAAATCTATAACTTAAGGAAAATCTGTTGGCAAAAGTTTATCTAGTACTCTCCTTTTTATATATATATAGATATTTACTTTGTCAAGGTTTATGGAGAAAAAAATGAAATTTCGCACACAATGTTTATTCGACGAGGAATGTTTAAGTTCAAACTAATGTGCACATCTGGTAAAAATTGAGTGGAAATGCTAAGTAGAAGTGCCAAATGATGCATCTTATCTATTACTCCCTCCAAACCAAAAAAAATAGTCCACTTTTAAACCACCATTTTAAAAATATTTTTACTAATAATGATGAAGGCGTAATTCGTAATCCAATCCGGTAAGCACAAGCCACAAAGTTAGGAGCAATACAATTCACAAACGCCTGCAAAATAAATCTCGGAGTGGTTCTCTTGGGTAGAAGCTCCGATGCCTAAGTTAGAGAGTTTTTTTTATCGTTCCATTACTAAATATCCGAATTCCACTCTTTACCTAGCAATTCAATAGAGTATATATACCTACCTTCGAGATCCGCGGAGCATGTTGTAACGGTTTTCCTCAAATATCTCGGGCTATTAACCACTTGTGGATAAACTAGGGTTGTTGAGTTCCCATGTTACTGGTGTGGAACAAGATCCGTCATTATTGACATGGTTCTACCATAACCGAGTTCTCGCGTTGTTGGGTCCTGAACTGAGGACTTATGTAGATGTCACGAGTTATTGGGCTATAAATTGAGATGTGGGATACATCACAAGATCTGATATACATCACAAGGCTAAATATACATGGCAAGAGCTATTGGGCATAAGGCCGAGAATCGATATACATCAAATAATAATTGTATATAATCACAATTAAAAAGTAATCCACCCTCAAAATATATTTTTGTCCCAAAGAAAATACTCCACTTTTAAAACCACCATTCATAAAATATTCTTACTAATAATAATTGTGCACAATCACAATTAAAAAGTAAAGATAAAAATATAAAATTATACATTTAGCTAGTACATTAAGTGTGTTGTACCGATTAACTAATAAAAAATTATATCTAAACCAAAGTAAACTTTTTTTTGGGACGGAGGGAGTATATATTAGGTTTCTTTGACTTCTGTTACATTTGAAATTTCTAAAATGAATAGGTTAAAAAGATGCCAATAATATGTTATACTTGATCTATTGTTTCCTTTCATTATCGTTTTGTATAACTTTCTACCACATTTTATTTACGTTATCAAATGTTCTTGGATTTTGTATTTATCTTTTTATTACTTTTCTCATCCTTACAATTTCGAGGCATATATTAATTTTTGGCTTTATTTAGTCATTAAACTTCTTCCACTTTAGTAATTGCAATTATATCTCCTTTTTTAAAAAAATTTTTACAGTAACTACGTAACTTCTTAAGTTATATGTTCTTTCACTAAGTGGGTACTTTTTAAGTCACCTGTGTAATAATTGACATGTACAGAATATAACAAAATTACTTAAAGTTGATTGGATGTTTCAATATAATACTATTTGTTCCTTTAATGATTAACAAAAATAAAAAGTTAAAACTTAATTTTTCATTAAATTTATATTTTGAATGGAATTATCAAATAATGACTTCTATTTATCACTAAAAATGGATTATTAAAATATATGATGTCAAGACTAATGAAGAAAGTTTTGATGATAAATTTAAAATTAAATTTCTTAACTGATTCACTTTAAATTATTTTTTATTAAATAATTTAAGCTAGATAGCTATTTATAAGAATAATCCAAACTTTATATTTCGCTAAAGGACTCTCATGAGGTTTTTGGGAAGAAACCTAAGTCGTACAAAAATCAAATCTCAACTGCTTAAATAAATCACATCTCAACTGTTTAAAATTTCCTTTTCTTTTTCCATGAACATAAAACATAAATAAAAAAACTTTGTGTTTAGGTGTCACGAAAATTTTGTCAACGACGTCGTTTTTCAATAACCCAACTAATTTTCGGCCCTCTATTAATTTGTCCTCATTGATTCTCTCGTGTTTGAGTTCACTCAACCCAACCTGATTCACAGAATAAGAAGAGTTTGCATGAATTAAAATTGGCAACAAGGCATAAAATGAATTTTCAAGCCAATGGCTCAATCTTGAATTCAATTAACTCAAACGAATTACAAGAACACAATTTTCTAAAACTTGCAGCACAAATCTCCCAGAATCAATTATGTGGAGTTGCTGCCTTACTTGCAGGCAACAAGAGAGTGGGGTAGTTGACAACCCCAACTGTTAGGCAATAGCTAATGAAAATTAAGGGACGTGGGTAGTGAGGCAAAATCATGCATATATGTAAGTCCAAGTTAACACACACAATTTTGCCAAACCATTACAGCATTCCCACAAGTTTTTTTTTTTTGCCAAAATGTCGATAAGTATATTAACTTTGCAACAGTTAACTTTATAGGCAACGTCTAAACTTCAGACTCTCCTTAGCTCTGTCAAAGGCTAAGACAAACAAAACCTTTTGCAACAAGACAACAATCCCACAAAATAGCACCCCAAGAATCTAAGAGATAGTAAAACTATAATTACAGGGAAAACCTACTTTGAGATTCACAGAAATACTCACCCAAAAATCAATGCCTCACAGGCTCAACATCCATATATACTTGTCGAACTTCCCCCCATTCTTGCATTGATCTATGTACCACTTCCACCTCCTCTCACCACTTGCCTTTAAACACCCACGCATTCTTCCACTTCTAGATCGCCCACATGATATAGACTGTAATTTGAGTCATTTCTTGCCAAAACACAGCACTCCGATGTGCACAAATAAAATACCACCAGTCCTTAAAAGTAATCCCCCGCCATCCTAAATGATCCCACTAAATTGGAATCAGCCTCCAAATTAGCTGAACCCTAGAACAATGGAATAAAAGATGCTCTAGATCTTTTCGTTAAGCCCACACATAGCACAAATAGGATCCATGTCCATCTTTCGATATAGCAACCGCCTGTGAAGTGGTAAAATATCATGCCAACAACGCCAGACGAAGTGATGCAATTTATCTTTAATCTGCAACCGCCAAGTTGTATGCCTGACCTAAGAGACTCAATACAATTCCGCTTCATCTGCTGGACAGTGAATGCATGAAAAAACTTGGAATTCCTATCTCCTTCTTTCAGCCATTGAATTCGTGATTTTTGTTGCCAAAACATTTCTTCATCCGTATAAGCTCGCTGCAATTGACTCCTCAGCACACACCATCTACTCCAAGCCCTCATTCCACCCCCACAATCCAATGCCCCCATTTGATCCTTAAGCACCTGGATTTGCTTTGCGGAATTAGTCCCATCATGCCTATGCTAATGTAGCAGTTCCACCCACATTGGGCAATCGTAGACGTCAAAATATACGATTTGTACCCATTGACCCTTGTCCCATGCCGCATTCACCCTATCCAACATCCTTTTTTTCTGCGGCCAACGCTTATACAAAATAAAACGTCTCCTTACTCGCTGAAACATCGGATCCGTATCCAACATTATCAAAGCATGGTCCGAAGCATGTTTGTCAAAATGCAACACTTTAGCATGCTGAAAGTGCATCCTCCATCGAGGAGACCTAAAAAAACGGTCCAAGCGTTCCTCAACATATCCTTCCCATTCCCTAATATTACTCCATGTAAATTTCTTACCACAAACCCAAAATCAACCATTCCCAGTCGGCTTATGAAATTACGAAAAGGTAAACAACTAGTGTCAATTCATAACCCCCTCCCCCCTCTCTTTTCATGAGGATGAACAATGGCATTAAAATCCCCACCCATAACCCACCATTCACCCCACTTCGGTTGTTCAGTAACTAAATAACTCCATTGTTGTTCCCTAATCCTACTACCAGTACTAGCATAAACAAAAATGGCCCACCAAACAAAATCCACCCCTTTAACTTTACATTGCACTTGTACAGAGAAATTATTTCTCACAATATTTAACACAGACACATTCTCAACCCAGTACACTAATAGACCACCTCTAGCCCCATCCGGCTCAACATGACACCATCTATCATAGAACATCAACTTTCTACATATAGACTCCACAAAACAGGTATTATGCTTAATTTTAGAAATAAAGACCAACGTTGGGCCCTGGGAGCATATCTTCTCCCTCAATTAGGAAATTGTAAAGGATGAGCCTATCCCTCGACAATTCCATACACATACCTTCATGAGGTTCTTGGAGACCACATAGGGCTAGTCTCCGTGACCCTAGACGATTAGCCTATCACAATTCGCATCTCACCACCTTTTTTCATTTGATGCTCCTGGCCATTTGAGACACTAGCATCCACATCCACCAAGTGCGATCCTCGTTTCTCCCCCAAATGAGCCTTTAAATTTAGCTTCTGCCGTGGCTCATTTGAAGTAGACAACAAACGACCATCCAACCTTCTCCATTTCGAAATGATAGAGCATTTTTGTTTGCATGGAGAAGGCAGTTCCGTCGATTGAGGAGACTGAATTAATGGCTGAAGCATAACCTTAGAATGAAGAGGAACGATCACCAGCATTTCCTCCGGCAAAGCAGCCATTCTTTCCGTCACTCCACTCTATGTATGCTGCGGATTAATGGGCTGAGAGAGCAGCTGCTATGACTGAAGCTGACCACCCGCAAGCTCAGAAGCAACAGGAACATTCACCATCCCTTCTTGCTGTAAAAAGCCCCCACTGCCAGCAACTTGATGGCCCTGCAACACGACCTTCCTTACCGCTAAACTCTCTGCAAATGCGGCAACAGCGGATCAGAGAGCAACTCCTCTCTCACGGCTAAGTGATCAGAAAACATGCAGCCCTTTTTGCGTAGCTGTTATTTGTCCCCCTCAAATCGATTTTCCATATACTGCCCACCCCGTTTCCTCACCACTGCCATAACCTCTTTATTTTTGCCTCCAACCAACCAAAACCCAGCACGAATCCAATTCCCAAACTACCCCACAAGCAATTTATTATCCCTCTGATCCTCACTACGCCAAGCACACAAATTCTCAACATGCCTCACTTCACCACAGTAGACACAAAAAAGCAGCAAGGAACTCATACTAAAACAAAACCCATCGAGACACATCCTAAAAACAAACCTTAGTCCCTCGGATTAGAGGATACTTCAGATTCATAGTGACTAACAATTTCAGATGTCTGCCATGTGCACTACCTCCTTCAGGAATAAATACTTCATGTAACTTAGGAAAAAGGCTTCCAATCCGTCTCCCTGTATCTGCAGTAATCCAGTGATGGGGCAAATTCCAAACATGAACTCAGAGCTCTACCCTACGAAATTCCACATCTTGACATGTTACAGCCGGTGCCCACTTCTGCAACACCAAATACTATCGATCATAGGTCCATCCCCGCCCAGCCAAGACTTTTTTCTATCTGCCAACGACTCAAACACAAACTGAAAAAAATTCACCCCCAGCTCCCGAACAACAAAAGGACTACTAACCGGCCAAATAGCTTTCATAGTACTCCTCAACCCCATGAAATTAGCATGTCTATCCCCAAAGACTCTCCCAAGAAGACTCCTCTGACCCTCTTCCTGGCCAGCTTGAATATTGTCTTTCATCAACTCAATCCCGCCCCTCTCCACCGAAGACAGTTGGAGCTGTTCCACCAATCATCATTTGTTAGCTCAACTAAAGTCCTTCCATTTTTGTACCATACCCAACTCATGGCTTAGCGCGTGTGCATGCCTGTTGCATACTTGCAATGCAAAGTCCCACAAGCCACCAAGAACTGATGTCTTATGCACATTCCTTAGGCCAATGTCCTAACTCTTAACCAATGCCTACAAACATTTGCTCAAATTAAAAGCAAGTTCAACTCAAAGCCAACAAATGCTTCCAGGCAGGTGGAGGGCTAGTTCCCACACTTTTAGCAAACTCACAAGTTACTGACACCTCAGCCCTCTATATAAATCTTGGAGGAAAAATCAAAAGTAACAGTTGTAGGGAGAATTTTCTCCTGAAAGTATAAATAATGGGCAGCAACCCTGAACTCTTCCAAGGCTACCCAAAACCCTTCTGACCTCTTCTAAAACATCAACTGACATAGCATTCATAATGGCTCCGACTCACGAATCACCAGATTCACTCGACCTGATGACCTGATCGGTAAACTCACGCTAGTCACCGACAAGTGATGTTAGTCGATCGGCAATAGTTTAGGGGTCTAATTGACCTCTCACACTTTAAAAGATTGACATCCTTGACAATTCCTTCTGCTATTTTTAATATTCAATAATCTTCTCCTAAAATTGCCACAAGTATTTTTTATCAACCCTTTCATCATCGAGTTGATCCTCCCATTTCCAATGCACAAAGAACCTCATCTGTCTATTTTTCTTACTCTATCTGAGTGTTGCATTATGCCTTAAGGACCAATCATGTGATGATGGTTTAGGTATATATTGTATCATAATGTTTATAATTTATGGCAATTTATTATGTTTATTTCTATATCTACACTTTATAAATAAATATAATAATGTTCCAAGAATTTAATTATTCTAAAATTATCCCTAGTCAAGTATTATCATTAAATGGGATAATGACAATACATTAAGACTAGTATGTGTAGTGACTGATGAAAATTGTCATGATATGAGATATCAAATCAACACATAAATACATGTTAGAGAACTATGTACTGGATCGACTCGTCGTGAGAAATGCTACATGGGTTATCACATGAAGTGTCATAAGCATTTGTCATAGTGATAATAGTGTAAGTGATCCTTAGATTTGAGGTCACCAGAGATCTCAATATGAGGAGTTACATGTTTTGATGCTACTAAACGTTACTCGTAACAGGGTGAATTATAAAAATGGCAATTGGACATGTAATGAATCATATAGTGGAATGTTGAGTGATCAAGATGGGATTTGCCATTCATAGATAACGGGAGTGATATCTTTGGGCTCCTTGATCAAGTGAGACCATAAAATGCATGGCCATACTCAAATGAGTAGATATGTGATATCGAGATTATTTGCTTATATGTGTCTAACTTAGGAATCAAAAAAATGCAAAGATTGAACTATATGATTGTGACACACTCCATGACTCATGTTCAACCAAGATATTTGGGGAAAAGGGAGTGAATTACTTGGTAACATCTATCACAAGAAAAGTAATGTCGAATTACTAATATTCTTATAAATTTGGTAGTATTGATGTGTTGCTAAACACCGCTCAATGTTTATGGCATAAAATAGATTTTATGTCACTGCCAATGTTATAAGAATCTATTGGGTCACACACTTAGATCGTATCTAAAAGAAGTATAAAATTCATGTGATGAATTTTGGTTAATTTAAGAATTCTATTACGAATAGGACTCTATATGGGTTCCGATATAAATTGGTATTTGGTTTTGATTTCTAAATAGTTTTATTTTGGGTTAATAAATCCAAAATTATTTTGAATTTATTAATTCATGTAATGACTGAAAATTAGAAGCAAAATAAGAATGGGATTCTTTTTTTAGCAACTAATGAAATTTGGAAAGCTGAAATTTAGAAAGTTCCCAAATAGATTAGAATTTGGGGTTCAAGTAAAACTCTTTAGAAGAAATTTTGCCCTAATCTTTTTCTATATATTTGGACATAAATTTTCAATAGCCTCCAACCTAACGTGAGCTAAAATTCACGTTCTCCTTGCTGTATCAAAAGCCAAAAAAAAAAGATTTTCTTAGAGAAGAAAATTCTGCAACAAATCCAAACCAAAAAACTGAACCTCTTGTTCTTGTTTGAGCATATCTTTTCGGCCCCTTTTTCTTAAGAAGAATAATAGACGAATTTAGAACAACATAAAGAGACTTTTTGCTGTTCTTTAGAAGAAAACCAGCAGCTTCTTGTGTGGGGAAAAAGCAAGAAAAACCAAAGTTTGGAGAAGCTTCAAAAACCTGAAAACTGAAAGCAAAAGTTCCAGGCTAGCACCAACGATTCTTTTGCTGCTTCTTCCTTGGTTAATTGTGTGACAATTAACTTGAGATTTGGAGACGATCGTATGGATACCATGGAGGCAAAGCTCCGCTAGGTTTTGCTGTGATTCGACAAGCAAAGTCGTCATAAGAAAGAACAACTGCTACCGATAAAGGTAAATCTCTTTACGACCAGTTTGAAATCACTTCCTTAGGATCTTTGGAGGAAATCAAAAATTTTAAAATTCCGCTACGTGTCATATTTGATTTCCAGCAGTGGTATCAGAGCCAAGTTATGAAGGCTCGAATTGGTTTTATGTGAAAACATGTTTATTTTCTTAAATTGTTTATGAATAAGCATGCTAAAAATTTAGATTATGCGAAGTTGTTCATTAAATTTGAATTTGTGAAGTTGTTCATTAAACGTATATGATCTATTTATATTTATTAAATCAATTTCGGGTATGCTTTTATTTGTTATCACTTGATTTGAATGATATATATATATTTAAAATATATATATGATATATATCACTTGCTTTTATTTTGGGACTAAAATTAATATTTAAAATATATATGTGATATATATATAATATTAAGGTCTAATTATATATGTGATATATAATATTTCCAATTTAAAAGTTTATTGAAACTTTGGAAAAAGCTTGGATTTCTGAATTTTTGAATGGTTCAATTTTCTGAATTTTTTTTGGCTAAATTGCACATGGTTTCGAATTTTTTTTATGACTGGCCAAAGTTTAATATATATGATATATTAAGTTGAGGTCTAAAATATTTGATATATTATTCACAAAATTGAGGTCTCAAAGATCATGTTTTGCCGGAAAATGAATACATATGATGTGTTTCATCTTTGGCCGAATTGAACTTAGCTTTGAAATTTATTATGGCCGAAATTTGATATATGTATCATGTAAAGGCCAAAAATATATGAGATATATTTTTCACAAATTTCTAATGAGCAAGGCTAAAATAAATTTGTGAAACATAATTGTTGGAATTTTGATGTAACAACCAAAAATTTGTTTCGGATGTATACATGCGTTCGGCTTTTAGTTTGACCAAAAATATATATGATATATTTCTCACATATTAATCATGATCAAGAGTTGGTCGAATGGAATATGTGATATTTCATGATATGGCTGGAAAAATATATATGATATATTTCTCATGATTAAGGAATGACCGAAAAAGCATTGACAAAGCATTGTCTACCTAAATAGTCGAGTTTTGGGCGATTAGCCAAAGCTAACTCAAAATTAGGTCAAATATAGATCTTGGCCCACTAGAAAGTTAATTAGATTAATTTTTCCAAATTAATATCGAGGGTTATTACTTTAAGAGAAATAGTGAGAGTAACATTTAATAAAAGACCATATTAAATGTTAGTATTTATGATACTTATTTTGCATATTTCTGTCGTATATCATCATGGCATCAAACACTATCATTGCGATCTGTCCTTGAGAAGGACAAGTTGAATGGGATGAACTTCCTGGATTGGTACAGGAACTTGAGGAAAGTCCTCAAGTAAAAGAAATAGTGGTATGTCTTGGAGGAACCCTTACCTGATGAACCTAAAGAAAAGGTAGTTAAGGAAGAAAACTGCTCCCATTGCTGTGAGACCAAACATTGGAAAAGAAACTATAAAGTTTACCTGGAGGATCTAAAGAAGAAGAGGAATGAAAATTCCACTTCAGGTATTCATGTTATACAAGTTAATTTATCTACTTCTTCATCATGTATATTAGATACCGGATGTGGTTCACACATTTGTGTAAATATGCACGAACTAAAAAGAAATAGGATTTTAGCTAAAAGCGAAGTCGACCTATGAGTGGGAAATGGAGCAAGGGTTGCTGCATTAGCTGTAGGGACTTATGTCTTAAACTTGCCCTTAGGACTTGTTTTAGAACTAGATAATTGTTATTATGTGCCTTCCATTACGGAGAACATTATTTTTCTTTCTTGTTTAGACAAGAGTGGATTTTCATTTATGATAAAAGACAATTGTTGTTCCTTTTATTTAAATGAAATGTGTTATGGTAGTGCACAAATGGCTAATGGCTTTATGTTTTAAATCTTGACACACCTATCTATAACGTAAATACCAAAAAGGATTAAATTAGATTATTTTAATCCGACTTGTCTCTGGCATTGTCGTCTGGGTCACATAAATGAAAATCATATTTCAAGACTCTATAAAGATGAACTCCTGTACTCATTCAATTTTGAATCGTATGAGACATGTGAATCATGTTTATTAGGTAAGATGACTAAATCCCCTTTCACAAACATAACAAAAGGGTGGGTGATTTATTGGAACTAATACATACGGATATATGTGGACCAATAAACACACAAGCTAGAGGTGGCTTTCAATACTTTATCACATTTACTGATGACTTCAATAGATACAGCTATGTGTATCTTATGAGATACAAGTCGGAATCATTTGAAAAATTCAAAGAATTCAGGAATGAAGTACAAAACCAACTTGGCAAAAGTATTAAAGCTCTTCGATCAGATCGAGGAGGTGAATACTTAAGCCAAGAGTTCGATGACTATTTGAAGGAGTGTGAAATAGTCTCACAACTCACTCCTCCTGGAACACCACAATAGAATGATGTATCCGAGAGGAGAAATCGAACTTTGTTAGACATGGTTTGATTTATGATGAGTCATGCAGATCTTCCAAATTCCTTCTGGGGACATGCTTTGTTTACAGCCGCTTTTATACTAAATCGCATTCCATCTAAATCAGTTCAAAAGACACCATATGAGATATGGAGTGGAAAGCATCCGAGTGTGTCTTTTATGAAGGTTTAGGGATGTGAGGTTTACGTTAAACGTCAAGTCTCCGACAAATTTAGACCCAAATCTGATAAGTGCAATTTTGTGAGATATCCTAAAGAAACAGAAGGATATTATTTCTATAATCCCAACAAGAACAAAGTGTTTGTTGTTCGAATTGGTGTTTTTTTAGAAAAAGAGTTTATTTCTAGAAAATTCAGTGGAATACAAATAGAACTTGAAGAAGTTCAAAAATCACAAAATAGCGCTGAACCTGATGAGATGGAAATTGAGCAAATACCATAAGCCGTTGTGAAACAAGCACCTGCTCAAGAGACACAAGCCTTATGTAGGTCCACTAGGATTAATCGTGAGTCTCAGAGATATGGATTTCTGGTGACTTAAAACGGTGACATCTTGCTAATAGATCAAGATGAGCCTACGACCAATCAAGAAGCTATATTGGGGCTAGACTCTGAAAAATGTTTTGAAGCTACGAGATCGGATATGAAATCCATGTATACAAACCAAGTATGGACTTTGGTTGATCCACCTGAAGGGACCCATAGGGTGCAAATGGATTTTCAAGAATAAGACCGACATGGATGGTGAAGTACACACCTTTAAAGGGCGATTGGTTGCTAAAGGTTTCAAGCAAGTTTATGGTATAGACTATGACTAAACTTTTTTGTTAGTTGCTTTGCTTAAATCCATCAGGATCTTGCTTGCAATAGCTGCATTCCATGATTATGAAATCTAGCAAATGGATGTCAAAACTGCTTTCCTTAATGGAAATCTTCTCAAGGATGTGTACATGACACAACCTAAGGGTTTTGTCGATCCAGAACATGTTGGAGAGGTTTGCAAGCTACAATAATCCATTTATGGATTGAAGCAAGCTTCTCAAAGTTGGAATCTTCGATTCGATGATGCAATCAAAGAGTTTGGTTTTATCAAGAACAAAAATGAACCTTGTGTCTACAAGAAGGTTAGTGGGAGCACTATTGTCTTCCTGGTATTGTATGTTGATGACATACTACTTATCGGGAATGACATCCCATCTTTACAATCTGTAAAAACTTGGTTGGGAAGTTGTTTTCAATGAAAGACTTAAGTGAGGCAACATATATATTAGGTATTAAGATTTATAGAGATAGATCAAAGAGATTGAGTGACCTAAGTCAAAATACATACATAGATAAGGTGCTAAAAAAGTTTAGCATGCAAGAATCCAAGAAAGGTTTCTTATCTATGGGGCATGGTATTATTCTCTCGAAGGAACAGTGTCATTCGACACAAGAAGAGAGACAATGTATGAGTAAAGTTTCATATGTGTCAGTTATTGGATCTATCATGTATACCATGTTATGTACTTGTCCCGATGTCTCGTACGCTTTGAGCATAACCAGCAGATATCAAGTAGATCTCGGTGAGCGTCACTGGATCACTGTCAAAAATATCATTAAGTACTTGAAAATGACTAAGGATATATTCTTGATCTATGTAGGTAAGGAAGAGCTCAATGTAATTGGTTACACCGATGCAAGCTTCCAAACCGACAAGGATGTTTATTGATCGCAGTCAAGTTCTGTGTTTTGCTTAAATAGTAGTGATGTGAGCTGAAAAGTTCAAAACAGGCTACAATAGCCGATTCTACAACATAGGCCGAGTATATCACTGCATCAGAAGCAACAAAAGAGGCCATTTGGATCAAAAGTTCATAATCGAACATGGGTTGTATCTAGTATTGCTGATTCAATTGAGCTCTATTGTGACAACAATGGAGCCATTGCGCAGGTTAGGAAACCCAGATCTCACCAACGATCCAAACATATACAACAGTACTTCCATCTGATCTGAGAGATCATTGAAAAAGAAGATGTGAAGATATGCAAAATACCAATTGATGATAACATCACTGACCCATTGACAAAACCTCTGATGCAGCAGAGACATGATCATCATGCTAGATCATTAGTCATTAGTGACATCACTGATTGGTCATATTGCAAGTGAGAATTTGTTGGATTATGCCCTAAAGACCAATCATGTGATGATGGTTTAGGCATATATTGTATTATAATATTTATAATTTATATCAATTTATTATGTTTATTTCCATATCTACATTTTATTAATAAATATAATAATATCCCAAGAATTTAATTATTCTAAAATTATCCGGAGTCAAGTATTATCATTAAATGGGACAATGATAATACATTAAGACTAGTATGTGTGACACATTCCATGGCCCATGTTTAATCAAGATATATAGGGCAAAGGAATTGAATTATGTGGTAAAATCTATCACAAGAAAAGTAATGTCAAATTACTAATATTCTTATAACTTTGGTAGCATTGATGTGTTGCTAAACGCTGCTCAATGTTTATGACATAAAATAGATTTTATGTTATTGCCAATTTTATAAGAACCTATTGAGTCACACACTTAGATCGTATCCAAAAGAAGTATAAAATTCATGTGATTAATTTTGGTTAATTTTAAAATCCTATTACGAATAGAACTCTATATGGGTTTCGGTATAAATCGGTATTTGATTTTGGTTTCTAAATGGTTTTATTTTGGGTTAATAGATCCAAAATAGTTTTAAATTTATTAATTCATATAATGACCAAAAATTAGAAGCAAAATAAGAATGGGATTATTTTTTTAGCAAATAATGAAATTTAGAAAGATGAAATTTAGAAAGTTCTAAAATAGATTAGAACTTGGGGTTCAAGTAAAACTCTTTAGAAGAAGTTTTGCCTTAATCTTTTTCTATATATTTGGACATACACTTTCAGTAACCTCCAACCCAACGTGAGCTAAAAATCATGTTCTCCTTGTACATCAAAAGCTAAAAAAATAGATTTTCTTACAGAAAAATTTCAAAGAAATCCAAACTAAATCGAACCTTTTGTTCTTGTTTGAGCAGATCTTTTCGGCCCTTTTTTCGTAAGAAGAATAACAGCCAAATTTAGAACAACATAAGGAGACTTTCTGCTATTCTTTAGAAGAAAAACAGCAGCTTCTTGTGTAGGGAAAAAGTAAGAAAAACCAAAATTTGGAGAAGTTTCAAAAACCTGAAAACTAAAAGCAAAAGTTTCAGGCTAGCACCAACGGTTCTTTTGCTGCTTCTTTCTTGGTTAATTGTGTAACAATTAACTTGAGACTTGGAGACGATCATGTGGATACCATAAAGGCAAAGCTCCGCGTGGTTTTGCTGTGATTTGACGAGCAAAGTCTTCACAAGAAAGAACAACCGCTATTGATAAAGGTAAATCTCTTCACGATCCGTTTGAAATCACTTCTTAAGAATCCTTGGAGAAAATAAAAAATTTTAAAATTCCGCTGTGTGTCGTATTTGATTTCCTACATTGAGAACCTCATGGCTAACAATCCATTCCACCTCCTTATCAAACTACTTTTTTATCACAAGAGACACTCTTCTCTTCTGCTTTCGGCCGACATCCAACTCATCCTGAACGAACCTCTTTAAGTAGTTCACGTGAAAAGTTAGATGTACTTTAAATCAATCAGGTAATTTAAGTTTGTAAGCCACATTTCCCACTCGTTCCAAAATTTCAAACAGACCATCATACTTCAACATCAACTCTCGATGTATTATTTTAGTACTTATTTTCTTCCACATCTACAGGCTTAATTTCAGCATTACAAGATCACCAATTTGAAACTCAACACCTCTTTGGTTTGGATCAGCATACTTTTTTATTCTTTGTTGGGCAACCGTTAAACTATCCTTGGCTTCATCGATTAGTTCTTTTTTTACCGCATAAATCTGTATTTAGCTGGACAATTTTCCTCACTAGTTTGAACAACAATCTCATAGGGAGTGAGAGATTGCTAATCATTAGCCAACTCAAACGGGCTCATTCCAGTGCACTGGACTTATACAAATTATAACAGAATTGCGTAGTGTCCAATAGCTCAAGCTAATTCCATTGGCTTGCAATCACATAATGTCTTAGGTATTGTTTAAACAATGCATTCACCCATTCGATCTGCTTATCGATCTGTGGATGATTTGTTGTGAAAAATTTCAGCTAAGATCTCATGGTGTTAAATAGTTGGGTCCAAAACCTACCCGTGAACCATGCATCCCGGTCACTAATAATGCCTTCCGACAAAGCGAAATACTTCACAACATGCTTAAATAATAACTCAACAACCACATCTGCCAGTAGATAATCGATCAACAACAAGAACTGAAGCCATACAATCAACTTTTGGAAAGCCAATAATAAAGTCCATAGAGACCAACTGCCAAGGCCTCTCAGGAAGTGGTAATAGTTGAAGTAAGCCAGCTTCTTTCTTCCTCTCGGTCTTGTCTAATTGGTATACCAAACAAGACTTCATATATGCTTCAATATCATCTTCCATTTTCAACCAAATGAACTTTCGGGACATAAAGCCCTCATTCTTGCAACTCCTGAGTGATCAACCCATTGAGGGTCATGTGTTTTTCTTATTAAATGCCTTCTCAGTTTTCCAAAACTGAGAATATGAGCACGGCCTCCTTTAGCAAACAGGAGTCTATCTTCCAACTAGTATCTTGTCACGACACTTTCCTCAACTTGTTTCTTGAGCTTAGGATACACTAGATCTTGTCGGGACTCATTTCTGATAAGTTCCATAAAATCAAAATTCACAACTAATATCGAGACAACATACTCTCCCACTATTTTCCAACTCAATGCATCTTCCAAGGCGTCCTCTCTTCTGGGCCTATGCAACCAATCGAAATCAAACTCAGTTAAAAACTCCTACCATCTAGCTTGCTTAGGAGTTTTCTTTTTCTGATTTTTGAAGTAAGTATTCCACACATTGTTCTTCAGAACAATGAACTTAGCTCTCAACAAATAATACTTCCAAATTTCCAAGCAATTGACAACAACAGTCATCTCTTTTTCATGAGTGGTGTAACACTTCTCACAATCTTTCAGCTTTCAACTTTCAAAAGCAACAAGGTGCTTGTTCTGCACCAACACACCCCCAAATGCAATGTTTGAAGCATCCATGTGCACCTTAAATGGCAAGATAAAATTAGGTAAACTCAACACAGGTTCAATAGCAATTGCCTCTTTCACATCTCTAAAGAAACCTATGTCCCAATCACACTTCACATCTTTCTTGAGCAAATTCATCAAGTGAGTCACCAATTTAGAATATCCCTTTATGAATTGGCAGTAATAGTTTGCCAACCCAAGAAAATATCTCAATTCAAGGATTGTTGTGGAAGCCGGCTAGTCAATCACAACTTCCACTTGTTTCTGGTCCATTCTGATTTGCTCTTGGCTCAAAACATGGCCAAACAAAGTAATATGCTCTTTACAAAACTCTCACTTTTTTTTTCACATACAGTTTATGTTCCCTTAATCTCTGAAACACAAGCCATAGGTAAGCAACATGTTCATCCAAAGTTTCGGAATACACCACAATATTATCAAGATAGACAACTACTAATTTATCCAAAAATTCATATAGCACATCATTCATCAGATTGCAAAACGTAGTAAGGGCATTTGTCAAACCAAAAGGCATCACAAGAAATTCATAAGAACCATACTAGGTCACAACAGTAGTTTTCTCTTTATCCCCTTCGGCTATGTGAATATGCCAGTAGCCGGATTTAAGGTCAATCTTCGTGAAGAAACAACCATTCACCAATCGATTGAACAAGTTATAAGTGTTGGACACCAGGTACTTGTTCTTTATTGTTAGCTAGTTCAAGGCCCTATAATCACATAAAATCTCAAAGAGCCTATACCTTTTTGTGAAAAAAAAAAAAAGAGCAGGGGCATTGTAAGGAGCCTTGGATGGTCTCATCAACCCACTAACCAGCAACTCATCCAATTGACGTCACAACTCAGCCAACTCTGCAGAGGACATCGGTATGGGGGCTTGCGCCGGTGGTTTGACATGCAAAATCAAATAAATTTTATGATCCACTTCACATTTTGAGGGCAATTTTTTTAGTAGTTCAATAAGCATAATATCAATATATTCATTAAAAAAAAATTGCAATAGGCTTTGACATATCTTGGAACACATATGGCTTCACCTCAATCGTCACAGCTAGAAAAGTGGGCTCACCGTGCTTCAACCCATTTTCTACTTGCATAGTTGATAGTACACCTTTGTTTTTATTGTTGCCAACAATCAAAAGTTTCACCCCACTTCACCATACAAAGATGAGGTTGCTCTCATCTGCAATCATCAAGTCGTCCAAGTGAGGTATAGGGAAGGCCTTATTGACTTTCAAGAATTCTTTTTCAAAAATAATGCTAAAGTTGTCTAACTTCTTTACAATCATCATATTGCAAGATCCTTTCCATCTATCAATTGACATCTCAACTGTATAATAGCCTAGGATAGCTTATGTCTCTGCATTCATCATTTTGATCTTGCTAGCATGAGGCTCAAGCTTTAGATTCAATCGACATGTCTCACACTTAGTTATGAAAATTATAGGTGATGCTTGTGTCTACCACAGGGGTCACCTCAAAGCCATTAATATTGGCTTTCACATAGATCAATGTATTTTGCAAAACCAGGGCCTTTATTGTAGTAATTGCATTCAACAATTGCAAAGAGTTCACATGAGTAGTGGCCTCATTGTTGGAATTGGCTAGCCCTACGTTAATCGCATTCACCTTGTTTTTATGGGGGAAATCTTTGGCCAAGTGAGGTCCATCACACTTGAAACATCCCCGTTTCTTAGCCACTTGTTGCTTCTTTTCAGAAATGGTGGATTTTGTTTCTATCAGAAACTTTTTCTTTGTTTTCTTAATGGCCTTATCCTTCTTGTCTTTCCCTTATCCTTTTTGGTTTTCCTTCGATCACTTGCTATGCTGGACAAAGCCCTAAAGTTCACCAACTTCTTAGCAGCAGCAATGGCTTAGGGCACTCTTTGCCTATTCAACTCGACTTGCGCCCAATTTTGTAAGGCAACCATGAAGTTGAAAAGTTTGTCTTTCTCAAACATGTCATTCACATCAAGCATCAAGGAAGTGAATTCCTTCATATAATCTAGCATGGAACGCATCTGTTTTACCTTTCTCAAAGCTTTTCATGCAACCTAAGAAGTATTCGTGGGCAAGAACTGAGGTTTAAATTCTTGCTTCAGATTTTCTCTTTTCTCAACCTTTTTGGTATGCTTGTCAGTACATCTTGTATGCCACCAAAATTTAGGATCACTGGTCAAATACATTGCAACAAAATGAATTTGTTAGCCAATAGAGATATTGGTCGAGTGAACATATGCTCCATATCCCATAGAAAATTCTCTATTTCTTTAGAGTTTTGTGTGCTGGCAAAGCTCATAAGTTCAGGAACTTTAAACTCCGCACCCAAAGGATGTTCCATTGAAGGAGGTGGTGTGGCTACAACCACATTTTTCAAAAGGATTATATCATTAGCCAAACTCTCAACCACTTTTCTCCCTTCTTCCAACTGTGCCTTTGTGTCCATTTCAAGAACTTCACCTTTCAAGATCAAAACTTCCACCCTTAAAGAATGAAGGGATGAGACAGTATCTATGGAAGGGGAAAAAGATGGATCAGCAGTACCAACAACCTGCTTCTCTAACTTACCAAGATATGCTGTTATTCTCCCAATGGAACTTCATTATTTTATGATCATTCGATACAGATTTTGTCTCTCATTATCTGTACCTAGGATGTGAATGATCCTATCAATGGTCGGCTCCATTCGACCCACATTATCAGTTAATGTGTGACCTTCGGTCATGACTATAACCTTCACAAATTTCAAGCAACACGAAAGTACAACAAGCAAAAGCTAGGTCCTCAACTCAGAACCTTTGCTTTGATAACAAAATTGTCACAAAAACTTTGTCAATGATGTCATTTTTCAGTAACCCAATGGATTTTCTGCCCTCTGTTAATCCATCTTCATCAACTCTCTTGTGTTTGGGTTCACTCAACTCAACCCGATTTACAAAATAGGAAGAGTTTCCATGAATAAAAGTAGTCAACAAGGCATAAAACAAATTTACAAGCCAACGGCTCAACCTTGAATCCAATTAACTCAAACAAATTACAAAGACACAATTTTCTCAAACTTGCAACACAAATCTCCCAAGCTCAATTCTGTGAAGTTGCTGCCTTGGTTGCAGGCAACAAGATAGTGGGGCAGTTGATAACCCCAACTGCTAGGCAATAGCCAATGAAAATTAAGGGATGTGGGTAGTGGGGCAAAATCATGCATACATGCAAATTCAAGTCAGCACACACAATTCTGCCAAACCATTACAATATTCCCACAAGTTTGGAAGTCCAACTATCATCACCAACTAGTTCATCTAAAGTCCTTTCAGCTTTGTTCCATGCCTAACTCATGGCTTAGCAAGTGTGTATGTCCATTGCACACTTGCAATGCAAAGTTCTACAAGTCACCCAAAATCGATGCTTCATGCACATTCCTTAGGCCAACGTCTCAACTCTTAGCTAATGCCCACAAACACTTGCTCAAATTCAAAGCAAACTCAACTCAAAACCATCAAATGCTTCCCGGCTGGTAGAGGGTTCGTTCCCACACTTTCGATAAATTCATAAGTCACTGACACCTCAACCCTCTATATAAGTTTTGAAAAAAAAAATCATAATTAAAAATTGCAAGGAGAATTTTCTTCAAAAAGTGTACATGAGGGCCGGCAATTCTCAACTCTTCAAAGGCTAATCGAAACTCTTTCAGTTTCCTTTAGAACATCAATTGACATCAGAAGAAAGTTCAACTAAAACTTAGTATGCATAATGACTCCAACTTACGAATCTCCCAATTCGCCCAACTCTAAAATTTTGTCAGTAAACTGACATCAATCGCCGACAACGGCGATAAGTGACTCTATCCGATTAGTAACGGCTCAGGGGTCTTACATTAGGATACCTCACCGATAAGAGATGCAATGGTTTTTGGCCACGTAAAGTAGGGGTATTCATCGGGCGGGTTCTTCGGTTTTTCGGGTTCTTCGGTTCGGGTTTATTCGGTTTTCGGTTTATTCGGTTTGGGTTATTCGGTTTTCGGCCGAACCCTAATTTATTTTTTTATATTATATGTAATTATAAAAATAATATATATTAATATAAATAATACATAAATATATATTATATGTAATTATACGTATAATATATATACATATAAATAACAAATACATATATATTCGGGTTTCGGTTTGGTTTCGGTTTAATCCAAAACCCAAAAATCTAAAAATTCGATTTTCGGTTCGGTTTGAATTCGGGCGAATATTCGGGTTATCCAAATATTGAATACCCCTAACGTAAAGGTTTTAAAATAAGCATTTATTAATCTTTAAACAACTTTCACGATACCTGTTTTTAAAGTCGTTTGGAAAGGGTTCAGCAAAGAGAGAACTGACCTACCCAACAGTTTATTTGTCTTTCTAGTATGGCCACGTGCATTTTGGCCAATCCGTTCTCCCACTCTTAAAATCTAATCTTTTTTTTACACAGAACGGCACAGGAACAGGGGAAAGGGAAACCACACTTACTCAATCCTACATAAGTTCACAGGGTCAACACCAAAAGCCGGTAACTCTTAAAATCTAATCTTAAGAGCATAAAATATAATGCGAAACACACACTTATATTATTAAGATAGTTTGTTGCATTAATTAAAAATGCAACTCCTTCACATCCGAGGATGAGAAGTGAGAACTATAGAGTCTTATTTGAATTCCTTTTCTTTTTAAAATTAAAAACCTTCATTCTTTCCCCAAAAAAAAAAAAAGAAAAAAAGAACCCTAGTTTAAAAAATGTTAAAGAAAAATTATCAAATAATTAAAATTAATAAAATATAAAACAATATTTGTTGGGAAAAAGTATTAGTTCTAAATTTATAAACTGCGGTGATAAAACTATTTTGAAATAAAAAAACTACTAATTAGTGATTATAATTTAAAAGATAGTATAAAATGTAAAACTCTAAATCATAATCTCTTTGCATATAAATCATAAAACTAATTGTAAGTTTGATATTATATATTTTACAACAATCTTTTAAAATTCTATCTGTAGATAAAGTGAATGATTAAACCTTAGAAATAAAAATATCAAACAATTCAAAAAATTATAAAACAAAAGTACAATTCATAGTACCCAAAATTCAAAACACAAAAAGACATGTCAAATTAGAGGGGAGAGAAGATAAGATCATAAAAGAAGGAAAAAAAACAGAGTAATAATATTTTTAATTAAGGATATAGATGTTACATTCAAAATTCTTTTATAATTATTACGAAAGAAGTAAAATAATTAATTAATTATTAAAAAAATACCAATGAAAATTAAATTATTAAAAGTAATAAAAATTTTAACCATCTTCAAATTATTAACAATTAATCAATAGTAAATAATAACCATTGTTTGTAAGATTTAAAACTTTAACTATTTTCTAATTACTAAACATTGATATCAATATTAATATATTAGGACAATAAAAAAATAATTTATTGCTTAATATTTATAACAATTACATTGAAATTCAGTGACAAACTTCTTCTTTTTATATAATAGTGATGATATTGTAGGTTTCTCTAACTTCTATTACCGCATTTGAAATTTCTAAAATGGATAGGTTAAAAAAAGATGCCAATAATGTGTTGTACTTGATTTATTGTTCCTCTTCATTATCTTTTCATGTAACTTTTCTACTACACTTTATTTACATTATCAAATGTTGTTTGGATTTTGTACTTATCTTTTTATTATTTTTCTCATCCTTACAATTTTCTAGGCATATGTTAATTTCTGGCGTTATTTACTCGTTAAACTTCTTCCACTTGCAATTATATCTCTGTTTTTTTAAAACTTTTACAATTACTAAGTAACTTGTTAAGTCATACATTCTTTCAGTAAGTGTGTACTTTTTAAGTCACCTGTGTAACAATTGGCATGTACAGAATTACAACAAAATTACTTAAAGTTGAATGGATGTTTCAATATAATACTATTTGCTACTTTAATGATTAACAAAAATAAAAGGTTAAAACTCAATTTTGAATGAAATTATCAGATTGATCACTGAAATTGATTACTGAAATATATGATGTCAAGACTAATTAATGAAGTTTTGAAGATGAATTTAAACTTAAATTTCTTAACTGATTCACTTTATTTTCAATTATTTTTAATTAAATAATTTAAGCTACATAGCTATTTATTAGAATAACACAAACTTGCCCCCAGGGACATAGGCGAGTTGGTAAGTTTGAGGTGACGTGGAGAAAAATCTTTCGGCAACGCAGGTTCAAACCTCACTTGGGGTAGGAGGACTTTCTCCTAAAAACAAAGAATAACCCAAATTTTATATTTCGTTAAAGAACTCTCATGAAGTTTCCGGGAAGAAACCTAGTTAGTACAAAAATCAAATCTCAACTGTTTAAATTTTTTTACAAAATTTACTTTTCTTTTTCCATGAACAGAAAAAATAAATAAATAAAACTGGTGTGTTGAGAATACCTCGTATGAGAAACAACATTTTTTGAAGATACCCATTAGGATGTTTATTTATTGCAATCGTTTTTGGCTATGTAAAGGTTTTAAAATAAGCATTTATTAATCTTTAAACAACTTTCACCCAAGGTACTAGTTTTTAAAAGTCGTTTCCGAAGGCTGAATCAAAAAGAGAACCGACCACCCCAACAGTTTATTTGGCTTTCTAGTATGGCTCACGTGCATTTTGGCCAATCCAGTTCTCTCACTCTTAAAATCTAATCTTAAGAGTATTAAATATAATGCGAAACACACATATATTATTAAGATAGTGAAATACAAATAATTTCGGGATAAAAATTTAATTATATTAGTCAAAATTGACACAAAATATTTTGTTTCCTTTCTTTAATTAGTTTTTGCATTAATTAAGAATGCAACTCCTCACATCTGATGATGAGAAGTGAGAATTATAAATGCTTATTTGAATTCTTTTTCTTTTTTAAATTAAAAGCCTTCATTTTTTTTCCAAAAAAAAAAAAAAAGGAACCCTAGTGAAAAAAAATACAATTAGGCTACACAAAGTCTTAACCTTTGAAAACTATATAAACCAACAAAATTATGTAAATAAATAAATAAAACACTCCTAGTTTATTCATATTAATAATTTTTCTATTAGTAAAAGCTGTTCATTTTGAATTTGATACAACTTTTTATTAATTATAAGAAATAACATATTTAATGAATTATTAAATATATAAATTTTTTTATTTTTATACTTATTTTTTAATTTAGATCACATATATTAACTATTAATAAGAAAAATAGAACTCTTTTTAAAAATAAAAAAATTGATTTTTTTTTTAAAGATGGACAAGTACAGCCAACCGCAAGCCAAAAGTCTAAGGGGGCGGTTGGTTCATTTAAATGAATGGGAAAGATAGTAGAAATGATAGTAATAGGGAATGATAGTGGATTTTTTAATTATAATTGTGCTAGTTGATTTGTACTGAAAAATTATTATAATTACCAATGATAGTGGTTGGTTTTTGCTAGGGAATTATTATAATTACGATGGTTTTTTTTTAATTTTTAGAATTAGAAATTTACTTAATAATTTCTAATTATGATATTTAATAAAAATAATAATAAGTTAATTATAAAATATTTATATTAATTATAATAATTAGTATTAATTAATTAATTAGTATTAGTTAATTATTCATTATAATATTAAATTCATTAATTATTAATAAAATGTTATTGACTAAATTAATCTTAAGTACTTAATTAATATTATAAATTAATTATTTATAAATTAATTAATATTAATTATAAATTCATTATAATAATTAATATTAATGAAGTAATTTAATTAATTATTAATTATAATATTAAATTACAATATTAAGTAAATTAATGATTAATTAAATTAATCTTAATTTATTTATTTATTTATTATAAATTAATAATAATAAGTTAATTATAAATTAAGTTATATTAATATTATAAATAAAGAAGAAAGTGTTTTTGGGGTAATAGGTTTCATACCCCCAAACATGAGAAATCATTTTACTGTTCATCCAAATCATTCCCCTTAATCAGCGACCTTTAATGAATTTCATTCTTATTTCTCCTTCCTCATTCTCCTAAAACAAGCGCCCCGTAAATGTAAAATGAAGAATATGCTTGACGCGAAAGATGAACAGCCTTCACATTGGTGGTGTCAAATATACGAAATAAGTGGGACAAACATTGATTTTTCTGTTCCATTTCCCCTCATTGTCCACAAATTAATGGTTTAAAATTCCACCCAAGAGTTTCCTCCCACAGTCCCACTAAAATAATAATTAGCCCATACGACACAAGACGTCCAACCCATGACACCAAATATTTGATATTTTCTACTGCAAAGTCCAAACCACTCCATTCCCAATATAATTTTCCATTTCTAATCAAGTACGTCGGCATTTGACTTTGAACTTCCGTACCCTTCGTCGGGAGTGTATTTACACCATTACCGACTCTAAATGGTTCCCTGAAAATGGAAGCGTTAGGGTATTCTAGACTTTTTCACTTCTTAAAAGTCGTATTGCACGATGTATGTAAGACGAACCTTCACTTCCCCTCCAAGTTCCGCGTCGGAAGCTCATTTTTCAATCAGAAAGTCACCGTCCCCATTCAATTGTGCATGATCCCACCACCACCCCTAACCGTCATTCTAGCCCCGGACGTAGCCATGGATTATAAGATTATGCCTAACCTATGAGACATTACTAAATCACAGCAGTCCATGTAATACTTAAGCTAAATAAATCCAGACAAAAAGATTGATCTATCAATTGAAAATTTTGCATTTTTTGTTGCTGTTATGTATGTCCTCTTACTTTTTAGGTTTCTTATGTTTTTTATACCAGAATGGATCTTTTTGTCATATTTTTTGTACGTTATTTTATATTAAATGTCCCAATAAATTAATATAAATCTTATAATTTGTGTTGATATTGATATTCATTTTCGTTATAATAAATTTTAATATTAAGGGTTCATTGTTTTGTTATTAGGTTCTTGTTTATTTTCAATTGTTAGTATAGAAAAAAAAATTAGAAAATAATATAAAATTTTATTAAAATATGGAGTTGATACCAAAAATAAGAAACCTGATATCAAAATTAATCAGAATGAAAGTGAATACAATTAATATATATTAGTATAAAGTAAAAGATTTATCTTACTAATTAGAGTGTGTGACATATAATGACACACAAAAATGTGTAACAAAAGATTCAATAGGTTTTTATAGTTTACATGTTTAGAGTTTGTTGAGCTTATGTGAAAAGGTTTAAGGCCGTGTGGATCTGGTAATCTCAGTAATTGTTCCAAGATCCTAATTGGAATGTACACATATGAGATTTACATATTAAAGATCTTATGGGTCAAGGACATCCTTGTCGAGCTTCCAAAAGAGGATGCAGAGGTCTTTGTATTGATGTGTTGGGGGTTATGGTCGAGTAGGAATGCCGCTTGGTCTATGAAGAATAGTTGGGATTCACTGTGGCTAGTCAACTTTGTGTAGGAGTATCGATGGCAGTTTCAAGAGGCTAATGCTCTGATTCCTGAGGGGGCAATGGCCCCAAGGGCAAGTTCTTAGGAGTGCCTAGCTAAGAGTTGGGTCAAAATTAATTTTGATGGGGCAATTTTCCAGGAACTAGGGGACTCATGGTGTAGGGGTAGTGGTGCGTGATCATAAGGGGAGGTTTGTAGGAAGACTCACTCTTAGGTTGGAAGGGATAATTTCACCATAGTATATGGAAACAATGTTAACAAAAGCTGCGGTGGAGTTTGGTCGCGATTTGGGTGTGCGGAAAGTGGTCTTAGAATGGGACTATGGTTTTGTGCTACAGCTGATTAGATCATTGGATGAGGAGTTCTCGGTTGTCGGTCAAGTGATCGATAATGTCAAAGCTATTCTTCATGTTTTTAGGAGTTAGATGTTCATTGGGTTGGAAGGAAATGTAATCCAATAGCTCATAAATTTGCCCAACATGAGAGATGTGTTAATACTTGAAGGGTTTGGAGGGATGTTGTCCCTTCTTTTGTAAACTCACTTTTGCTGACGGAAAAACCAGTTTACAGAATAAATGTTATTTCTTTCAAAAAAAAAAATTAAAGATCTTGAATGGGATTTTCCCTATCAAACGTTAATTTAATATAGGACTTTCCTTATGTGTACCAAGTTTACTATTTTCTCTAGTAAAAACACAACAAATTGCACCCATAGCAGGATTAAATTACATAAATTTTACTTTTTAAAAAATTAAATCAAAATTAAGATTCATATGAACACGTCGAAATTCAATCCTGAAGATTGAAAAGTTTGCTGTGTATAATTATTGTGCTTAATGTTTGTTCATTTCTTATCCTAAAATATCTATATTTAAACTAGAGCCTTGAAAATTATTCTATACTTTTGGCTACTAAAAGACATCAAACTTTATGCATAAGAATCCTAGAAATAAACCAACTTCTTGCCCTTTGACTTTTTGACACACAGCATACGCTTCTACTATAAAAGGATATAGGCCAGAAATGCCCCATGTGTAATGGACATCAGCCACTGCACTCGCTATAGCTACCACCTTTCTTCTATCACCGTCTCTCTGAACCAACATTCTTTTACTCCCAGAATGGTTCGTTTTCATCATCTCTTCTTCATCATCTTCATCATTTCTCTCCTCAGTTTCACCAATACAAAAGTTTATGCTACTAGGAGAAAACTTCTCGTTCCAACCAGTCGAGATCAGCAAGATTTTCAGCCGTCTGAAAGTTCTCCAATTGCACAAGATTTTGAATCAGAGAAACGGAGAGTTCCCACGGGATCAAATCCACTTCACAACAAGTGACAATTCTGCAACATATTTATGAATGATCAGGTTTTTTCTAGGTACAAATATGTGGGATTTGATCATTTTGTCGCTAGAGTTTGCATAGTCTAGGCTGCTAGCTAGGTACAGCTTGATGGTGTATACTTCAATTCACTTAGTTTCTCATCCAATTATGGAAAGCATTGGTGATTTTATAGCTTGTTTTGATAGGATATATATTTTTAATAATCGTTAGAGCTGTTGTATATATAGAGGGGCTGAAAATCAGTACTGAAATGTTTGTATACGAATTTTATTTAGAATTTGCTCAAGTCGAGGTGATTCCAGTCTCAATTCAAGCTTTTCATCTTGGGATTATATGTTTTCATTTCCTCGAATATTTTAAAGTCATTAATTTTGGCTATCTGGTTCATGTTCTTTTTTTTTTTTTTTTTTTTGTCCTTTTGGGGAAAAAGAATAAGAGTGATTTTGTTGAAAAAGTAGCTTAATCTCTCAGCAAAGTTCGTACAGGGAAACTTGAACTGAAAACAAGTGTGTAGCATATTGAGTTAAATCATGAGTGTTGTATGGTTATCATCTCTGCTGTTTCGTCTGGTTCAGAGGTGTCTGGAATTTCTTTGGCTAACTTGCCAATGATTGAGTTGGAATCGCTTTCAAGTCCCATTACTAATCTGGTTTGTTTCCCCCACATGCTAAATCTTCAGCTAGTTCAATAGTTAAAATACCCTCAAATTTCAATAACAAACCTAATACACACAATTTTCAATAGAATCCTGATCAATCACCTTCAACCTACAACAAGACATTTAAAAACAGAACAGCATGAAATTTGACTTTTAACACTCCACTCTCTCTGGAGCAACTCAGCCACATTTTTGCTTTTTCTTTAATCCCTTTAAATTTTTTATTTTTTTTTTATTTTATATATTTATATTCCCTTTAAAAAATAATTAAGGATATGCCTAGCTTAAAATTGTCAATTTTTGCCTATTTGCACTTTTTCTTTGTGATTGGCCGTGTCAAATGTATTTTGTATAGGAATGGACACTTTTGATTTGATATAATTTTTTATTTAGTATAATTTTTCACCAAATTACAAAATATAACACATTTAATGTACAATTAAATATATAATTTTTTTATTTTTTTAATTTGATTTATATATTATGATTATTAATAATGGAAATACAAGAATTTCAAATTAAAAGTGGACTCTTTATTTTTTTTGAAAGAAATTTTTTTTAAAATTGAACACTTTTTTTGGGACAGAAATAGTATATACTTTCTCCATCCCAAAAAAAATAGTCCACCTTGGTTTAAGTATAACTTTTTATTAGTTATTATGTACAACACACTTAATACACCAACTAAATGTATAATTTTATATTTTTTATAATTACTTTTTAATTATGAATATACACAATTATTATTAGTAAGAATATTTTAAAATTTTAATTTAAAAGTAGACTATTTTTTTGAGATCAGAAATTTTTTTGAAAATAGACTCTTTTTTTTTTTTGGATGGAGGAGTATCTTGGTATTTGAGAATAGGCTGAATAGCCTATCACTTTTGTTTCAGGATTTTGGAAAAGAAAGGATTGATTTTTAATAATCTTATTTCTACAAACAATAATGTCCTGATTTTCCTAGACACTCTATCTTTATTAATATTCATTTTTCATTATTTTAACGTGCAAAAATGAGAGTACCATTTTAATTCTTGAATAGGAACATTACAATTTTATTTATTTTGTGTAACGCACAGGAAAATAATAATAACAAGTGTAATATTTTACTTGCAATTCCACTTAATATGTTTGTATAAGTGTAATAAAATTGTGTTGCTTCTGCCCAAAAATGTTCATTTTTTAAAAAATTATACCAAATTTTTTTACTTTGAAATAAAATTCTTATAATATTTTTAAAAATATAAAATTATTCATTTAATGGTATATTAAATATATTTATTTAATAAATAAAATAATTATATTTAACTAAAAGTGAATTTTTCTTTTAAGAAGGAGAGAATAGATTTTTTTTTAAATTTGAGGTGAAGTATTTGGAGGATGGAGTATTTTTGTAGCGCTACTATGTTTTAGTGGGCTTGTATGTGATTTTATTCAAGGAGTCAGTAAAGTGTACTCACACCTGTCTCACTCCGGACCCATAATTTAAATTTGGAGTGTAAATAGCCATTAATTCATACAACTACCAAACACTTATTAAGCTCAGATTTCACATAATAATGGGATTTGGGTCTTAATTGGGGAATTCATGCCCTCCACACATTTAGAACCATGTTGCTGGTAACTATTCAGGAGTAATTGTGTCTATATATTCATAATATCCCAGTTGGACCATTTTTGATAATTGACCCATACATGTTTGGTCTTTCAAACAGCTTTAACATGATGGGAAAGAAATTATAGTACCAAATCCAGTTATCAATTTCATTGATGGTATAAATTCTTGATGTAACATCATTTGATCAAAGACTTAATTGCATTTTGCAGCTAAGTTTGTCCAAATCTCTCCATATAAAGTAAGGGAGGGATGGCAGATCCAGCGACTAAAAGTATGACTTTTTATTTCATCATGAAATGATAAATATTTTTAATTAGGTATTAATCTTTTTGTCATTTAATTATGATTTTTTTGCATTTCTTTGAAACCAAAATTCAAGAAAAAATGAATATAACTTAATTAATTCAACTCGAGGCAAATTTTGAAAATATTAGTAGTAGAAAAGTTTTATCTACTTAATTTATCGTGTTGTCTTATCATCCTAGTATTACAATTTGATTCCCAAGTGTGAAATTTTCATGTGAACAGGGACAATTTCTTTCAACCATGTAACACTTTCAACCATGTGATCCTAGTATTATAGGACTGTTTTGTGTTTGATTATTACTTGGATAGAGGACAGTAGCTGAGCATAGAGTAGTTGCTGCAATGCCGGCCCACTTGCCTTTATGTTTGTGCGCGTATCAATATTGAAGATGGTGCTTATATTATTACAGGGTTGAACAAATACGCAGGCCGTAATGATACCTAGTCGGTCAAATGTGGGAAAGGGAACAAATTGGCCCACCAAAACAGTCCACATTTAAATAACGTTCCGACTTTCTTACCTCAAGCATAAATGCTAGTAAAAGTAATTTAAAAAATTAAAAATATCTTTTCAAATATATTTTTTTTTTCCACCCGAAGGTATCTCCACAATACTTCTATTTGCACAGTGACCCGTGAATGGTACAGATCTAGACATAATCAAATTAAATGACCTACACGTTAAGCGTGTGACTAATCATCCACATCAAGTAGAGCTCACCACACGTGGACGGCTCTTAAGATTCGACATCTAAACCTCTTTTGTTGATTACT